>JBBBDQ010000933.1:65000-230000 GCA_037127315.1 Ascarosepion bandense
CAAAGTATTCGTTATGCACATACATTTATGAAGACATCTCATTCTACCAAAACCGAGCAAGCAGTTCTCTAAATAATTCCCCAGACCATTAACAAAAATTCAACGTGTTATTTACTGTCGATTTTTAACTGGGTTTTCTTCAGACCCAGACAAGTCTATTGGCAGAAATTTGGGGAAATGATATTTCGTCCAAAAAGATTACAACTTGTTGAAATTACTTTTTGGAATGTGATATGTCCATTTCTTTCTTTCCATAAATTTGGCTGAGGGGAGCAAATTTGTCTAAAACACATCTCAAGATATTCAGCTTAATACCACATCACGTTGAAACACCGTTTCTTACACAATAACCAAAGTAAAGCAACATCGAGCCTGGTCAGTACCTAGATAGGTGACCGTTTGGTAAATGCGAGGTACTATAAGCATGGTTGGTGTAATGAAGAATGGCGTGGAACAGTTAATCGGAGAGCCGAGTTCCAATTTCTGTTTGGTTCGTTATATTCATTTGCGCGCAAATACTTTACAAAGGCATGAATCCACATATCCCTCCCATGCCCGAGATATGGGTTAATTATTAATTCGTGTATCACGAAAGCAATTATTACCTCAAAAAATATAAGGTAGGACACAAAATGAGGGGCAACATTAAAGGCTTATATTTTCTAAAGAAATATTTGTTTCTTTTTTCTTTTTCAGCATACTTGTAGGTTTTATCTGATAACAAAACGTGTTTGCAATTTACTCTGGTTTCATGCCTCTGGTTCAGTAGTATGTCGCTTCTTATGTATTTAATGATTTCCATTTTTTTTGTTCTTGTAGACAAAGGAAACATGGTTCCTTTACCGATTTAGATGGCAAGACAACAGTGCGTGCAGCGAGGTCGTTTTCGCTCTCGGAGGTTGAAAAAATAACCTTGGGCGTCACGACGCTCTGCCGCGCGCTCGCCTCGTTTGTCGGCCTTGTCCATCTATAACAACCAAACATAACTGCCGCCATCGGTTCGGACGAGACGACCCGCTGAACTTAAGCATATCGCTAAGCGAAGGAAAAGAAACTAACCGGGATTCCCTTAGTCACGGCGAGTGAACCGGGAGAAGAAATTGTAATATATTTAAGTTTTTCTATAATAAAAAAATTCCTAAAACTTTAAATTAAGTTTAAATATAAAAAGAAACCCTATAATAGCTATGTATAAGATTTGACCATCCTTCCAAAAATCGCCCCCCAAAAATCGCCCCCCTTATACTTCACTGATGCAGATATGTTTATCCACTACCAATTCCTCTCTCTTCTTAGCCCACCCTCTCCTACTCCCTCCCACTCCATATACATTTTCTTACTTCTTCCACTTTGTTAAACCCAAAGGCCAGGTTATAAAAGGCTGTAAAGGACCATACCTTATCTTCTACTGTAAAACATGTCTCTAAGATTTTCAATATGTCCATTAACTACCTCTATCCTTCCCCCGTTTTTCTCTTTATGTTCAAATTCTAATTTACAACTCCAAATTCTGATTTCTCATTTTCTCTACCCCACTTACCTCTCACAAAAAAGATGAGACATTGTTCTTTCAATGTCGAAACAAAGTGTACACTTTGTAGCAGATTATGATTTGTACATGTTCTAAACTATAATATATATATATATATATATATATATATATATATATATATATATATATATCCGCAGACAGATATATTTTGCTGTATCACAGATCTTCAGTACGGTTAGACAGCCGATTGCTTTTTACCCAGGATTGAAACCCGAACGAATTGGCGTCAGTCGGCGATTCTACCTCTGAACTACGGGTGCTCGGTATATATACTGATTGATCAATTTATTGATAACAGGAGATGTAAGAACATGTTAGCATTGACTAAGTGCCAGAGTACCAATGAACACACTGATGTCTAAACTTATTTATAAATGGAACTTTGCCTGTGTGTGTTTGTCTGTGTGTGTGTGTGTGTGTGTCCGTTACCTATAGACTCCGAAACGGCCGAACCGATTTTCTTGAAAATTTACATAGTTGTACTGTAAGCGTCTGCGAGTGTTCTTAGCTAGGTTTTGTGTCGAGGTACCCTCGATAAATATCGAAAATCGATAATCGAAAAAATCAGGTTATAGAAGGAGTGGTCCGATTTTAATTAAATTTAACACACTCATAGACAAAGGCATAAGAAACGATATTCAGAAGTTTCAAGGTTGCAGTTCTTATATATAGTGCAGAAAATCAATATATATATATATATATATATATATATATATATATATATATATATATATATATATATATATATATATATATATATATATATAAGGCAAGATGTTTGTGTGTGTGTCTGTTTGTCTGTATGTCTTTTATACAAATCCACAATTTTTATCCGATTCTCACGAAACTTAAAAAATTGACTTACATCCATTCATTTTTCTTTCAGTCTACGGTTTCGCTTTAACTGGAAACAACTATTGCTTTTTAGTCTTTCGTGCCAACGTCCAATGAATCTGAGCTCCAGGACCATGGATTAGTTTTAAAGCTTTCATTACACCCGAGCAACGCCGGGCTATACTGCTAGTAGATAGAAAGAATATGAACAGACTGAGGGATAGATAGATTATGCTGACAGCACATGCTTATAAAACAATCAATCATTTCTGCCATTACAAATCAGATAAAATAATTTACCATGCGATGAGCACCCATCCTCAAAATGACTCATTTGTTATCTCCCCTCGCCTTTTCAGAAGCTGTCTACAGGAATAGAATAACGATGAATATATATAACAAAAAAACAATATGCATTCAAAATAATTCATTAGCAATGCCTGCGACAATTTTTTTAAAAAATCTTCTTTCGCCTCTTACTACTGGAAAACGCAGTAATATGTGATTAAACCCGAAGCAAATGTCGATTCTATAAGCACAAGCAGATTTTATTTAATCAGCCTTTTAGAGTTTTCTCATAGTTTGTAAATAATAAAAGTGGCTATATGCACGAACAAAAACAGCATGATAAACATTATTTCTATGATGTCGCTGGGTATTATCGTTTATAGATATGCTATTAAGCCTACACTTCTTACATGTATTCAATAACAATCTATCTTGAGAGATACTTGGGCCTTCTAATAGGTAAACAATAATGTCACACTTCAAGAAGTTCATGTAACCAGATAAATAACAAATCAATTTTTCTAATAAGCTTTTTCTTTTTGAAACATACCGAAATTGTTAAATTTATATATATATGAAGCTATAGGGAGATAGTTAATGTTTATTGAATCGGCCTTGTGTCAGACATAATCGAACTCTATATAACTTAGGATTATTTGCTATCATCAGAAGGTTGGCACCAGATTGGTTGTAGATAAGAATGTCTGGAATAGGTGGAAGAATACAAGTATACTTTTTTCATGTTAAAATGCAAATTTATTATTGGAAAAGTATAACATGATTTGGTAGAAGTTAATTATTATTAAGAATTTAAGGGTAGAGTTCTTAGTTTTAAGTTGTTGGAAATTGTTTATGTGTACGTATGCAGGAACAACGTATGTGTGTATGTAAGTGTGTATGACCATTTGTTGAGTAAGAGTAACTTTGAAGTATTCGCTCAGTCTTAAAGGGTTTCGTGCGGTTATCAAGTAGACGGGTAAACAATGAAGAAGAAGGAGGTGAGTGGTGAACGATGAAGAAGAAAGAGGTGAGAGAGAAAGATGTGTGTGTGAGAGAGAGAGGTAATAATAATAACGATCGCTTGACGTTTGTCAAGGAACGTGTTAATTACCCTCGTCTCATTTCTTTCTGACTGACGGTCCAACTTGCTTGTCTTTTATTTCGTTTGGGAATTAACTCCCGGGTGTGATTCTGGCCTTTCCATTGCAAGACAAACATTTCTTATTGAGGTGTAAAATTTTGCAAGTATTGTGTATGTTAAGCAAAGTTTGTAAATTCGAGAAAATTCGTTTATTTCTAACAACGAGTCAGATTTGAATTTTTAAATTTAGAACGTGCTTTGTTCACCACGTATATATATATGGAAATTTAAGAAATTGATATTAACCAATATATTTATTTAAATTTACTTTTTTTGAACATTTTTAATGGATAATCGTATTTGGGTACATAATCGTTTTTTTCTATAATTATGTTTAATTATATTTTAAATTTTGCAACTTAAATATCCACCGGCCTAAATGTTCGAGAAATATTGTTTGGTAAATAATTATATTCCGCCAGGCTTCAAACCTACACACTGAAAAAAGAGACTATCAACTGAAATACGAGTATCCATTAAAAAATAATGTTCAAAATAAAAAAATTGAAATAGATAGACTAAACTATCGCCCGGTTCACACACCACCCTCGTCTATTGAACAGGTGAAGAGGCTCATCCCTTGTTTCAGGTTTAGGATGCGGTTTCCGATTTTCTCTTTTCCAATCTACACACTTTTTTTTTTCAACTGGAGTAGACAGACTAAACTATCGCCCGGTTTACACTCCACCCACGTCTATTGAACAGGTGAAGAGGCTCATCCCTTTTTCCCTGTTTAGGATGTGATTTCCGGTTTTCTCTTTTCCAATCTTTTCACTCTTTTCTTTTCCAATTGAAGTAGATAGACTAAACTATCGCCCGGTTCACACTCCACTCACGTATATTGAACAGGTTAAGAGGCTTGTCCCTTGTTCCCTGTTTAGGATATGATTTCCGGCTTTCTCTTTTCCGATCTTTTCACTATTACGTAGCACCCTGCACATCTGTGGCATTACCGCCTTGCTCGGGGCGATACGATTAAAATAAAGATATATGCGTAGGTGCGTGTGAGAGATAACAATATTATTATTAATATTATTATTATTTGTCTATATTTCTGAGATGAGGTAGTATTTACAGTATTTACATTATTCGAAGTATTGTCCTCATTTTTGTTGCCATTTGTACGACGTTTAATAGTAGATCATTTTATTTGTCTGTATTTCTGAGATGAGGTAGTATTTACAGTATTTACATTATTTGGACTATTGTCCTCATCTTTGTTGCTATTTGTACAAGGTTTGAACACTGGTAAAAAATACTAGAAAAAGCCATTAACATCAAAAATACTAGTGAAAACCACTAACAAAAAAATTGCAATATGAACTCTGGTAAAAAATTGTTACTGGACATTAGGTTTATAAGTCCCCCCAAAAGATTTTAGTTGTTCTTGTCCTTAAGGACTCATGGCCCACTAGATTTAGACGTTGGTTAGTTCTTAACTTAACTCTTAGAGTTGTGAGTTCAATACCAGGCGACAACAGTGGTGAACAAATAACTTGCAGAGTTAGAGGTAGACAACTCATGACTTCTAATCGAGGCTTTACACAAGGAATTAGGATGATATACCTCAGTGATTGTATGTAATAAAGGGTTCGATTCGAAATTCCTAGCACCTGAAGAACGCTAGAGCGTATAACGGCCGAAACGTCGTACAAATGGCAACAAAGATGAGGACAAAGTAGAAAAAATAATTCACACGATTTACATGCAAATTATTGGCGTCGTCTATGTTGTCATGAGGAAGTTTCACCAGGTGAGCCCTTTAGGCATCATCAAGTCAATCTGAGTAACCTACAGCGATTTTCTAACTGAACACTATTTTATTTACGTGAGTATATGTGGGAAAGACATTAGGGTAATTAAGAATCTCTACTGGCAGCAATGTGCGTTGTGGTGCATTGGATATCGGCTCGAAACGAGAAATCGGGGGGCCGAGTTCGAATTCCAGCATTCATTGCATTCTCGTACGCGCAAATACTCTTGGGAAAGGTATCAATCCGTCTATTCCTTCCATTTATTGGTTAAATAACAGAACAAACTGGGCTCTATAGCCTTGGTCAGCAACCAGTCTACCGCAGAAAGCAATGGCAACCTACTGAGGGATAATCTTCTTCCTAGTCAGTCATGTCTCTTTCGAGACATGGTCGTCCAAAGCGTATGGCACTTAACTGACCTCCTGAATTACGTCATGGTGCCCTATTTTCACAGAATCATTGATCAGCTGATTACACTAAACTCTGCACTCGACAAATTCAAAAACAAAGAAAGCCCATGCGAAGAATTTAAAATTTCAAATGGTAATAATATTACCCATCCCACCCTGTAGAATGTGCAGTAACATGCAGATTGGAATCGGCGACTCGTTTTCTATTGCCCGCATGATATGTAACGCTAATTTTCCCACTAATACCCTCGGAAAAGTCATTAAATCAATTTTTTTTTCTTTAGCTATAATTTATACAGCAATTTATATTTTGTTCTGTATCCTTGTGTAGAGGCCAGTCTAAGTGACGATCTTTGAAATTCCAGTCCTAAATAAACAACGGGAAGCTTCTATTTTCCAAAAGAATTCATGGCAAATTATAAAAGAAAGGAATCTGTATTAGTCATCATAACCCATGTCGTGAAGGCAGATATCTTTTTTTTTAATTCTTAGTTAAGTACACGTCTACGTGCTTTTGTCTGATTTCTTTTTCAGTGTGTATGTTGAATCATATTATTCTCTATAAATGTTATACGCATAACAATTGCACCCCTGACTGCATTAGGTTTAGAGAAAGCATCCGTCCTTGAAAATCGAAGAGGGTTCCTCATCTTATGTATTTCGCTGACGCCTTGGTGACTGCAATTTGATTTGCCGGACAAAATCAGTCATGATTAAATATATTTCATCTTATTCATTTTTCCATATTCTCCATTTTTCAAACGACTTTGGAAAAACCCAACGAAGAAAAGTCAGTGAGAAAAGCTAATGCTGATTGGATTAAAAACATCAAATTTATATATGACGTATTTTAACTTGTAGATGTGAAAAGGTCGCTGGAGCCGTCATCATGATAAGTTACACCATTTAAACGACGTCACTCCACATCAAAGTCAGTCCGACTTGGAAGTGGTTAGTTGAGGAGTTCGTGGCAATGTAACGAAAGACAATTCAAGAAGCCAACCCGGACGTACGGCACGTCACGGTTTCATTCGACCTCTTCTTTGAATGTTTTTTTCTTCATTTTCAAACCACGCCGCTAAAGAGGACAACACAACAACCAAATGTACGTGTTAAGTACCACTCCTTTATCTGTTTTACCTATTCTTTCTCTCAACCTCTCGGGACCTACTAAAAAGAGGAAGAAACAAAGAATTACATTCCGCTACTACACAACCATGAACTCTAAACTTCTGCAGACATTTTAAATACCTAAATTACTACTACGAACAATTTTAGCTACAAAATTGTATGCATTTTCTGAATAAACATTTTTCTTTTCGCAAACATATTATTGGATTCAGTTAACAAAATTTCATTTGTATTTTTCTTCTTACGCTTTTGTCAAACTGTAAATAAATCTTTGATTTGATGTACACACGAAATATTTTATCCTTTCACATTTCAACAACCGACCTTCAACTTTCTGATTTTTAAATTGTGGGTACTTCGGACGTGTTTGACACAAGACCAATTTACCAAGCTTCACCGAGGCCCCTACACCTTGCTTTGGGTGAAACGATTATGAAAATAAATTACACAGAAGGACTGCATGCCAAACACTGTCAAAAGCTTTCGAGATATCAAAAACAACAGCTTTGTCCATATATATATATATATATATATATATGCTTTGTAAACAGTAGCTACCCCGGCATATACGCATCGCTCATTCGATAATGAATTGGAGCATTCTAGCTATTGGGCGTGTTTATACGCGCTAAAAAGCATGCCTTCTTCTACTAGATGCTCGTGGCCTAGAGGTAGAATCGCCGACTGACGCCGATTCGGTCGGGTTTCATTCCTGGGTTAAGAAGCGAACGGCGTCTAAGCCGTACTGATAAGCTGTAATACAGCGAAACGGATCTGTCTGCGGATGACTATGGTATATATATATATATATATATATATATATATATATATATATATATATTGATGATCGTTAGTGTATCAGCGGTAGATATGGTGAATCGGAACTAATATAGTGGGTTATCCTTTATAGTAAAGTGTATGTGCCGAAACAGATTAGTTTGATTTGGTCTTGTTAGTAGATAGCCCACTATAAAAGAGGTACAAAACAGAAAATCAAATTGTATATAGAAATAACAATTATATATATATATATATATATATATATATATATATATAAACGAGATTATAATTATGCTCGTGTCGATAACCTTACTCGAAAACTTTCGACGGAAGAAAAAAATGCTTTTTAAAAAAAAGAAAGAGCTTAGTACATGAACGTCAGTCAAAAGTGCTCGGACCGAGATCAGCGCGAAGCCCAAAGAAAAAACCCCGATACGAGTAATCATCTAACAAAATGCGCTCAATACAGAGATAGAGCGAGATAAATGGGTAATACCTAATGAGCCAGACGAACCTACCTATGTTTCACTTAAACGGATCGTCAGGGAAAGCTGGCTCCCTGACGAAAAGTTTCACTGGTAAACATTAAATAAGCAAGATATGGGAAAACGTTTAAAATAAAAAATAAAAAATAAAAAAAAACGTTTGAACAGTAATTTTTCTGGAGCTTTGAAAAAGATGCCAATCTCATCGTAATTTCACGTACTCTTTTTTTATTAAATTTAATTAATAATTAAAACCTGGGTTTCTAGTAAATTATATTATTCGTTTAATTGAATAATTTTAATAATTAAAATGTAGGTTTCTAATAGCTGATATCTCGTTTTCATGTAATTCATTTAAAAATTAAAGCTTGACTTTCTAAAAAGTGATATTATTCACTATCTCTCTCAAGTAATCAGAATTAAAATTACCTTCGCTGCAATTTAGAACAAGTTTTTGAATTCATATATATATATATATGGTTAAATAAAAAGAAGACAAAATAAAACTGTATTTAAATCGCCTACGCGTTTCGTCCTCTGATGGATTTTATCAAGGCAAAAAGACGAAATGTGCAATATTCTAAATCATATCTCTATAAACAAACAGTTTTTGTATAATTTCCATAAGTAAAGGTGAGATTGGGAAAAATCCGAGGCGCAAATTGATATTTTAATAGTACTGGATGGCGGCGCTCTCGAGAATTTTCCTTCTAAACAAATTGCTTACTGTTTTTATTAGTGTGGCATTTTTAAAATCGAAATTTTGGTCGAATTTACTTCTATGAATCACAAATTCATTTGTTAGATTATTATTAGTGATGTCTCTTTTGTGTTCATATCTCACCTTTGCTTATGGGAATTATAGTAAAACAGACTAACATACATCATAAAAAGTCTAAGTAAAACGGTTGAATTCCCTTCATTTTAACATCTCGTGACTTTGCACTACACATGAAGGAATTCTAAAACTAAAATATTCTGTTAATCTTTTTGAATGATTTGTGAGCGTTTTTATAGTTGCCAACACTGTTTGGTTATAGATACGTAATTTAGAATAAAGCTCATTTCGTCTTTTTTGCCTTGATAAAGTCCATCACAGGACGAAACGCGTAGGCGATTTAAATACAGTTTTCTTGTTGTCTTTATTTTATTTAACCATCATGCCCTTAATTTCAGATCATAACTGAGTATATTTTTACGATATATATATATATATATATATATATATGTTTTCCTCTTGTCTTTATTTTAGTTAACCATACTGTCCATAATCTCGGATTAAAACTGAGTATATTATGGCGATTTAAAATACAGTTTTCCTCTTGTCTTTATATTAGTTAATATATATATATATATATATATATATATATATATATATATATATATATATATTATAAAACTATTAATTACAAAATGTAATTAATTTATAATTTATACTGTGACATTTCCGTGCGGTAAACTTTTCTTTGGTTGAACTTTCCTTGCGGTGAATTCATTTCGCGGTGATTTGATGAAATAATTTTCCAACCACAAAGTGACTCATTTTTTCTCACCCTCGCTTTTCCCGCCAATGTTTACAGAAATAGAATAACGAGCAGAATGCAAACTCGAGCCATACGCATTCAAATTAATTAATTATGCCGGCGACAATCTCTTCAAAAATATTCTTTCTCCGTTCATGGCTTGGCAACACAATGATAATTGATTAAACCCTGAGTAATGGTTGGTTCAACAAATCGGGGTGCCGAGTTGGAATTCCAGTTGAATTTCCTGCATTAACTTACGCAAAAATATTCTTGGGAAAGGTATTAATCCGTCTCTTTCCTCCAGTTATGGGTTAAATAATAGGACAGGGTTCTATTTATAGATTCTATAAACCAGTCTACGGCAGAAAGCAATGGCAACCTACTGCTGGATAATCTTCTGCCCAGTCAGTCATGTCTCTTTCGAGACATGATCGCTCAAACGTGTATCCCGTATGGCACTTAACTGACTGACTGAATATATAATACTTGGAAACAATTAAAACTTCTACTGGGCATAAAGTAGGGGATCGGTTTTCTATTGTTATGAAGTAATAAACTGATCCCCTACTAATTATACTTAATATAATAATGTGTTATAATCTATTTCTTCTCCTTACAGCTATGAGTTACATTGCAGGACCGACTGGCTGGCAACTAGTCTTCCGCAGAAAGTAATGGCAACGTACAGCGGAATAATCTTCTGCACAGTCAGTCATGTCTCTTTCGAGATATGATCGCCCAAACCGTGAATCACGTATGGCATTTAACTGACTGACTGAATGGTTAGTTCTATAAGCTCAAGTAGAATTGATTTTCCAGCATTTTAAAGTTTTATCTCAGTTTGTAAACAGCGTAGAACACATGGCTATTTGCATAAACGAAAAATCCAAGATAAACTTTATTTAACTATAATATCACCGGGTATTATCGATCATACTCATGCTCGTAATCTTGCAATTTTTACCGTTACGCGATAAACGTTCAGAGTGAGTGGCTCTTGGGCGTTGTATTGTTTAAACAATTGTGTAAATCAATGTTTTCAACACACACACACACACACACACACACACACACACACACACACATATATATATATATATATATATATATATATATATATATATATATATATGATGGAGGCAATCGGCCTTATCTTTTGCTCTCAAGTGGTATCATTACACTGAGTCAATAGCTAAATTCACTGCTAGGAAGGTTGGGTCACTGTGTCGGACCAGAAGATTTTTTCCGCCTGAACAAATATTGCACGCATACAAATCAACCATCTGTCCCCGCTGTTCATCTCAGTGCTCTCGACAGGCTCCAAAGGAGGATCTGTAATATGATAGGTACCGACTTGGCGGCTCTACTCCAGCCACTTTCTCATCGGCGGGATGTGGCTTCCCTCTGCCTGTACTATAAATATTTTCATGGCTTCTGCTCCGACGAACTTAAGTCATGGGTGCCCCTTTCACAGGAGTATATCAAGCAAATGCAGCCGATAATTCTACACCACCTGCTTCTTTTCTCGCACTTCCATCCTGTGGAACTCCCTTCCATATTCTTGCTTTCCTGACGGCTACAACCTCTAGGAATTTAAAAGCAATATCAATACATATCTCTTATCCACTTGACTCAAGTTCTTTCTACATCAACCTGTATATTTTTCCTTCCTCTCTACCTTCGCAACTGTCTTTACACCTGTGTTCCCATCCTTATCTTGCCCTTTCTCTGACACCCGCTGTTACTGTTTCGTCATTCTCTTTACTCTCCTCCTGTGTAATCTTTTATTCTTATATAGCCCCCTGCACATCAGTGGCGTTACCGTCTTGCTTGGAGTGAAACGATTAAAAAAATCTTACTACTACCTAATTCATCTGCAAGCTGTCTCCCTATTCTATCGATAGAATTACCAGGATCACAGAGGTGAAAGAAATATATTCATTCTATTTACATGCAAAATTTGTTGTTATCGGAAAGTTACGTCCGTTGAGCCCTCCAGCTATCATAATATAATAATATCATATAACCTGCCTGTTGATTCATATTGTTTTTGGTGACGCACTCACTGCAGCTTTTCTTCGTTTGTTACAACTTCAGCTTGGAGTCATTCTTTATCAAATGCTCCCATATCAAATTCGTTTCTATGCCAAATCAAATAGTGAGAGTCTCATAATCTAGAATATACGGTAGGCAAGAGCAGGGAGACGAGAAACGTTTACCTCTGTAGAGTAAATAAAGGGTTCAGTTCGGAATTGCCTGTAGGTTACGACGACCGGCATGGACCTGATGAAGGCCAGAGGTCACAACTGCTGAAACGTTGTTATAACAAAACGAAGACGAGGACAGTTGACCGCATACAAATAGACTAAATAAAGAGATCTCCACGTTCCAGAAATTCGGATAGCTGTTGGAATCGTGTTCAACGAATCTATGATTCTCACTTTCTTTTAGTACATACTAGCAGTATAGCCCGGCGTTGCTCGGGTGTAATGAAAGCTTTAAAACTAATCCATGGTCCTGGAACTCATAGTCTTTGGGCGTTAGCACGAAAGACTAAAAAGCAATGGTTGTTTTCAGTTAAAGCGAAACCGTAGACTGAAAGAAAAATGAATGGATGTAAGTCAAATTTTGATTTCCTGTTATCGATATCAAATCAGTTTTTTCGTCGTAAACTGAATTTTGAAGGCTAAATAAGTCCTCTGAGTAAATGGTAACATGGCTGAGACTAAAAACTACAATTATACCTACTTAGATCCAAACCAGAAGCAAAAACTAAAATAAAAGGTGTTTAAACATGGGGAGTTAGGTGGTCAGAAAAAAAAAAGGCGTGATGTGTAAAGCTTCATGGCTGAGCGGTATGACTGGATTTCCTGCTTTTGTCGTATATTGCAGATTCCTTTTCTCAGACATTTTTCTTCCAGTAGCGACTCTCTTTACCCAGGGCAAAATTACTTGCTTAAGGCACTTGATGTAGGCATTCGAGTTGAGTCGGAATCCCTCACGTACTAATTCGGCAGTTCTTTTTCTTACCAGAAACATCAGAGTGTTTTTCCGAGCTGATGTACATCCGTAATTACCATTAGACTTATTTAACTGTTTCCGAATCCTCTGCACTTTGCACAAAATGACACGCAATCAGACTGAAATGTTAGAATTAAAATTTCCGGTGCAAATGCCAAGCAGTACAGGATACCGTTTCCAAATTTTTAGCGGAGTGAATTGCGTCATGGTGCTATTTTATCAGAGTGGGTGACCATCTGATCTTAATATACTGTGCACTCGACGAATTCAAAAATAAACACCGTCCATATGAGGAATTAAAAAAATAATAATGCAAAAATTTGCGCATCCACACTGTAGAATCGCTAACACGCAAAATGGAATCGGCGACTCGTGCTCAAATGCCAGCCTGATACGTAGCGTTAATTTTCCCACTATTACCCTCGGAAAAGGCAGTAAATCATTTTTTACTCACCTATATATTTCAACAGCAATTTATTTTTAGTTCTTTTTCCTTTGGTGGATACATTTATAAGAGACGATCTTTGACTCCACGGTTTTAGAGAAAGAACGGGAAAACACTATTTTTCCAAAGAATTCATGGCAAATTATCCGTCTGTTTTCGTCTTCAGTGTTTATTTTGAATTATGATTTCATTCTCTAGGAATATTATACACATAACGATTGCCTGAGTGCAGTAGGCTTCATCATTCTATGTATTTTGATGACGCAATAGCGATTGCGTTTCTTTTGTCGGAAATAATCCATTATGATTAATTTTTTTTTAATTCAGCTTCTCCATCATTCTCCAAGATTTTCTATCACAACGAATCTTATGTACGTACATACGAGTATGGGTTTCGTAAGATTTGATCAGATACAAAATTCGAGCTTACACAACACATACACATTTTTATTAGTCAATAAAAAGAATCTACATTGATGCATTCACCAAAACAAAAGCTCTTTTATGAAGACAGTCAGATATCATTTGCTGACGCTTTCAGAAACAAAATAAATACAAACTCTTATTTATTGGTCAATCAGGAGTATGGAAAAAATGTTAAAAGTTGACCCAATCCTATTTTCCACAATCGTATAAATACGCGTGATTTTTGCCTTTGTCGACACGGGTCGTCTGACTCGCATTTTCTTTCTCTCTCAACTTCTCTTTCGCTTCCTGAATTTTTCTTCTTCTTCGTGCACTGATAAGAAAAAAAGAAAGTCACAGAGAGTCACAGCTCACCAGAGCGGACGTATCATCTAGGCGAGATGTTTTTTCACACACATTCTCTTTTTCACATCGTACTAATTGATTTTCCTTTTTCTACAATTCCTTGTCGGCAACTAAATGAAAGACCACTCAGTCAAGTCAGGACAAAACTATTTATCTACTACAATTGTTCATACTCATAGCGATTTGCCATTTCTTCATAAATTCATTTAATCTTGATCGGAATTCTGAATCGCATATTCAGCGGACCTGAAGCAGACTACCACCACGTTTAATTTCGTTGTTTTTCATTTTTGTTACTTTTATCAGCGCAGTCCTATCGATTACACTTTCCGATTATTAAATAAAAGTTTTGAAAAATTAAAATATTGTAACAAATTTTGTGAGGGGATCAGTTTTTCATACAACGTTAAAGAAAATCGATCCTCCATTTTCAACCCAGTCGCGTTGGGGTTGCTTTGTTTATGCTAATTTCGTTGTTTTTCTTTCTTTTTTTTTTAATTTTTGCGCAGTTCTATCGATTGTTACTTAAACTTTCCGATTATCGAAAAAAAATTTGAACAATTTGTTTTTTTTTGTTTTTTTTTTTGGTGGGGGTCAGTTTCTCAAACAACATTAAAGTAAATCGATCCTCCATTTTCAATCCACTATAAGGTTGTATGAGAAACTGGTCTTCCCTAAAATGTTTAAATATTGGAATTTTTGCAATTTTTTTTTTTGTCATTGGTAGTGTTTAAGGTGTAAAAGATAATATTGCACTAAAAAAAAAAGTAAAAAAAAATTGATAGTGAACAAATTTACAGGTGGCAGTAATGTCCCGGTGACTGGTTTCAAAATGAAGGCTCGATTTACGTGGTGGTAGTCTGCTTCTGCTCCGCCACATATTCAAAAGAAATGTTTATGCTGGTATCTCTCATACGTTTTATTTCAAAACAACAAAAGTTGATGTCATTTTCTTGTTAAAAAAATTTACTTGTTAATACAAAGGTGACACTTTTATCTGTTGTGCCACCTGATTATTTCCAATGTGGTGGGCTCGGTTACGTTCGACACAAATCCATTTTGTGAACATAGCCGACATTCGAAGCATTATTACCTAATTTAAGTAACATCGAGATTAGTCAGCACCTAGATATGTGATCGCTTGGGAATAACAATAGCAAGTGTTATAAGCTGGGAGCTCTGGTGATGTAAAGTATACTGGCAATTCACGTTGAAACCTTGGTTTCCATACGATCATCGAACTTAACCAATGTCGAGCCTGGTCATTACCTAGATGGCTGTCCGCTAATGTTCTCTAACCTTACATATGAAAATGGTGTAATGGTTAACAGCTGGGTATTGGAAATCGGAGAGCTGTGTTTTAATTCCTGTTGGATTCGTTATATTCAATTTTTTTAAAAACCATATCACCCCGAGCAAGGCGGTAACGCCACTGATGTGCAGAGGGCTACGTAAGAGTGAAAAAACTTGAAGAGAGAAAGAAAGCCGGAAACCACATTCTAAACAGGGAACAAGGGATGAGCCTCTTCGCCCGTTCAAAGGTTCGAATCCACTTTTTCATCTTCTATCTATAGCTTATTTAGACCGAGGCTGGTCAATATCTAGATGGGTCACCGCGTAGAAATGACCCGTGCTGTTAGCTTGTGCGAGTGGGGTAATATTAGCAGCTATATAACGTTAAAACATTGATTTCCGTACGATCATCGAACTTAACCAACGTCGAGCCTGGTCATTACCGAGATGGCTGTCTGCTAATGTTCTCTAAGCTTAGATATGAAAATGGTGTAATGGTTAACAGCTGGGTATTGGAAATCGGAGAGCTGTGTTCTAATTCCAGTTGGGTTCGTTATATTCACATACGTGCAAAAAAAAATGGAAAATGTAGGAATCTACCTCTTTGTCTTCTATCTATAGCTTACTTAGACCGAGGCTGGTCAATATCTAGATGGGTCACCGCGTAGAAATGACACGTGCTTTTACCTTGTGCGGGTTAATATTAGCAGCTATATAACGTTAAAACATTGGTTCTAGTAGGATCACCGAATTTAACCAACGTCGAGTTTGATCGGTATTGAGATGGGTGATCGCAAAGGAATACCCCGTGATATAAGGGATATGGACACATCATGTTGAATCACTGTTCTTGGACGAGCACTGAACTTAAGCAATGCCGAACATAGTCACTACTTAGATGGGTGACCTCTTGGTCCTACCAGGTCCTGAAAACATTTTTCTTCCGGTAGTGCAATAGCTACGGTCATATCATTTTGAAACATCGGCTTTCGTATGATCACTGAAGTTAATTGCTATTATGTTCTATCACTCTCAATTAGTCAGTCAGTTAAAGTGCCATACGTGATACACGCTTGGGCGATCATGTCTCGAAAGAGACATGACTAACTGGGCAGAAAATTATCCCGCAGTAGGTTGCCATTGCTTTCTGCGGTAGACAGGTTGCCAGCCAAGGCTATAGAACCCAATCTGTCCTGTTATTTAACCCATAACTGGAAGGAATAGACGGATTAATACCTTTCCCAAGGGTATTTGCGCGTAAGTGAATGCAATGAATTCAACTGGAATTCGAACACGGCTCCCCGATTTCTTGTACTGAGCCGATATCCACTGTACCACAACGCACATGAAACTTAGAACGAATTTTAATAATTAATGATTGTACGTATTTTTACAGTAACATTTCCACGCGGTAAACATTTCTTCGGGCGAACATTAATCACGGTGATTTTTTTCTCGCGATGAATTGTTCCTCGCGATGATTTGATGGTGGTGTGCTTATCTGTACTAGTTGATAAAAGTTTGAATTCTATCGGAGCACGCGTATTTTTCGAATGAGATTTCTCGAATATTCAGACCGACAGAGGAAAATGAATACTTTGTTATAAATAAATTGTGCGTCTATTAAAACACTAAAAAAAAAAAGATGATGAAAATAGCATTTAAATAATAAAACTCTGTCGGATTAATAAATGTAGATTTTAATCCTTCTTGGGGTGATAAAATGAACCGACCATTCTTCGGGCAATTTTAGTAATGGCACGAATAGACGAGTCCCATTTGAGGACTGGAGTAAACTTTATACCCAGTAGGCATTCGGGCGGACCTGTACGACATTACCATCACCTATAAATATGTTGAATATCATTTAGTTTGACTTTTTTCTGTCTATTCTTATCGATTAGTACATAAAGTTTCCAATTTTCAAAATAAATCTAGAAAACATTCATTACTTAAAGATTTCTAGGGGCTGCTCAGTTTCTCATAAAACGTTATAGTAAATCGATCCTCCATTTTAAAAACACACGCTTTGAGTTGTTGCCCCTTTTCCTTTTTTTCCCGCCAAAACTTGTAGGAAATTAATGAAAAAAATCGTTCCGGAAATATTTTTTTATTCAAAATTTCTATTAGAATAGCAATTATTTTTAAAATGCTCTGTCAATTTATTCTGGATGTTTTACATGTCATATTTTTCATACCAATTTTTTTCTACAACAGGAATGATTTTTAAGAAATTCTGTCCAAAACATTTTTTTATTTTTCAAATAACTTATTTTTCAGTGTTATGAAGTAGGGATAATTCAAAAGTTTCTATGGGTTTGTCGATCTTCAAATTGTAAGTTTCTCTATACATGGTCTCACCGACATCAAACCGATCCCAACGCGAGTGTTTTCAAAATGGAGAATCGATTTACTATAAGGTTGTATGAAAAACTGAGCACCCTCTAAAAATCATAAATAATGAGTTTTTTGCAAATTTTTTCTGATAATCGGAAAGTTTGGGGTCTATTCGATGATACTGCACTGAAAAAGTAAAAAAATAAAAATAAAAAATAAAAGATAATCAACAAATTTGCAGGTGGTGGTAATGTCGTACAAGTCCGCAGGTATTCGATATGAATAAAGTAAGTATTCAAATCTAGATAAATGATAAGTGTTTTAGAAGAGAACAAAAAGCGTGACACCTACATCCAAAGGCATATTGGAATAGTGAATGATTCCAAAATGGATGATCGATTTACTATAAGGTTGTATGAAAAAATGAGCACCCTCTAAAAAAATTAAATAATGAGTTTTTTGCAAATTTTTCTGATAATCGGAAAGATTGGGGTCTAATCGATGATACTGCAGAGAAAAATGTAAAAAAAAAGATTATCAACAAATATAAAGGTGGCGGTAATGCCGTACAGTTCCGCCGGGATTCGATATCAAAATAATTTAATTTTAATTCTAGATAACTGATGAGTGTTTTAGAAGGAAACCAGAAGTGTGACACCTAAATCCAAAGGCATATTGGAATAGCGAATGTTTCCGAAGTGGAGGCTCGGCTTAATATAAAGTTTTTTGAAAAACTGAGCACCCTCTAAAAAACTTAAATAATGAGTTTTTTGTAATTTTTTTCTAAAAATCGGAAAGTCTGGGGTCTAATCGATGATACTGCACTGATATAAGTAAAAAAAAAAGATAATCAACAAATTTACGGGTGTTGGTAATGTCGCAGAGCTCCCTCGGTATTCGATAACAAAATAAAATAATTATTCAAATCTAGATAACTGATGAGTGTTTTAGAAGGGAACATAAAACGTGACACCTAAATCCAAAGGCATATTGGAATTGTGAATGATTCCGAAGAGTATGCTCGATTTACTATAAAGTTGTATGAAAAACTGAGCACCTTCCAAAAAATTTATATCATGAGTTTGTGCAAATTTCTTCTGAAAATCGGAAAGTTTGGCGTCTAATCGATGATACTGCACTAAAAAATGTAAAAGACAAAAGTTTATCAACAAATTTACAGGTGGTAGTACTGTCGTACAGGTCCGCCGATATTCGATATCAAAATAAAGTATTCAAATCTGGATAACTGATGAGTGTTTTAGAAGGAAACAAAAAGCGTTACACCTAAATCCAAAGGCATATTGGAATAGCGAATGATTCCAAAATGGAGGATCGATTTACTATAATGTTTTATGAAAAGCTGAGCACCCTCTAAAAATCATAAATAATGAGTATTTTGCAAATTTTTTCTGATAATCGGATTGTTTGGGGTCTAATCGATGATACTGCACTGAAAACGTAAAAAAAAAAAGATAATCAACAAATTTACAGGTGGTGGTAATGTGTAACGTAAATGTGCAACGGACGGTCCGAACAATTTCTCCGGCGGCCGTTCTCCACGCTGTGATGTTTGCCGGGAGTTTGTTGAAAATGTCGGAGCCTCAAGTTGGGGGTACAAGATTAAACTATAAGGAACGAATTTCCACAACTTGGATGAGTTGAAAAGATGCTTTATTTCGTTTAGAGTTAGCCTTTTCAGTTGGGGCAGGCGAATGTGACACACAACTCTAACTCTAATTAATGGAGATCAACAAATCCGAACTGACCGAAACAAGACGAACGGAGATTCTTACTTCAAGCACACGCCCGGCGGAACTAACTAAACTCAACTGATCTGACTCGGTAAAATCACCTGAATTTATTTAAAATTAATCCGGAAATCCGGAAATGCTTTAGACCAGTGGGTGATAACCATTGGCGACTGCAAGTCCGACATTTCAGTTATCTTTTTTTTTTTATCTTAATAAAGCTTCCGCCGGAAAATTCTTAATTTGTGGTTAAGATACAGTAAAAGACAGCGTTTGACCTGGTCATTCAAAAAACCTATTTCCTGAACTTTATCTCTTACCACATTAAATCACTGAGTCAAATATTTACCGGAAGAGTGGTAGGGTTTAAAACAGTAATCTGATATCCTTTTCTCTTCCATAATTTCCCCATAAAAGAAAAAGCGTTTATTTATTTATTTTTCTCTTCTTTTTCACTTTTGTTAAACGAAACATGTTTTTAATCTATTTTCTATTCTTAACCATTTTCTATTTTAATCTAATAGATTTAAGACATGTTTTTAATCTATTTTCTATTCTTAACCATTTTCTATTTTAATCTGATACTGCACTGAAAAAGTAAAAAAAAAAGATTATCAACAAATTTACAGGTGGTGGTAATGTCGTACAAGACCGTCGGTATTCGATATAAAAATAAAGTAAGTATTCAAATCTAGATAATTGATGAGTGTTTTAGAAGGAAACAAAAAGTGTGACACCTACATCCAAAGGCACAATGGAATAGCGAATGATTACAAAGTGGAGGATCGATTTATTATAATGTTGTATGAAAAACTGAGCACCCTCTAAAAGTCTTAAATAATGAGTTTTTTGCAAATTCTTTCTGATAATCGGAACGTGGGTCTAATCGATGATACTGCACTGAAAACGTAAAAAAAAGATTATCAACAAATTTACAGGTGGTAGTAATGTCGTACATATCCCCCGGTATTCGATATCAAAATAAAGTAATTATTCAAATCTAGATAAATGGTGAGTGTTTTAGAAGAGAACAAAAAGCGTGACACCTACATCCAAAGGCATATTGGAATAGTGAATGATTCCAAAATGGAGGATCGATTTACTAAAAGGTTGTATGAAAAAATGAGCACCCTCTAAAAAAATTAAATAATGAGTTTTTTGCAAATTTTTCTGATAATCGGAAAGATTGGGGTCTAATCGATGATACTGCAGAGAAAAATGTAAAAAAAAAGATTATCAACAAATATAAAGGTGGTGGTAATGCCGTACAGTTCCGCCGGGATTCGATATCAAAATAATTTAATTTTAATTCTAGATAACTGATGAGTGTTTTAGAAGGAAACCAGAAGTGTGACACCTAAATCCAAAGGCATATTGGAATAGCGAATGTTTCCGAAGTGGAGGCTCGGCTTAATATAAAGTTTTTTGAAAAACTGAGCACCCTCTAAAAAACTTAAATAATGAGTTTTTTGTAAATTTTTTCTAAAAATCGGAAAGTCTGGGGTCTAATCGATGATACTGCACTGATATAAGTAAAAAAAAAGATAATCAACAAATTTACGGGTGTTGGTAATGTCGCAGAGCTCCCTCGGTATTCGATAACAAAATAAAATAATTATTCAAATCTAGATAACTGATGAGTGTTTTAGAAGGGAACATAAAACGTGACACCTAAATCCAAAGGCATATTGGAATTGTGAATGATTCCGAAGAGTATGCTCGATTTACTATAAAGTTGTATGAAAAACTGAGCACCTTCCAAAAAATTTATATCATGAGTTTGTGCAAATTTCTTCTGAAAATCGGAAAGTTTGGCGTCTAATCGATGATACTGCACTAAAAAATGTAAAAGACAAAAGTTTATCAACAAATTTACAGGTGGTAGTACTGTCGTACAGGTCCGCCGATATTCGATATCAAAATAAAGTATTCAAATCTGGATAACTGATGAGTGTTTTAGAAGGAAACAAAAAGCGTTACACCTAAATCCAAAGGCATATTGGAATAGCGAATGATTCCAAAATGGAGGATCGATTTACTATAATGTTTTATGAAAAACTGAGCACCCTCTAAAAATCATAAATAATGAGTATTTTGCAAATTTTTTCTGATAATCGGATTGTTTGGGGTCTAATCGATGATACTGCACTGAAAACGTAAAAAAAAAAAAGATAATCAACAAATTTACAGGTGGTGGTAATGTGTAACGTAAATGTGCAACGGACGGTCCGAACAATTTCTCCGGCGGCCGTTCTCCACGCTGTGATGTTTGCCGGGAGTTTGTTGAAAATGTCGGAGCCTCAAGTTGGGGGTACAAGATTAAACTATAAGGAACGAATTTCCACAACTTGGATGAGTTGAAAAGATGCTTTATTTCGTTTAGAGTTAGCCTTTTCAGTTGGGGCAGGCGAATGTGACACACAACTCTAACTCTAATTAATGGAGATCAACAAATCCGAACTGACCGAAACAAGACGAACGGAGATTCTTACTTCAAGCACACGCCCGGCGGAACTAACTAAACTCAACTGATCTGACTCGGAAAAATCACCTGAATTTATTTAAAATTAATCCGGAAATCCGGAAATGCTTTAGACCAGTGGGTGATAACCATTGGCGACTGCAAGTCCGACATTTCAGTTATCTTTTTTTTTTATCTTAATAAAGCTTCCGCCGGAAAATTCTTAATTTGTGGTTAAGATACAGTAAAAGACAGCGTTTGACCTGGTCATTCAAAAAACCTATTTCCTGAACTTTATCTCTTACCACATTAAATCACTGAGTTAAATATTTACCGGAAGAGTGGTAGGGTTTAAAACAGTAATCTGATATCCTTTTCTCTTCCATAATTTTCCTCATAAAAGAAAAAGCGTTTATTTATTTATTTTTTCTCTTCTTTTTCACTTTTGTTAAACGAAACATGTTTTAATCTATTTTCTATTCTTAACCATTTTCTATTTTAATCTAATAGATTTAAGACATGTTTTTAATCTATTTTCTATTCTTAACCATTTTCTATTTTAATCTGATACTGCACTGAAAAAGTAAAAAAAAAAGATTATCAACAAATTTACAGGTGGTGGTAATGTCGTACAAGACCGTCGGTATTCGATATAAAAATAAAGTAAGTATTCAAATCTAGATAATTGATGAGTGTTTTAGAAGGAAACAAAAAGTGTGACACCTACATCCAAAGGCACAATGGAATAGCGAATGATTACAAAGTGGAGGATCGATTTACTATAATGTTGTATGAAAAACTGAGCACCCTCTAAAAGTCTTAAATAATGAGTTTTTTGCAAATTCTTTCTGATAATCGGAACGTGGGTCTAATCGATGATACTGCACTGAAAACGTAAAAAAAAAGATTATCAACAAATTTAGAGGTGGTGGTAATGTCGTACATATCCCCCGGTATTCGACATCAAAATAAAGTAATTATTCAAATCTAGATAAATGGTGAGTGTTTTAGAAGAGAACAAAAAGCGTGACACCTAAATCCAAAGGCATATTGGAATAGCGAATGATTGCAAAATGGAGGATCGATTTACTATAAGGCTGTATGAAAAACTGAGCACCCTCTAGATGATATTGCACTGAAAAAAATAAAAATAAAAAAAGATAATCAAGAAATTTACAGGTGGAGGTAATGTCGTACAGGTCCGCCGGTATTCGATATCAAAATAAAGTATTCAAATCTAGATAAATGATGAGTGTTTTAGAAGGGAAAAAAAAGCGTGACACCTCAATCCAAAGTCATATTGGAATAGCGACTGATTCCAAAATGGAGGATCGATTTACTATAATGTTTAATGAAAAACTGAGCACCATCTAAAACTCTAAAATAATGAGTATTTTGCAAATATTTTCTGATAATGCGAAAGTTTGGGATCTAATCGATGAGACTGCACTGAAAACATAAAAAAAGATAATCAACAAATTTACAGGTGGTGGTAATGTCGTACAGGTCCGCCGGTATTCGATATCAAAATAAAATAAGTATTCAAATGTAGATAACTGATGAGTGTTTTAGGAAGGAACAAAAAACGTGACACCTAAATCCAAAGGCATATTGGAATAGCGAATGATTCCAAAGTGGAGACTCGATTTACTATAAGGTTGTATGAAAAAGTTAGCACCTTCTAAAAAACTTAAATATTTAGATTTTTTGCAAATTCTTTCTGATGATTGGAAAGTTTGGCGTCTAATCGATGATACTGCACTGAAAAAAGTAAAAAAAAAAAAGATTATCAAGAAATTTACAGTTGGTAGTAATGTCGTACAACTCCGCCGGTATTCGATATCAAAATAAAGTATTCAAATCTAGATAATTGGTGAGTGTTTTAGAAGGGAACAAAATGCGTGACACCTAAATCTGAAGGCATATTGGAATAGCGAATGATTCCAAAATGGAGGATCGATTTACTATAATGTTTTATGAAAAACTGAGAGCCCTCTAAAATCTTAAATAATGAGTTTTTTGTAAATTTTTTTCTGATAATCGAAAAGTTTGGGGTCTAATCGATGATAATGCACTGAAAATTTTTTTTAAAAAAAGATAATAAACAAATTCACAGGTGGTAGTACTGTCGTACAGGTCCGCCGGTATTCGATATCAAAATAAAGTATTCAAATCTAGATAATTGATGAGTGTTTTAGAAGGGAAAAAAAGCGTGACACCTAAATCCAAAGGCATATTGGAATAGCTAATGGTGCCTTCCAAATATTATGCAAATTGTTCAGAAATACGAAAATTTCCTTACAATCTAAATACCAATCCTCTTATATGGCAGTGAAATCAGAAAAGCACCGCATATGTAAAGAAGAGACCAGAGGCAATAGAAATCTGGTTCTACAGGTGGATGTTGAGGATTCAGATGACTGAATATGTAAGAAATAAATAAGTTTTAAGGAAAATGGAAACTAAAAATATTATTAGAAACAGAAAGTAAGAGTTGAAATTTTAGAACATACTGTCAGTTAAGTGCCATAAGTGATACACGCTTGGGCGATAAAATAAGTATAAGGTCATCAGGTATATACCAGACAGCTGTGAGAAGGTTGGAAGTGTCTAGAGATCTCGTTCGGGGCTGTTTGCTTTGCGACTTCAAAGTGGGTTTATCAGCAGTTGCATCAAGTCATCGCATATGTCAAGCGTTTGGGGATAGTGCTGTAGATGAACGTACTGCCAGGCGTTTGTTTCGAATATTCAAGTCGGGAGATCTGTCTCTCCATGATGAGCCTCGCAGTGGACGACAACAGGTCTTGAATGACGGAGTCCTAAAGACGGCCATTGAAGAGGACAGTAGTCTGACACGTGAAGAACTTTCAAGACAGTTTAACGCTTCCGATGAAACAGTTAGACTTCACCAGCACCGCCCAGGTAAGACGTACAAACTGAGTAAGTGGGTTTCGCAAACGCTGCTGGAGGTCCACAGGGGTCAACCAGTGGCAGCCTGCGTATCGTTCCTTTCTCACCATACCGCATCCTTATTCAATCGAGTGCTTACCAGTAATTAAAAGTGTGTTCTGTACGAAACTCCCAAGCGTACCAGATATTAGTTGTTTTCTCAGGATGCTGTCCCTCACACCGCAAGACCGCCTATGAGCCCACGCAAGATTATGCCTTGTGTCTGGTGGACAGGTCGTCAAGTGGTTCGTTATGAACTGCTACCAATGGGTAAAACGATCACTGGAGACCTATACTCGCAGTAATTGAAACGTGTGCAACAGGCATTCCGCCAGAATGAGCCAGCACTGGTGAATCGCAAAGGTGTGCTTTTCCTCCATGACAACGACAGGCCGCATGTCGCACGAGTGATCAGGGATACCATACAGCAACTTGGGTGGGAGACTTTGTGTCATCCACCTTATCCACCTGACCTTGCGCCATCCGATTACCTTTTCCACACCCTTAATCATTTTCGTGGGAAATCCTTCAACAATGAAGCAGACTTGCACAAAACCCTCACGGACTTCTTTGCGTCAAACAGCCCAGAGTTCTACCGCAAGGCCATTGAACATCTGGAGACATGTTGGCAGAAGGTGCTGGATGTCGATGGCGATTACTTTGAAGACTAAATATAAATTACACATAATGTGAAGCGTTTTCTTTTTTCTTTTAAAAACGGACAGAACTTTTTTGGTTACCTTGTAGAAGGAGGGAAGAGGGCTTGTAAAATTTGACACTCATAGGACATATTTTACACAAGAAGAATAGAGACAAATACTGTTAGCTGATCAGACTGGAGGAGCTTGCCTGTTTCTTCAGCCCTCACGATCTCCTCCCCACCCCGACGATAGAAACAGCCAAAGAATTGATAAGGAACTGTATGATGATTTAATTAAAATGCTATCTATAATGATTGTTTAACATAGTGAATTAATGTTGACTTGTTCAATTTGTTTCCTTTTATTCAATATTTTAGCTGATCTGCTACACGGTCGTTGAAATTAAGTTAAGACTGATTCATAAAGATGCATATCACAATATTATTGAAGATGATGAAGAGTCACATTCGATAGATATTTAAAAACGACAAAACTACTGTACATATTTTATTCAGTTAGTTATTTATTGAAGCGCCATACGTGATACACACTTGGGCGATCATGTCTTGAAAGAGATATGCCTGACTGGGCCGAATATTTTTTCGCATTCGGTTGCCATTACTTTCTTTCTAGGAGGTGTCAAAAAAAAAGGAGCAAGAGAAGGATGGGAACACAAGTGTGAAGAGAGTTGAGAAAGTAGAGAGAAAGGATAAGAACAAGATATACAGGGTGATATAGAAAGAACCGGAGTCAAGTGGATAAGAGATGGGTATTGACATTGCATTTAAATTCCTGGAGGTTGTAGACGTCAGGAAAGCAAGTATAAGTAAGGGAATTTCACATGCGGGAAGTGCGAGAAAAGAAGCTGAAGGAGTAGATTGTCGTCTGCATTTGGTTGATCTAACTGTAAAATGGTGACACCTAGTTGCCAGTCTGGTTGCACGAGTAAATTTCTGTGGTGGGGGAACCAGTGACTTAAGTTCGTCGAAGCAGAGGCCATGAAAATATTTGTAGAATAGACAGAGGGAAGCCACATCTCGCCGATGAGAAAGTGGCAGGAGTCGATCTGCCAAGTTGGGATGTTATCAGTAGACAATCAGAAACAAAAGTCAGCATTTCGAATGGACACGTTGTTTGCATCGATGATAATTGTTGATCTTTGTATCCCGGGATAAAATATAGGATTATGAATGCTGATAATACTGACAATATATGTCCTACTCGTATTTCCCAGTATACACTGTCGCATTTAGTATCAAACGAAATGAACCATGCTTTCAATGCTATCTCTTCTAGGACAACAGCTGCGTTTATGACGGTCTCGCCTAAAAGTTAGTGTAATTTGCATATCAAAAGTCCTTGCACTGATAAAACTATTCCACGTTAACGTCCTCCATTTGTGACGCTATCAGCAAAAACAGAGCAGCATAAAACAGATACCAAAGACGGAATTTTCCTGATCGAAAGGTACGTCTTTTTTTCCTATTTTTCTTTCTGATTATCGTGCTATAAGTTAAACGTTTATTTTTGTCTTGGAATCATCAGCTTTTTTAATTAAGTTTGTTTCAGAAATCAATATCGCGATTTAAAATAATTTTTTCATTGAAATGCGTTTAAAATTTGCTTTTTTTTTCTCGTAGGTAGCCTTTGCATAACGATCTCGAGAAGTTTCAGAATACATCTTTTAGTGCTTCTGTTATGTATTTTTTAAAATCTAAATATGAATCTACAATATCGAGACTGACCTGACATCTCTGCATCAGACACTTTCCCACCAACGTAGTGTATCTTCCCTGTGATTTTTCTACACATATTTTCATGGAAATTGTGCTGATGTGTTTACCTCTTTGATATCTGAACTTTACGAATATAAGCACAATAGTGGATGTGCGTTGTGGTGCAGTGGCTATCGACTCGGAACGACAAATCAGCGAGACGAGTTCGAATTCCAGTTGAATTCCTTACATTAACTTACGCACAAATACACTTCGGAAAGGTATTAATCCGTCTCTTCCTTCCAGTTATAGGTTACATATCAGGACAGATTGGGTTCTATGGCCTTGGCTGGCCACCAGTCTTACAGCCCAGAAGTATATAAATACTGAAGATATTGAATTATACAGCGATGATGGCTTATGCTAGTGAGGAATGCCACAAATTTTAAAATAGATAAAGTTAGAAAGATAATATATAGAGAATTTCAAAACCTTAATTTAAAAGTGACTATTAATACAAATAAAAAAGTAAATTTGTGAATTTAGATTTACAAAAGTATATATAGCAACTATATAAAAACAAATACAAGTTCTTTATATATTTACCCAGAATCTAACCATCCTCCATCCATTATTAAGCATGTACCCTTATCCATAGAATAAAAAATAAGCAGATATTGATCAAAGGAATAAGTGTTTAATAAGCATAGTAATTTTTATAATACTGCTTTAAAAAATTGTGAATATAAAAGCCCAACTATTAGATATGTAAAAGAGATCTACCTCCGAAGAGAAAATAGGAATATAAATATTATTTGGTATACACCCCTGTCAACCAAATGATTAGCAGTAAATCAGGAAAAAAATATTTGCTTTGAGTAAGAAAAACTTTCAGAATAATAATTCATGAAGTAAAATTTTAAATAAAAATATTCTTTAATTAAGTTGTAGTTGTATGTATAATCTGGAAAAAATATAAAAAAAATCATAATAATAATATTTTCAATAAAATTTAAACCTAATTGAAAATAAGAATTATCCAATAAGGGAAACTAACAATTTGAACTTTTCTTTTTATAAGCGTTTCACCCCGAGCAAGGCATTTCACTGCCACTACTGCGCACAGGGCTACATAGAGTGGAGGAAGGATGGTTAAATATAGGAAATGTTAGAGGGTGGGTGATAGGCGGGTAAGGATACCGAGAATGAGGGTTGGGTAGATGAGAGTGTTCTGAGAATAATTCGAAGTTAGTGTGATAGGAGGTGTCTATTGACCCTACATTTAAACACCTGGAGATTGTAGCTGTCGGGAAAGCAGACTTGTGGAAGGGAATTCCACAGGCGGGAAGCGCGAGAAAAGAAGCTGTTGGAGTAGAAATTACGGTTACATCTTATATCTGTTTAACTGTAAATGGGTGGGACCTAGTTGCTAATCTAGTATCTTGTGTAAATTCGTGCTTAGGCGGCACCAGCGATCTAAGTTGAACGATAATAAATATAATTACAGAAAACCTATAGAGTGTTCTTTGGAAAACAGGTGCCTTACAAAATAAGTTGTCAACCATGTGGGTATTTGTGTCTTCTCAGAGTGTAGTTCGTAGACGAATTAATAACCACTTGGAACTGTTCTCCCAGCTGCTTCTCGTAGAACCCGGGACACTGCTTCACTAGGGACTCCGTTTCCTGCGCACCGTAAGCAAAACGCTGTCTCCCAAACACCGGTGTAGCCTTCTCGAGTCTTCAACAGCGAAGTATTATTTATTCTTCTCACCCACTTGAGAGAGATGTGACAAGGTCTTTTATAATGTGGGGAACCTGAGCGCGTACGCCCAGGTACTGGTCAAATATTACCTATCCACTGCGGTGGATAGGTTCAGAACTGGTCTAAACTGGTCTTATTTTGGTCATTGTCGCTTCTCAGCCAAAAGGCCGAGGCGCAACGGCGAAGTATTATTTACTCTTCTCCCCCGCTTGAGAGAGATGTGACACAAGGTCTTTTTTAACGTGGGGAACCTGAGCGCGTACGCCCAGGTACTGGTCAAATATTACCTATCCACCGCAGTGGATAGGTTCAGAGCTAGTCTGAACTGGTCTAAACTGGTCTTATTTTGGTCATTGTCGCTCCCCAGCCAAAAGGCCGAGGCGCAACGGCGAAGTATTATTTACTCTTCTCCCCACTTGAGAGAGATGTGACACAAGGTCTTTTTTAATGTGGGGAACCTGAGCGCGTACGCCCAGGTACTGGTCAAATATTACCTATCCACCGCAGCGGATAGGTTCAGAACTCGTCTTATTTTGGTCATTGTCGCTCCCCAGCCAAAAGGCTGAGGCGCAACGGCGAAGTATTATTTACTCTTCTCCCCCACTTGAGAGAGATGTGACACAAGGTCTTTTTTAATGTGGGGAACCTGAGCGCGTACGCCCAGGTACTGGTCAAATATTATCTATCCACCGCAGTGGATACATTCAGAACTAGTCTGAACTGTTCTAAACTGGTCTTATTTTGGTCAGTGTCGCTCCCCAGCCAAAAGGCTGAGGCGCAACGGCGAAGTATTATTTACTCTTCTCCCCCACTTGAGAGAGATGTGACACAAGGTCTTTTTTAATGTGGGGAACCTGAGCGCGTACGCCCAGGTACTGGTCAAATATTACCATATCCACCGCAGTGGATTTGTTCAGAACTAGTCTGAACTGGTCTAAACTGGTCTTATTTTGGTCATTGACGCTCCCCAGCCAAAAGGCCGAGGCGCAACAGCGAAATATTATTTACTCTTCTCCCCCACTTGAGAGAGATGTGACACAAGGTCTTTTTTAATGTGGGGAACATGAGCGCGTACGCCCAGGTACTGGTCAAATGTTATCTATCCACCGCAGTGGATAGGTTCAGAACTCGTCTAAACTTGTCTTAGTTTGGTCATTGTCGCTCCCCAGCCAAAAGGCCGAGGCGCAACGGCGAAGTATTATTTACTCTTCTCCCCCACTTGAGAGAGATGTGACACGAGGTCTTTTTTAATGTGGAAAACCTGAGCGCGTACGCCCAGGTACTGGTCAAATATTACCTATCCACCGCAGTGGATAGGTTCAGAACTAGTCTGAACTGGTCTAAACTGGTCTTATTTTGGTCATTGTTGCACCCCAGCCAAAAGGCCGAGGCGCAACGGCGAAGTATTATTTACTCTTCTCCCCCACTTGAGAGAGATGTGACACGAGGTCTTTTTTAATGTGGAAAACCTGAGCGCGTACGCCCAGGTACTGGTCAAATATTACCTATCCACCGCAGTGGATAGGTTCAGAACTAGTCTAAACTGGTCTTATTTTGGTCATTGTTGCACCACAGCCAAAAGGCCGAGGCGCAACGTCGAAGTGTCCCCGAAACAGAAGTAGGCTCTTTTTATGTGTTTTTTGGTCTCGTAACTTCCCACTCTCGGAGAGCCTCACTTTCACCTATGACGCATGCGCCGTGTCATTCGAAAAACTACCTTGCATGAGCTCGCCTCGCGGTTCCATTACGTCTACGAACGCACGTGCAGACAAACCGCCTTCTTTTGCTTCGGCAAGTTAAGTCTCCACCACAAACCAATGTAATATTTCTTTTGTGTAAAACCCTATTAATATAAAGGCTTATGTGCATAATACTAAGAACTCTCTAAAAAACGATTTTATCAACACACGTCTTCATTTAATAATAATAAGTACAGAAATAAAACATCCCTCTCGAAATATTATTAGTATCTAAAAAAAAAAACAAATAAAACGTCCACATTAAAATGGAAATTAAAAAAAAAAACTAAAATTGTTAAGTCATGAAACAACCCGTGCCCCTTGTGTCTATATGAAAAACTATATATTATTAAATTTCTTAATGAAAATCTATTAAATAAACCGAAACGTAATGAAATAAATGTCATAAGTTAACTTTGCAAAATGTTCAACTTAAAATATGGTTAAAATGGTCCTTCATAAAATAAAAAATAAATTTAAAGATAAAAAATAAAATTAAAAAATAAAAATGTTTAACTTACATATATCTAATAACTTGTTTTATATTAAGAAGAATAATAATTGAATATATATTAAAATAATTAAATTGATATTTACATTTTTAATAATTAAATAGATATTTCGAAAAGATATTAAGAATTGTATTAGAATATAATAATAATATAAGAGATTTAATAAAAATAAAATGAATTTTAAATTTTTTAATAAATAAACAGATATTAAAAATTTTCTTTACGAATTAGGAGTTTTAGAATAAAGTGCATTCTGAATCAAAATAAAAATAATATAATTACACACAAATGTTCCTTTAAGTTAGATCAAAAATATAAAATGTCTTTTCTTTCTTTTTTTCTTTTAGAAAATGATGAAATACATATAAAACTAAGAGAATAATTTTGTAACAATAATAAACACATTAACGGATATGGAGTCTAGACAGATGTTTTCATCGACTGACACTTTTGCCGTTAAAATTGAAGTAAGAAATCATGGAATCCCCCAAAATATCAACTTTTTTTCAAATTTAACGTGGATCTCTATTTTGATTAGTTAAATCGAACGCACACATAAATTTTTCTGTCTTCCCACATCCATAAATACCAAACGTTTTGTTTCTTATGTTCAAATGAAAATCATTTTCATAACATTGATCTAACATTCCTGATGTCAAGGTAAAATCTCGAGACATAAAAGTTTCCGTGTCGCAATGTAAACTATATTAATTTTAAATAAAAAGGCAAATTATATATATATATATATATATATATATATATATATATATATATAAGTCATCCACATACAAGCCCGTTTCGCTGTATCACAGCTCATCAGTGTGGATAGCCATATCCACTTGCTTTTGGTCTTATTTTGTGTCCCCGAAACAGAAGTAGGCTCTTTTTATGTGTTTTTTGGTCTCGTAACTTCCCACTCTCGGAGTAACTTCCCACTTGCTTTTGGCCAGGATCGACACTCGACCGATTAGGTGTTAGTCAGAGTCACTACCCACTAAGCCATCGGCGCACGGTGTCTGAAAATGGAAATTTTAACGTCTTGTATGTAAGCAGTGTATACAGACGCCACGAAATACACCGGTTCAGGTCCAATCATCGAAGTTAAGCAACATCGAGCCTGGTCAGTACTTAAATGGGTGACCATTTGGGAATACCAGATGCTGTAAGCGTAAGGACTAAGAATGGTCCACCAACAGTTTGTTACAGAAACAGCAACAAAAAGGTGCTGCCCTATACACCATCTGGGTGTGACGTATAAATGATGATGATCATTCATATATATATATATATATATATATGTGTGTGTGTATTAATGGACATGTGTATAAGTGTTTGTTTAAATATTGTTTAAAATTTCTTGTTTTTAAGGGCTTATTTTTATATATATTACTTTTGTCTTAGACTTTCTATTCTGCAGTCCCCACTAGCCGTTGTATCTTGAACTGACCGCCCCACTCCCTTTCGTCCAAGTTAATATATTGAAATGTAGAAAGTCTTTTTGTTCTTTCATGCAACTCCATTGGTCGTCGATCCAACTGGTCACAAAGTAAATATTCTTTGAAGATTCGATTTAATTTACTTTACTGCCAGCGTTACTCATTTGAACTCGGTTTATTTTCTTTCAGATAAGAATTTTACCATTTTTTTCTCTTTCACTTAACTTAATTCTCGTTGGTATTGATCCAGCAATTTTTATTCATTTATTTTCTTCTTTTTTCAATAAAAGTATATAGGCTTTCTTATCATCCGGTCCATACACCTCCCCTAACTCTTGGATAAGAGTATAGGCTCATCGCTTGTTTCCAGTTTAAGAAGGAGTTCCAGGTTCTTTTCCTCTCGACAAATACTAATAGTGGTGCGGTTACAAGTTATTTGTGATGTGTGTGGATGGTAGCAAGGTCAATAAATACTGAAGGTACTGGGATGGCAGTTTTTTGGTTGCTTATTCTGATTGGTAGTTATGAGCCCAAAGTGTTGCGTAGCGTCTAGAGAGGCTGCTCTGATCAACAGTCGCATAATATCGGGCTACATGCAGTGCTATGTTGCGCATGTATTGGTATCCTTACAAGCGCTTCCGGTGGGAAATCCTGAAACCACACTATGCTACGGCTACTCTAGGTCTCTCCTTACCTAAATAACGCACCCTGATACTAAATAATTAAAGAAATAAAACTAAACCATCCCCCAAAAATCATATAAACTCCTCAACATTTCTTTCTCCTGCATTCGTGGTATTCGTATTAACTTGGCAATGTACAATCGTTCATCTACGAAAGGTTCCTAGACATCCTAGCTTTCTGTGAAATTAACCATAACTCTACAATCTGCTCCTCTCATTCCCTTCTTTAGGAAGAACTCTAATTCTAGATCTCTTCTTCATTTTTCTCTCTGACTCTTATCCTGAGATATGTCCCGGAAAGGAATATACATATCATTCGAGGGAGTTAAGCGGTTTAGACAAATTCAACCGGGTAGGTCAATCTAGTACGGAGACGTAATGGACTGTACTCGTCGTATGCAGTATCCCGAGACGTAGGCGTAGTCAATAGACATAGATCGCTAGACGTAGATCTCTAGTCGAAGACCTGTAGACCTCTAACGGTAGACCTATGGGCGTAGACCTCTAGTAGTCGTAGACCTCTAGCGGTAGACCTCTATGCGTACTCGCCTCCCTCTGTATTTATGGCTGACACCAGCCAATCACATTACTGTGAGAGGGAACCAAGGTGTATGCATATTCATTACATATTCATTACATCATCATGCCATGTGGCTATGCTCGCTTGGCAACTCTGATAATGTTTAGATGTATGTAAATAATTCTGTCCAACTTCATCCAGGAACCTTCTACCAACATTAAGACTCTTTCCGTGATTTCATTCGCGATGCTACTTGAGAACAAAATTTTACGAATCCCTGTTCTAGACTGCGCTTCAGAGGACTCCCTAACCTGACTGAAAGCCTACATTGATGCTTTACTTCCAGCAAGGAAAGTGTGACAAACCTCTGTTGACCATGTCCACCATAGTTTATGAATATAGAATACAGCGCAGTACGTAATCTGTTCGATGAAACAACGTCAAAGCTTAACACTCACGAGTCAGACACTCTACTGAATCTGACTATATCGCCAACACTCTGGAAAATATAGTCGTACTTATACAAGTCGCATTGAATATTTTGAGCCTTCTGATTGGTTAATCCTTCTATTGGTGAACTATCAAATGAGTCAGCTCATAGCTGGCTTACTAGTATACAAGGTTACCCCAAAACTCCAACAACCTCAGCCATCTTTTTGTTTCACTTCAGCTTCATCGGCTTTTGTCGGCTATACTGGAGTGACAACTCTGATTACAACAGGCGGCTCTTTGTCTCTGCTCGTAATAAATGCAAGCGTGTTCTAAATGATACTATTATTTTTTTTTTATAGAATGAGGCAGTATATAGCATTTCGTATGTTCGGTTCCAATGATTACTGGTAGCTTTGCAAGCGTGTGCTGAACAAAAGAAAATTTTCTCTCCTGCATCTATTTAATAAATTTAAAGTCTTCACATCCAACGCAGACAAGCTTGAATGTTTTTTTCTCGGAAATTCTGTTGCAAATCGACACTTGACTCGTTTAGAGTACTCACACCCCCAACTAGAACAGAACTGAATGTTATTTGCATAACGCCATCTCCAGTCTCGGCCATCATTTCTAAACTAGACGTTAATAAAACAAAAAATGTTAACCTGAACTGTCTTGTGTCCTCTCCAAACTTTATAACTATTGCCTCACTGTTACCTACTATCCTGCTTGTTAGAAGTCCTCAGCTGTAGTCCCTATTTTAAGAGTTCCGGAAAACCTTCTCACCCCTCTAAATATCGCCCTGTTAGCCTCTTATGTAGTTAAACTTATCACCTATTACTGTCTAGTCTCAAGTTTTGCCCCGTCTGTCACTGATGTTCTAATAGTCATAACTGTATAGGCTCTTGAAATAAAATGGCGAAGCTAGATATTTTATTTAAATATCTCGCAAAGGTTTAACAGGAAATACCGTAGCTCTGGAGCTTGAGCAGAAGGCATGCTGGCCTTCTGCTCAAGCTCCAGAGCTACGGTATTTCTGGACAAGTTTGTCTAATATAATCGTTCCTATTAAATCATGAAACGAAGGTCGTTTTGAACGGGAGAGATTCCGGATTTTTTTTTTTTTGCGCGTCCCTCATTGCTCTATCCTAGGTCCTTCGCTGTTTCTGAAATTCATCAATGATCTTCATGATGTAATCAGTTCCAAACTAGACATCTATACACATTAGATCACCATTTACTCCGTCTCAATAATAAATCTGCTAGGCTAACAAAGTAAATGTGTCTGCTACTCTGGAAAATGGAACTCTGATCAGTGATGGACTTGGGTAGAAAATGTCTGGTAATTTTACAGCCTCCTTAAACTACTATAGAGAAACTTTCCTATGAGCTAGAGGTCCGCAACCAGTGGGACGCGATCCTCTGACAGAGGCTCGTGTAGCCTTGTTAGAAGTAACTTGGGATAACATTAATGGTATTTCATCAATTACATTTTTCAAGCTCTTACATTTATTTTTGTTTGGGTGCAAAGTGATAGTTATGACAAACGCTTTGAAGGTTCTTATTTCTACTTGTGTGAGGCAGGATTTTCCACTCTTGTCAATATAAAAACAAAGAATAGGAACAGATTGGATGTTGGAGATGACATAAGACCGGCTCTAACAAACACTCGGGCACAAATTTCAAAGCTTACTGCTGAAATGCAACATCAGGCATCTCACTAGCTGAGTTGGATAGCTTTTTAAAACTATGATAATATTATTTTAACAAATATATGTTCTTTTTGTGAATTCAGGTTGGACCAATGTGCTTTAATTTGGTCATAAATAATTACAGAATTTTAAAATATTTTTTAGTTGTTTCTTTCCCTGTCCTTCAGAGAAAATAAAAATAAAATTAAGCTGCTGATAGTAAGCCCTAAGTAGGGGGTCGCATGGGTTTCAAACTTTTAGGTAAGGGGTCGCGAGTGCCAAAAGGTTAGAAACCACTGCTATAAGCTGTCAGAATAGATTACACTAGTCTCCTAGGGCAGAGCTTCTCAAACTATCTGATGTGGCGGACCGGTATTTTTTTTGTCAATGTGCCAGGGACCGGCAAGCAAAGCAAGTATTGGTGTGTGATGATTTGTATTAAACTATTCCATTTACGATTAGTATATATCATCATAACCATTGAAATTAATATAAATTTCAGCAGTTTTGATTATATTATTTGAATTTTAAAAAAATTAAAACTTATTAATTTTTTTAAATTAATATTTAAAATAATAATAACGACCCATATTAAAATTCGTACTTCATGGAAAAGATCTTTATTATACTGTAATATGAGTGTTATCAGTCAGCAGATAGAAGTGTCAGTCCAAACGGTCAAGTTACACTGCGTCTCGACTGTCTTCCCTAGGAAGTCTCGCAGGTTAGTATTTACGAAGGAGGAAGAGTTCATTCCAATGTAGATAAGGCACCATAACAGAAAGAAAATCACCAACAAGAATAAAAATCAATGAGTTATTTATGTGTCGCAATATCAATAATTGTCAAATAATACAATCCCATTTCTCTCCATCACTTTCTCTTTTAATGACACGTTACTTTAGGGGGTTGGCAATCATGACTCCCTGTCCACCTTTTAATATATGGGGATCGCCATGACTTCAGGGGAGTGAGGTAGAGTAGCTTCCTGTTTTCACATCCTCAGTTCAGATTTGTTCTAGATTGTTTTTTTCTTTAAACTTTCATTCTCTACCGTTATTTTGACGATTTAATTATTTCTACATTTTCCTAGGTCAGTGGGGTGCACGAAAGGTCACAAAGACTTCAGCTTCAAGGCCAGAAATTCTAAATGTTTCTAGGTGCCTCCAAATATCTATTCGCCAATTTTACAAATAGATAAAAAAAGAGGAAATTATTCTCATGTACATTAACTTAGAGCAGCGTGCACATACGAGAGTCATCCAATAAGTAAAGATAAGCATTTCTAATACAGATAGAAGCTTACTTTTTTTTTTCAACGAAGTCTCCTTGCAGTGTCACACACTTTTCCCATCTGTGCACAGGCTTCCCTATTCCCTCTACGTAAAAATCTTTGGACTGATGTCTCAGCCAATCGCTCACAGCACTTTTGACTTCATCGTCACTTTAAAACTTCGTGCCTCTCGTGAACGTTTTCAAGGGACTAAACAGGTGAAAGTCTGAAGGGCAAGGATTTGTCTGTACGGAGAACAAGGGGGCAGTTCCCTTAACCCTCTTCTGTTTATGCATTGCAGTAAGCATCTTTGGCACCCTCCGGTAGCTAACCTTCGAGTAGGCAAGTTCATCATGAACAATTTTGTGTGCATTCCCAACAAATAGGCTCAAAGTCTTTGCAATGTCATCCACAATGTCATCCACTGTCACCCTTCTGTCAGACTGAATGAGGTCATTGACTGATTCGATCACCTTAGGAGACCACACTTCTGTAGAACTCTCAGGCCTGTCTTCATTCTCAACATTGCACCGTCCTTCTTTAAACAATTTAGCCCACTTGTGAACATTTTTTTGGCTGAAACATGTGGAATCATACACATTTGACATTCTCCTATGAATGTCAACCGATTTGCACCCTTCAGCAACCAAAATCTTGATAACTGACATCTGTTCAATATTGAGGCATGCTTCATAGTCGGCCATCTTTGTTAATCTCCAAAACTCTCTAAGTTTTTCTTTCAATCTGCAAAAAAAAATTAAACACCTTTGAAAAAGAAGTAAAGGTAAAAAAATAATAAGCTTATATCTGTATTAGAAGTCGTAATACCGAAAAATTCACCATATTTATTGAATGTCCCTCGTAGAAGTCCTTATACCGAAAAATTCACCTAATTTATTGAATGACCCACGTAGAAGTCCTTATACCTAAAAATTCACGTTTTTTATTGAATGACTTCGTAGAAGTGCTTATATCGAAAAATTTACCTTATTTATTGAATGACCCTCGTAGAAGTCCTTATACGGAACAATTCAACTTTTTTATTGAATGACACTCGTAGAAGTGCTTATACCGAAAAATTCACCTTTTTTATTGAATGACACTCGTAGAAGTCCTTATACCGAAAAATTCACCTTTTTTATGGAATGACCCTCGTAGAAGTGCTTATAACGAAAAATTGACCTTATTTATTGAATGACCCTCGTAGAAGTCCTTATACTGAAAAATTCACCTTATTTACTGAATGACCCTCGTAGAAGTCCTTATACCAAATAATTCATCTTTGTATTGAATGACCCTCGTAGAAGTCCATACACCGAAAAATTGACCTTATTTATTGAATGACCCTCGTAGAAGTGCTTATACCGAAAAATTAACCTTATTTATTGAATGACCCTCGTAGAAGTCCTTATACTGAACAATTCACTTTATTTATTGAATGACCCTCGTACAAGTCCTTATACCGAAAAATTCACCTTTGTATTGAATGAAACTCGTAGAAGTCCTTATACCGAAAAATTCACCTTATTTATTGAATGACCCTCGTAGAAGTCCTTATACCGAAAAATTCACCTTATTTATTGGATGACCTCGTAGAAGTACTTATATCGAAAAATTCAACTTATTTATTGAATGAACCTCGTAGATGTCCTTATACCGAAAAATTCACCTTTTTTGTTGAATGACCCTCGTAGAAGTGCTTATAACTAAAAATTCACCTTATTTATTGAATGATCCTCGTAGAAGTCCGTATAACCAACAATTCATCTTATTTATTGAATGACCCCCGTAGAAGTCCGTAGACCTAAAAATTCACCTTTTGTAATCAATGACACTCGTAGAATTCCTTATACCGAAAAATTCACCATTTATTGAATGACCCTCGTAGAAATCCTTATACCGAAAAATTCACCTTATTTATTGAATGACCCTCGTAGAAGTCCTTGAACTGAAAAATTCACCTTATTTATTGAATGACCCTCGTAGAAGTCCTTATACCGAAAAATTCACCTTATTTATTGAATGACCCTCGTAGAAGTCCTTATACCGGACACTTCACCTTATTTAGTGAATGACCTCGTAGAAGTCCTTATACCAAAAAATTCACCTTTTTTATTGAATGACCCTCGTAGAAGTCCTTATACCGAAAAATTCACCTTTTTTATTGAATGACACTCGTAGAAGTCCTTATACCGAAAAATTCACCTTTTTTATTGAATGACCCTCGTAGAAGTCCTTATACCGAAAAATTCACCTTATTTATTGGATGACCCTCGTAGAAGTGCTTATACGGAAAAATTCACCTTATTTATTGAATGACCCTCGTAGAAGTCCTCATACCGAAAAATTCATCTTATTTATTGAATGACCCTCGTAGAAGTCCTTGAACTGAAAAATTCACCTTATTTATTGAATGACCCTCGTAGAAGTCCTTATACCGAAAAATTCACCTTATTTATTGAATGACACTCGTAGAAGTGCTTATACCAAAAAATTCACCTTATTTATTGAATGAACCTCGTCGAAATCCTTATACCGAAAAATTCACCTTATTTCTTGAATGACCCTCGTAGAAGTCCTTATACCGAAAAATTCACCTTTTTTATTGAATGACACTCGTAGAAGTCCTTAAACCGAAAAATTCACCTTTTTTATTGAATGACACTCGTAGAAGTCCTTAAACCGAAAAATTCAACTGTTTTATTGAATGACACTCGTAGAAGTCCTTATACCGAAAAAATCACCTTATTTATTGAATGACCCTCGTAGAAGTCCTTATACCGAAAAATTCACCTTATTTATTGAATGACACTCGTAGAAGTCCTTAAACCGAAAAATTCACCTTATTTATTGAATGACCCTCGTAGAAGTCCTTAAACCGAAAAATTCACCTTATTTATTGAATGACACTCGTAGAAGTCCTTAAACCGAAAAATTCACCTTTTTTATTGAATGACACTCGTAGAAGTCCTTAAACCGAAAAATTCAACTGTTTTATTGAATGACACTCGTAGAAGTCCTTATACCGAAAAAATCACCTTATTTATTGAATGACCCTCGTAGAAGTCCTTATACCGAAAAATTCACCTTATTTATTGAATGACACTCGTAGAAGTCCTTAAACCGAAAAATTCACCTTATTTATTGAATGACCCTCGTAGAAGTCCTTATACCGAAAAATTCACCTTATTTATTGAATGACCCTCGTAGAAGTCCTTATACCGAAAAATTCACCTTATTTATTGAATGACACTCGTAGAAGTCCTTAAACCGAAAAATTCACCTTTTTTATTGAATGACACTCGTAGAAGTCCTTAAACCGAAAAATTCAACTGTTTTATTGAATGACACTCGTAGAAGTCCTTATACCGAAAAAATCACCATTTTTATTGAATAACCCTCGTAAAAGTGCTTATACCGAAAAATTAACCTTATTTATTGAATGATCCTCGTAGAAGTCCTTATACCAAAAAATTCGCCTTATTTATTGAATGACCCTCGTAGAAGTGCTTATACCGAAAAATTCATCTTATTTATTGAATGACCCTCGTAGAAGTCCTTAAGCCGAAAAATTCAACTTTTTTATTGAATGACACTCGTAGAAGACCTTATACCGAAAAAATCACCATTTTTATTGAATAACTCTCGTAGAAGGGCTTATACCGAGAAATTCACCTTATTTATTGAAGATCGTTGTGGAAGTCCTTATACCGAAAAATTCACCTTTTTTAATGAATGACCCTTATAGAAGTGCTTATACCGAAAAATCACCATTTTTGTTGAATGACCCTCGTAGAAGGGCTTATACCGAAAAATTCACCTTATTTATTGAATGACCCTCGTAGAAGTGCTTATACCGAAAAATTCACCTTATTTATTGAATGACCCCCGTAGAAGTCCTTAGTCCGAAAAATTCTCCTTTTGCATTGAATGACACTCGTAGAAGTCCGTTTAACGAAAAATTCACCATTTATTCAATGACGATAATAGAAGTCCTTATACCGAAAAATTCATCTTATTTATTGAATGACCCTCGTAGAAGTCCTTAAACCGAAAAATTCACCTTATTTATTGAATGACCCTCCTAGAAGTCCTTATACCGAAACATTCACCTTTTTTATTGAATGACCCTCGTAGAAGTGCTTATACCAAAAAATTCACCTTATTTGTTGAATGAACCTCGTCGAAATCCTTATACCGAAAAATTCACCTTATTTCTTGAATGACCCTCGTAGAAGACCTCATAATGAAAAATTCACCTTTTTTATTGAATGTTCCTCGTAGAAGTGCTTATTCCGGAAAATTCACCTTATTTATTGAATGAACCTCGTAGAAATCCTTATACCGAAAAATTCACCTTTTTTATTGAATGACCCTCGTAGAAGTCCTTAAACCGAAAAATTCAACTGTTTTATTGAATGACACTCGTAGAAGTCCTTATACCGAAAAAATCACCATTTTTATTGAATAACCCTCGTAGAAGTCCTCATAATGAAAAATTCAACTTTTTTATTGAATGTTCCTCGTAGAAGTGCTTATACCGAAAAATTCATCTTATTTATTGAATGACCCTCGTAGAAGTCCCTAAGCCGAAAAATTCAACTTTTTTATTGAATGACACTCGTAGAAGTCCTTATACCGAAAAAATCACCATTTTTATTGAATGACTCTCGTAGAAGTGCTTATACCGAGAAATTCACCTTATTTATTGAAGATCGTTGTGGAAGTCCTTATACCGAAAAATTCACCTTTTTTAATGAATGACCCTTATAGAAGTGCTTATACCGAAAAATCACCATTTTTGTTGAATGACCCTCGTAGAAGGGCTTATACCGAAAAATTCACCTTATTTATTGAATGACCCTCGTAGAAGTGCTTATACCGAACAATTCACCTTGTTTATTGAATGACACCCGTAGAAGTCCTTAGTCCGAAAAATTCTCCTTTTGCATTGAATGACACTCGTAGAAGTCCGTTTAACGAAAAATTCACCATTTATTCAGTGACCATAATAGAAGTCCTTATACCGAAAAATTCATCTTATTTATTGAATGACCCTCGTAGAAGTCCTTAAACCGAAAAATTCACCTTAGTTATTGAATGACCCTCCTAGAAGTCCTTATCCCGAAGCATTCACCTTATTTATTGAATGATCCTCGTAAAAGTCCTTATCCCGAAAAATTCACCTTTTTTATAGAATAACCCTCATAGAAGTGATTATACCGAAAAATTTACCATTTTTATTGAATGACACTCGTAGAAGTGCTCATACTAAAAAATTCAACTTTTTACTCAATGACCTTAATAGGAGTGCTTATACTGAAAAATTCACCTTATTTATTGAATGACCTCGTAGAAGTGCTTATACCGAAAAATCCAGCTTATTTATTGAAAGAAATTGTATAAGTCATTATACCGGACAATTCACCTTATTTATTGAATGACCTTCGTAGAATTCCTTATACCTAAAAATTCACCTTTTTTATTGAATAACCCTCGTAGAAGTGCTTATTCCGAAAAATTCACCTTAATTATTGAATGAACCTCGTAGAAATCCTTATACCGAACAATTCACCATTATTATTGAATGTCCCTCGTAGATGTGATTATACCGAAAAATTCACCTTTTTTAATGAAGGACCCTCGTAGAAGTCCTTATTTTTTATTTATTTTTTTTTAATCATTTCACCAAGAGCAAGGCAGAAACGCCACTGGTGTGCAGGGGTTTACATAAATGTAGAAAGATTAATTAGAAAAGAGTGAGGAATACAAGCTAGTTAGAATTATACGGAAAAAAATTCACCTTATTTATAGAATGCCCCTCGTAGAAGTGCTAAAATTGAAAAATTCACCTTTTTTATTGAATCACCCTCGTAGACATCCTTATACCGAAAAATTCACCTTATTTATTGAATGACCCTCGTAGAAGTGCTTATACCGAAAAATTCACCTTATTTATTGAATGACCCTCGTAGAAGACCTTAAACCGAAAACTTCACCTTCTTTATTGAATGACCCTTGTAGAAGTCCTTGAACCGAAAAATTCACCTTATTTATTAAATGACCCTCGTACAAGTCGTTATACCGAAAAATTGACCTTTTTTATTGAATAACCCTCGTAGAAGTGCTTATACCGAAAAATTCAGCGTATTTATTGAATGACCCTCGTAGAAGTGCTTATACCGAAAAATTCACCTTATTTATTGAATGACCCTCGTAGAAGTCCTTATATCGAAAAATTCAGCGTATTTATTGAATGACCCTCGTAGAAGTCCTTATATCGAAAAATTCACCTTATTTATTGAATGACCCTCATACAAGTCGTTATACCGAAAAATTGACCTTTTTTATTGAATAACCCTCGTAGAAGTGCTTATACCGAAAAATTCAGCGTATTTATTGAATGACACTCGTAGAAGTCCTTATACCGAAAAATTCACCTTATTTATTGACTGACGCTCGTAGAAGTCCTTATACCGAAAAATTCATCTTATCTATTGAATGATCCTCGTAGCAGACCTTATACCGAAAAATTCACCTTTTTTATTGAATGACCCTCGTAGAAGTCCTTATACCGAAAAATTCAACTTTTTTATTGAATGACCCCCGTAGAAGTGCTAATACCAAAAAATTCGCCTTATTTATTGAATGACCCTCGTCGAAATGCTTATACCGAAAAATTCACCTTATTTATTGAATGACCCTCGTAGATGTCCTCATAATGAAAAATTCACCTTTTTTATTGAACGTTCCTCGTAGAAGTGCTTATTCCGAAAAATTCACCTTATTTATTGAATGACCCTCGTAGAAGTCCTTAAGCCGAAAAATTCACCTTATTTATTGAATGAACCTTGTAGAAGTCCTTAAACCGAAAAATTCACCTTTTTTATTGAATGACACTCGTAGAAGTCCTTATACCGAAAAAATCACCATTTTTATTGAATAACTCTCGTAGAAGTGCTTATACCGAGAAATTCGCCTTAATTATTGAAGATCGTTGTAGAAGTCCTTATTCCGAAAAATTCATCTTTTTTAATGAATGACCCTTATAGAAGTGCTTATACCGAAAAATCACCATTTTTGTTGAATGACCCTCGTAGAAGGGCTTATACCGAAAAATTCACCTTATTTATTGAATGACCCTCGTAGAAGTGCTTATACCGAAAAAATCACCTTATTTATTGAATGAACCTCGTATAAGTCCTTATATCGAAAAATTCAGCGTATTTATTGAATGAACATCGTAGAAGTGCTTATACCAAAAAATTCACCTTATTTATTGAATAAACCTCGTAGAGGTCCTTATACCGAAAAGTTCAGCGTATTTATTGAATGACCCTCGTAGAAGTGCTTATACCGAAAAATTGATCTTATTTATTGAATGACCCTCGTAGAAGTCCTTAAACCGAAATATTCACCTTATTTATTGAATGACCCCCGTAGAAGTCCTTAGTCCGAAAAATTCTCCTTTTGCATTGAATGAACCTCATAGAAGTGATTATACCGAAAAATTCACCATTTTTACTGAATGACACTCGTAGAAGTGCTCATACTAAAAAAGTCAACTTTTTACTCAATGACATTAATAGGAGTGCTTATACCGAAAAATTCAACTTATTTATTGAATGACCTCGTAGAAGTGCTTATACCGAAAAATTCAGCGTATTTATTGAATGACCCTCGTAGTAGTGCTTATACCGAATAATTCACCTTATGTATTGAATGACCCTCGTAGAAGTCCTTATATCGAAAAATTCACCTTATTTATTGAATGAACCTCGTAGAAGTGCTGATACCGAAAAATTCACCTCTTTATTGAATGACCATGGTAGAATTGCTTATACCAAAAAATTCACCTTATTTATTGTATGACCCTCGTAGAAGTCCTCATCATGAAAAATTCACCTTTTTTATTGTATGTTCCTCGTAGAAGTGCTTATTCCGAAAAATTCACCTTATTTATAGAATGAACCTCGTAGAAATCCTTATACCGAACAATTCACCATTTTTATTGAATGACCCTCGTAGATGTGATTATACCGAAAAATTCACATTTTTTATTGAAGGACCCTCGTAGAAGTCCTTATTTTTTATTTATTTTTTTTAATCATTTCACCCCGAGCAAGGCAGAAACGCCACTGGTGTGCAGGGGCTTACATAAATGTAGAAAGATTAATTAGAAAAGAGTGAGGAATACAAGCTAGTTAGAATTATACGGAAAAAAATTCACCTTATTTATAGAATGCCCCTCGTAGAAGTCCTTATACCGAACAATTCATCTTATTTATTGAATGACCCTCGTAGAAGTCTTTATACCGAAAAATTCACCTGCTTTATTGAATAACCCTCGTGGAACTCCTTATACCGAAAAATTCACCATTTTTATTGAATGACCCTCGCAGAAGTGCTAAAACTGAAAAATTCACCTTTTTTATTGAATCACCATCGTAGAAGACCTTATACCGAAAAATTCACCTTATTTATTGAATGACCCTCGTAGAAGTGCTTATACCGAAAAATTCACCTTATTTATTGAATGACCCTCGTAGAAGACCTTAAACCGAAAACTTCACCTTATTTATTGAATGACCCTCGTAGAAGTGCTTATACCGAAAAATTCACCATTTTTATGGAATGACCCTCATAGAAGTGCTTCTACCGAAAAATTCACCTTATTTATTGAATGACACTCGTAGAAGTCCTTATACCGAAAAATTCACCTTATTTATTGAAAGACCCTTGTACAAGTCCTTATAGCGAACAATTCACCTTATTTATTGAATGACCCTCGTAGAAGTCCTTATACCGAAACATTCACCATATTTAGTGAATGAACCTCGTAGAAGTTCTTATACCGAAAAATTCACCTTTATTATTTAATGACTCTCGTAGAAGTGCTTATACCAAAAAATTCACCTCATTTATTGATTGACCCTCGTAGAAGTCCTTATACCGAACAATTCACCTTATTTATTGAATGAACCTCGTAGAAGTCTTTATACCGAAAAATTCACCTTACTTATTGAATGACCCTCGTAAAATTCTTATACCGAAGAATTCCCCTTTTTTGTTGAATGACCCTCGTAGATGTCCTTATACCGAAATATTAATCTTATTTATTGAATGACCCTCGTTGAAGTCCTTATACCGAGAAATTCACCTTTTTTATTGAATGATCCTCGTAGAAGTGCTTATACCAAAAAATTCACCTTATTTATTGAATGACCCTCGTCGAAATCCTTATACCGAAAAATTCACCTTATTTATTGAATGACTCTCGTAGTAGTGCTTATACTGAAAAATTCACCTTTTTTATTGAATGGCCCTCATAGAAGTGCTTATACCGAAAAATTCAGCTTATTTATTGAATGACCCTCGTAGAAGTCCTCATACCGAAGAATTCACCATTTATTGAATGACCATCGTAGAAGTCCTTATACCGATAAATTCAAATTATTTATTGAATGATCCTCGTAGAAGTCCTTAAACCGAAAATATTCACCTTATTTATTGAATGAACCTCGTCGAAGTCCTTATACCGAAAAATTCACCTTATTTATTGAATGACCCTCGTAGATGTTCTTATACCGAATAATTCACCTTTTTTATTGAATGTCCCTCGTAGAAGTCCTCATAATTAAAAATTCACCTGTTTTATTTTATGTCACTCGTAGAAGTGCTTATTCCGAAAAACTGAACCTTATTTATTGAATGACCCTCGTAGAAGTCCTCATTATGAAAAATTCACCTTTTTTATTGAATGACCCTCGTAGAAGTGCTGATACCAAAAAATTCACCTCATTTATTGAATGACCCTCGTAGAAGTCCTTATACCGAACAATTCACCCTATTTATAGAATGAACCTCGTAGAAGTCCTTATACCGAAAAATTCACCTTACTTATTGAATGACCCTCGTAGAAGTCCTTATACCGAAAAATTCACCTTTTTTGTTGAATGACACTCGTAGAAGTGCTTATACCGAAAAATACACCTTGTTTATTGAATGACCCTCGTAGAAGTGCTTATACCAAAAAATTCACCTTATTTATTGAATGACACTCGTAGAAGTCCTTAGACCGAAAATTTCGCCTCTTGCATTGAATGACACTCGTAGAAGTCATTATACAGATAAATTCACCATTTATTGAATGACCCTCGTAGAAGTGCTTATACCAAAAACTTCACCTTATTTATTGAATGAACCTCGTCGAAATCCTGATTCCGAAAAATTCAACTTATTTATTGAATGAACCTCGTAGAAGTCCTTAGACCGAAAATTTCGCCTCTTGCATTGAATGACACTCGTAGAAGTCCTTATACAGATAAATTCACCATTTATTGAATGACCCTCGTAGAAGTGTTTATACCAAAAACTTCACCTTATTTATTGAATGACCCTCGTCGAAAACCTGATTCCGAAAAATTCAACTTATTTATTGAATGAACCTCGTAGAAGTCCTCATAATGATAAATTCACCTTTTCATTGAATGACCCTCGTAGAAGTCCTTATACAGAAAAATTCACCTTTTTTATTGAATGATCCTCATAGAAGTGCTAATACCAAAAAATTCGCCTTATTTATTGAATGACCCTCGTCGAAAACCTTATACCGAAAAATTCACCTGATTTATTGAATGAACCACGTAGAAGTCCTTATACCGAAAAATTCACCTTATTTATTGAATGACCCTCGTAGAAGGCCTTATACCGAAAAATTCACCTTATTTATTGAATGACCCTCGTAGAAGTCCTTATACCGAACAATTCACCTTATTTATTGAATGAACCTCGTAGAAGTCCTTATACCGAACAATTCACCTTATTTATTGAATGACCCTCGTAGAAGTCCTTATACCGAACAATTCACCTTATTTATTGAATGACCCTCGTAGAAGTCCTTATACCGAACAATTCACTTTATTTATTGAATGACCCTCGTAGAAGTCCTTATACCGAAAAATTCACCTTATTTATTGAATGACCCTCGTAGAAGTCCTTATACCGAACAATTCACTTTATTTATTGAATGACACTCGTAGAAGGCCTTATACCGAAAAATTCACCTTATTTATTGAATGACCCTCGTAGAAGTCCTTATACCGAACTATTCACTTTATTTATTGAATGACCCTCGTAGAAGTCCTTATACCGAAAAATTCACCTTATTTATTGAATGACCCTCGTAGAAGTCCTTATACCGAACAATTCACTTTATTTATTGAATGACCCTCGTAGAAGGCCTTATACCGAAAAATTCACCTTATTTATTGAATGACCCTCGTAGAAGTCCTTATACCGAAAAATTCACCCTATTTATTGAATGAACATCGTAGAAGTCCTTATACCGAAAAATTCACCTTACTTATTGAATGACCCTCGTAGAAGTCTTTATACCGAAAAATTCACCTTTTTTGTTGAATGACCCTCGTAGAAGTGCTTATACCGAAAAATACACCTTATTTATTGAATGACACTCGTAGAAGTCCTTAGACCCGAAAATTTCGCCTCTTGCATTGAATGACCCTCGTAGAAGTCCTTATACAGAAAAATTCACCATTTATTGAAAGACCCTCGTAGAAGTCCTTATACCGAAATATTCACCTTTTTTGTTGAATGATCCTCATAGAAGTGCTAATACCGAAAAATTCACCATTTTTATTGAATGACTCTCTTAGTAGTGCTTATACTGAAAAATTCACCTTTTTTATTGAATGGCCCTCGTAGAAGTCATTATACCGAAAAATTCAGCTTATTTATTGATTGACACTTGTAGAAGTGCTTATACCGAAAAATTCACCATTTTTATTGAATGACCCTCGTAGAAATGCTCATACTAAAAAATTCAACTTTTTACTCAATGACCTTAATAGGAGTGCTTATACCGAAAAATTCACCTTATTTATTGAATGACACTTGTAGAAGTCCTCATACCGAAAAATTCACCATTTATTGAATGAAACTCGTAGAAGTGCTTATACGGAAAAATTCAAATTATTTATTGAATGATCCTCGTAGGAGTCCTTAAACCCAAAATATTCACCTTATTTATTGAATGACACTCGTCGAAATCCTTATACCGAAAAATTCACCTCATTTATTGAATGTCCCTCGTAGAAGTCCTCACAATTAAAAATTAACCTTTTTTATTTAATGTCCCTCGTAGAAGTGCTTATTCCGAAAAACACAAACTTATTTATTGAATGACCCTCGTAGAAGGCCTCATAATGAAAAATTCAACTTTTTTATTGAATGTCCCTCGTAGAAGTACTTATTCCGAAAAACTCACCTTATTTATTGAATGACCCTCGGGCAATCCTTATACCGAACAATTCACCTTATTTATTGAATGAACCTCGTAGAATTCCTTAAACCGAAAAATTCATCTTTTTTATAGAATGATCCTCGTAGAAATCCTTAAACCGAAAAATCACCTTTTTTATTGAATGACACTCGTAGAAGTCCTTATACCGAAATATTCATCATTTTTATTGAATGACCCTCGTAGAAGTCCTTAGACAGAAAAATTCACCTTTTTTATTGAATGACCCTTGTAGAAGTCTTTAAACCGAAAAATTCACCTTATTTATTAAATTACCCTCGCAGAAGTCCTTATACCGAACAATTCACCTTATTTATTGAATGAACCTCGTAGAAGGCCTTATACCGAAAAATTCACCTTATTTATTGAATGACCCTCGTAGAAGTCCTTATACCGAAAAATTCACCCTATTTATTGAATGAACATCGTAGAAGTCCTTATACCGAAAACTTCACATTTTTTTTTAATGACCCTCGTAGAAGTGCTTATACCGAAAAATACACCTTGTTTATTGAATGACCCTTGTAGAAGTGCTTATACCGAAAAATTCACCTTATTTATTGAATGACACTCGTAGAAGTCCTTAGACCGAAAATTTCGCCTCTTGCATTGAATGACCCTCGTAGAAGTCCTAATACAGAAAAATTCACCATTTATTGAATGACCCTCGTAGAAGTCCTTATACCGAAATATTCACCTTATTTATTGAATGACCCTCGTAGAAGTCCTTATACCGAGAAATTCACCTTTTTTATTGAATGACCCTCGTAGAAGTGCTTATACCAAAAATTTCACCTTGTTTATTGAATGACACTCGTCGAAATCCTTATTCCGAAATATTCACCTTTTTATTGAATGAGCCTCGTAGAAGTCCTTATACCGAAAAATTCAGCTTATTTATTGAATGACCTTCGTAGAAGTGTTTATACCGAAAAGTTCATCTTATTTATTGAATGACCCTCGTAGAAGTCCTTATACCGAAAAATTCACCATTTATTGAATGACCATCGTAGAAGTCCTCATACCGAAAAATTCACCATTTATTGAATGACCATCGTAGAAGTCCTTATACCAAAAATTCAAATTATTTATTGAATGATCCTCGTAGAAGTCCTTAAACCCAAAATATTCACCTTATTTATTGAATGACCCTCGTCGAAATCCTTATACCGAAAAATTCACCTTATTTATTGAATGACACTCGTAGATGTGCTTATAACGAAAAATTCACCTTTTTTATTGAATGTCCCTCGTAGAAGTCCTCATAATTAAAAATTCACCTTTTTTATTTAATGTCCCTCGTAGAAGTGCTTATTCCGAAAAACACAAAATTATTCATTGAATGACCCTCGTAGAAGTCCTCATAATGAAAAATTCACCTTTTTTATTGAATGTCCCTCGTAGAATTAATTATTCCGAAAAACTCAACTTATTTATTGAATGACCCTCGGAGAAATCCTTATACCGAACAATTCACCTTATTTTTTGAATGACCCTCGTAGAACTCCTTAAACCGAAAAATTCACCTTTTTTATAGAATGACCCTCGTAGAAATCCTTAAACCGAAAAATCACCTTTTTTATTGAATGACCCTCGTAGAAGTCCTTATACCGAAATATTCACCATTTTTATTGAATGACACTCGTAGAAGTCCTTAGACCGAAAAATTCACCTTTTTTATTGAATGACCCTCGTAGAAGTCTTTAAACCGAAAAATTCACCTTATTTATTAAATGAACCTCGGAGAAGTCCTTATACCGTACAATTCACCTTATTTATTGAATGAACCTCGTAGAAGTCCTTATACCGAAAAATTCACCTTTTTTGTTGAATGACCCTCGTAGAAGTGCTTATACCGAGAAATTCACCTTATATATTGAATGACCCTCGTAGAAGTCCTTATACCGAACAATTCACCTTATTTATTGAATGAACCTCGTAGAAGTCCTTATACCGAAAAATTCACCTCTTTTATTGAATGACCCTCGTAGAAGTCCTTATACCGAAAAATTCACCTTTTTTATTGAATGACCATCTTAGAAGTGCTTATACCGAAAAATTCACCATTTTTATTGAATGACCTTCGTAGTAGTGCTGATACTGAAAAATTCACCATTTTTATTGAATGACCTTCGTAGTAGTGCTGATACTGAAAAATTCACCTTTTTTATAGAATGACCCTCATAGAAGAGTTTATACCAAAAAATTCACCTTATTTATTGAATGACCCTCGTAGAAGTCCTTATACCGAAAAATTCACCTTTTTTGTTGAATGACACACGTAGAAGTCATTATACAGAAAAATTCACCTTATTTATTGAATGAACCTCGTAGAAGTCCTTATACCGAAAAATTCAACTTTTTTATTGGATGACCCTCATAGAAGTGCTTATACCGACTAATTCACCTTATTTATTGAATGACCCTCGTAGAATTCCTTATACCGAAAAATTCACCTTATTTATTGAATGAACCTCGTAGAAGTCCTTATACCGAACAAGTCACCTTATATGTTGAATAACCCTCGTAGAAGTCCTTATACCGAAAAATTCACCTTATTTATTAAATGACCCTCGTAGAAGTGCTGATACCGAAAAATTCAACTTATTTATTGAATGACCCACGTAGAAGTCCTTCTACCGAAAAATTCATTTTATTTATTGAATGATCCTCGTAGAAGTCCTCATACCGAACAATTCACCTCATTTATTGAATGACCCTAGTAGAAGTGCTTATACCAAAAAATTCACCTTATTTATTGAATGTCCCTTGTAGAAGTCCTTATACCGACAACTTCAACTTATTTATTGAATCACCTTCGTAAAAGTTCTTATACCGAACAACTCACCTTTTTTGTTGAATGACTCTCGTAGAAGTCCTTATACCGAAAAATTCACCTGATTTATTGAATGACCCTCGTTGAAATCCTTATACCAAAAAATTCACCTTATTTATTGAATGATCCTCGTAGAAGTGCTTATACCGAACACTTCACCTTGTTTATTGAATGCGCCTCGGAGAAGTCCTTATACCGAAAAATTAACCTTATTTATTGAATGTTCCTCGTAGAAGACCTTATACCGAAAAATTCACCTTTTTTATTGAATGACCCTCGTAGAAGTCCTTAAACCTAAAAATTCACCTTTTTTATTGAATGACCCTCGTAGAAGTCCTTATAGCGAAAAATTCACCTTATTTATCGAATGACCCTCGTAGAAGTGCTTAAACCGAAAAATTCACCATTTTTATTGGATGACCCTCGTAGAAGTCCTTAAACCGAAAAATTCACCATTTTTATTGGATGACCCTCGTAGAAGTCCTTAAACCGAAAAATTCACCTTATTTATTGAATGATCCTCGTAGAAGTGTTTATACCGAACGCTTCAACTTGTTTATTGAATGACCCTCGTAGAAGTCTTCAAGCGAAAAAGGCAGCTTATTTCTTGAATGACCCTCGTAGAAGTTCGTAAACCGAAAAATTCACCATTTTTATTGAATGACCCTCGTAGAATTCCTTATACCGAAAAATTCACCTTATTTATTGAATGATCCTCGTAGAAGTGCTTATACTGAAAAATTCACCTTTTTTATTGAATGACCCTCGTAGAAGTGCTGGTACCGAAAAATTCACCTTATTTATTGAATGACCCTCGTAGAAGTCCTTATAACGAAAAATTCACCATTTTTATTGAATGACCCTCGTAGAAGTCCTTAAACCGAAAAATTCACCATTTTTATTGATTGACCCTCGTAGAAGACCTTAAACCGAAAAATTAACCCTATTTATTGAATGACCCTCGTAGAAGTCCTTAAACGGAAAAATTCACCTTTTTTGTTGAATGACCCTCGTAGAAGTGCTTATACCGAAAAATTCACCTTATTTATTGAATAACCCTCGTAGAAGTGCTGATACCGAAAAATTCATCTTATTTATTGAATGACCGTCGTAGAAGTCCTTATACCGAAAAATTCATCTTTTTTATTGAATGATCCTCGTAGAAGTCCTTATACCGAACAATTCACCTTATATATTGAATGATCCTAGTAGAAGTGCTTATACCAAAAAATTCACCTTGTTTATTGAATGTCCCTTGTAGAAGTCCTTATACCGAAAAATTCACCTTATTTATTGAATGACCCTCGTAGAAGTCCTTATAACGAAAAATTCACCTTATTTATTAAATGACCCGCGTATAAGTGCTTATGCAGAAAGAATCACCTTATTTATTGAATGACCCTCGGAGAAGTCCTTAAACCGAAAAATTCACCTTATTTATTCAATGACACTCATAGAAGTCCTTAAACCGAAAAATTCACATTTTTTATTGAATGACCCTCGTAGAAGTCCTTAAACCGAAAAATTCACCTATTTTATTGAATGACCCTCGTAGACGTCCTTATACCGAAAAATTCATCTTATTTATTGAATGATACTCGCAGAAGTCCTTAAACCGAAAAATTCACCATTTTTATTGAATGACCCTCGTAGAAGTCCTTAAACCGAAAAATTCACCATTTTTATTGATTGACCCTCGTAGAAGACCTTAAACCGAAAAATTAAACTTATTTATTGAATGACCCTCGTAGAAGTCCTTAAACGGAAAAATTCATCTTTTTTGTTGAATGACCCTCGTAGAAGTGCTTATACCGAAAAATTCACCTTATTTATTGAATAACCCTCGTAGAAGTGCTGATACCGAAAAATTCATCTTATTTATTGAATGACCGTCGTAGAAGTCCTTATACCGAAAAATTCATTTTTTTTATTGAATGATCCTCGTAGAAGTCCTTATACCGAACAATTCACCTTATATATTGAATGATCCTAGTAGAAGTGCTTATACCAAAAAATTCACCTTGTTTATTGAATGTCCCTTGTAGAAGTCCTTATACCGAAAAGTTCACCTTATTTATTGAATCACCCTCGTAGATGTCCTTATACCGATCAACACAACTTATTTGTTGAAGACCTTCGTAGAAGTCCTTATACCGAAAAATTCACCTAATTTATTGAATGACTCTCGTAGAAGTGCTTATACCGAAAGATTCATCTTATTTATTGAATGACCCTCGTAGAAGTCCTTATACCGAAAAATTCACCTTTTTTATTGAATGACCCTCATAGAAGTGCTTATACCGAAAAATTCAACTTTTTTATTGAACGATCCTCGTAGAAGTCCTTATACCGAAAAATTCACCTTTTATATTGAATGACCCTCGTAGAAGTCCTTAAACCGAAAAATTCACCTTTTTTATTGAATTACCCTCGTAGAAGTCCTTATACCGAAAAATTCATCTTATTTATTGAATGACCCTTGTAGAAGTCCTTAAACCGAAAAATTCACCATTTTTATTGAATGACCTTCGTAGAAGTCCTAAAACCGAAAAATTCAACATTTTTGTTGAATGACCCTCGTAGAAGACATTAAACCGAAAAATTCACCTTATTTATTGAATGATCCTCGTAGAAGTGCTTATACCGAAAAATTCACCTTATTTATTGAATGACCCTCTTAGAAGTCTTTATACCGAAAAATTCACCTAATTTATTGAATGACTCTCGTAGAAGTGCTTATCCCGAAAGATTCATCTTATTTATTGAATGACCCTCGTAGAAGTCCTTATACCGAAAAATTTACCTTTTTTATTGAATGACCCTCATAGAAGTGGTTATACCGAAAAATTCCACTTTTTTATTGAATGATCCTCGTAGAAGTCCTTATACCGAAAAATTCACCTTTTTTATTGAATGAACCTCATAGAAGTGCTTATACTGAAAAATTCACCTTTTTTATTAAATGACCCTCTTAGAAGACCTTATACCGAAAAATTCACCTAATTTATTGAATGACTCTCGTAGAAGTGCTTATACCGATAAATTCATCTTATTTATTGAATGACCCTCGTACTAGTGCTTATACCGAAAAATTCGACTTTTTATTGAATGATCCTCGTAGAAGTCCTTATACCGAAAAATTCACCTTTTTTATCGAATGAGCCTCATAGAAGTGCTTATACTGAAAAATTCACCTTTTTTATTAAATGACCATAATAGTAGTGCTTATACCGAAAAATTCACCTTATTTATTTAATGACCCTCGCAGAAGTCCTTAAACCGAAAAATTCACCTTTTTTATTGAATGACTCTCGTAGAAGTCCTTAAACCGAAAAATTCACCATTTTTATTGAATGACTCTCGTAGAAGTCCATAAACGGAAAAATGCACCATTTTTATTGAATGACCCTCGTAGAAGTCCTTACACCGAAAAATTCACCTTATTTCTTGAATGATCCTCGTAGAAGTGCTTGAACCGAACACTTCAACTTGTTTATTGAATGACCCTCGTAGAAGTCCTTATACCGAAAACTTCACCTTTTTTATTGAATGACCCTCGTAGAAGTCCTTATACCGAAAAATTCACCTTTTTTATTGAATGACCCTCGAAGAAGTCCTTAAATCGAAAAATTCACCTTTTTTATTGAATGACCCTCGTAGAAGTCCTTAAACCGAAAAACCCAACTTATTTGTTGAATGATCCTCTTAGAAGTGCTTATACCGAACACTTCACCTTGTTTATTGAATGACCCTCATAGAAGTCCTTATACCGAAAAATTCACCTTTTTTATTGAATGACCCTCGTTGAAGTGCTTATACCGAACACTACAACTTGTTTATTGAATGACCCTCGTAGAAGTCCTTAAACCGAAAAAATCACCTTTTTTATTGAATGACCCTCGTAGAAGTCCTCATACCGAAAAATTCATCTTATTTATTGAATGACCCTCGTAGAAGTCCTTAAACCGAAAAATTCACCATTTTTATTGAATGACTCTCGTAGAAGTCCTTAAACCGAAAAATTCACCATTTTTATTGAATGACTCTCGTATAAGTCCATAAACGGAAAAATGCACCATTTTTATTGAATGACCCTCGTAGAAGTCCTTAGACCGAAAAATTCACCTTATTTCTTGAATGATCCTCGTAGAAGTGCTTGAACCGAACACTTCAACTTGTTTATTGAATGACCCTCGTAGAAGTCCTTATACCGAAAAGTTCAGCTTTTTTATTGAATGATCCTCTTAGAAGGGCTTATACCGAAAAATTCACCTTATTAATTGAATGACCCTCGTATAAATGCTTTTACCGAAACATTCACCTTATTTATTGAATGACCCTCGAAGAAGTCCTTAAATCGAAAAATTCACCTTTTTTATTGAATGACCCTCGTAGAAGTCCTTATACCGAAAAATTCACCATTTTTATTGAATGACCCTCGTAGAAGTCCTTAAACCGAAAAACCCAACTTATTTATTGAATGATCCTCTTAGAAGTGCTTATACCGAACACTTCACCTTGTTTATTGAATGACCCTCGTAGAAGTCCTTATACCGAAAAATTCACCTTTTTTATTGAATGACCCTCTTTGAAGTGCTTATACCGAACACTACAACTTGTTTATTGAATGACCCTCGTAGAAGTCCTTATACCGAAAAGATCACCTTTTTTATTGAATGACCCTCGTAGAAGTCCTCATACCGAAAAATTCCCCTTATTTATTGAATGACCCTCGTGGAAGTCCTTATAACGAAAAATTCACCTTCTTTATTGAATGACCCTCGTATATGTGCTTATACAGATAAATTCACCTTATTTATTGAATGACCCTCGTAGAAGTCCTTTATCGAAAAATTCACCTTATTTATTGAATGAATCCTCGTAGAAGTCCTTATACCGAAAAATTCACCTTTTTTATTGAATGACCCTCGTAGAAGTCCTTAAACCGAAAAAATCACCTTTTTTATTGAATGACCCTCGTAGAAGTCCTCATACCGAAAAATTCATCTTATTTATTGAATGACCCTCGTAGAAGTCCTTAAACCGAAAAATTCACCATTTTTATTGAATGACTCTCGTAGAAGTGCTTATATCGAAAAATTCACCTTATTTATTGAATGAAACCCTTAGAAGTCCTTATACCGATAAAATTCACCTAATTTATTGAATGACTCTCGCAGAAGTCCTTATACCAAAAAATTCATCTTATTTATTGAATGACCCTCATAGAAGTGCTTATACTGAAAAATTCACCGTTTTTATTGAATGACCCTCATAGAAGTCCTTAAACCGAAACATTCACCTTATTTATTGAATGACCCTCGTAGAAGTGCTTATACCGAAAAATTCACCTTTTTTATTGAATGACCCTCGTAGAAGTCCTTAAACCGAAAAATTCACCTTTTTTATTGAATGACCCTCTTAGAAGTCCTCATACCGAAAAATTCATCTTATTTATTGAATGACCCTCGTAGACGTCCTTATACCGAAAAATTCATCTTATTTATTGAATGATACTCGCAGAAGTCCTTAAACCGAAAAATTCACCATTTTTATTGAATGACCCTCGTAGAAGTCCTTAAACCGAAAAATTCACCATTTTTATTGATTGACCCTCGTAGAAGACCTTAAACCGAAAAATTAAACTTATTTATTGAATGACCCTCGTAGAAGTCCTTAAACGGAAAAATTCACCTTTTTTGTTGAATGACCCTCGTAGAAGTGCTTATACCGAAAAATTCACCTTATTTATTGAATAACCCTCGTAGAAGTGCTGATACCGAAAAATTCATCTTATTTATTGAATGACCGTCGTAGAAGTCCTTATACCGAAAAATTCATTTTTTTTATTGAATGATCCTCGTAGAAGTCCTTATACCGAACAATTCACCTTATATATTGAATGATCCTAGTAGAAGTGCTTATACCAAAAAATTCACCTTGTTTATTGAATGTCCCTTGTAGAAGTCCTTATACCGAAAAGTTCACCTTATTTATTGAATCACCCTCGTAGATGTCCTTATACCGATCAACACAACTTATTTGTTGAAGACCTTCGTAGAAGTCCTTATACCGAAAAATTCACCTAATTTATTGAATGACTCTCGTAGAAGTGCTTATACCGAAAGATTCATCTTATTTATTGAATGACCCTCGTAGAAGTCCTTATACCGAAAAATTCACCTTTTTTATTGAATGACCCTCATAGAAGTGCTTATACCGAAAAATTCAACTTTTTTATTGAACGATCCTCGTAGAAGTCCTTATACCGAAAAATTCACCTTTTATATTGAATGACCCTCGTAGAAGTCCTTAAACCGAAAAATTCACCTTTTTTATTGAATTACCCTCGTAGAAGTCCTTATACCGAAAAATTCATCTTATTTATTGAATGACCCTTGTAGAAGTCCTTAAACCGAAAAATTCACCATTTTTATTGAATGACCTTCGTAGAAGTCCTAAAACCGAAAAATTCAACATTTTTGTTGAATGACCCTCGTAGAAGACATTAAACCGAAAAATTCACCTTATTTATTGAATGATCCTCGTAGAAGTGCTTATACCGAAAAATTCACCTTATTTATTGAATGACCCTCTTAGAAGTCTTTATACCGAAAAATTCACCTAATTTATTGAATGACTCTCGTAGAAGTGCTTATCCCGAAAGATTCATCTTATTTATTGAATGACCCTCGTAGAAGTCCTTATACCGAAAAATTTACCTTTTTTATTGAATGACCCTCATAGAAGTGGTTATACCGAAAAATTCCACTTTTTTATTGAATGTTCCTCGTAGAAGTCCTTATACCGAAAAATTCACCTTTTTTATTGAATGAACCTCATAGAAGTGCTTATACTGAAAAATTCACCTTTTTTATTAAATGACCCTCTTAGAAGACCTTATACCGAAAAATTCACCTAATTTATTGAATGACTCTCGTAGAAGTGCTTATACCGATAAATTCATCTTATTTATTGAATGACCCTCGTACTAGTGCTTATACCGAAAAATTCGACTTTTTTATTGAATGATCCTCGTAGAAGTCCTTATACCGAAAAATTCACCTTTTTTATCGAATGAGCCTCATAGAAGTGCTTATACTGAAAAATTCACCTTTTTTATTAAATGACCATAATAGTAGTGCTTATACCGAAAAATTCACCTTATTTATTTAATGACCCTCGCAGAAGTCCTTAAACCGAAAAATTCACCTTTTTTATTGAATGACTCTCGTAGAAGTCCTTAAACCGAAAAATTCACCATTTTTATTGAATGACTCTCGTAGAAGTCCATAAACGGAAAAATGCACCATTTTTATTGAATGACCCTCGTAGAAGTCCTTACACCGAAAAATTCACCTTATTTCTTGAATGATCCTCGTAGAAGTGCTTGAACCGAACACTTCAACTTGTTTATTGAATGACCCTCGTAGAAGTCCTTATACCGAAAACTTCACCTTTTTTATTGAATGACCCTCGTAGAAGTCCTTATACCGAAAAATTCACCTTTTTTATTGAATGACCCTCGAAGAAGTCCTTAAATCGAAAAATTCACCTTTTTTATTGAATGACCCTCGTAGAAGTCCTTAAACCGAAAAACCCAACTTATTTGTTGAATGATCCTCTTAGAAGTGCTTATACCGAACACTTCACCTTGTTTATTGAATGACCCTCATAGAAGTCCTTATACCGAAAAATTCACCTTTTTTATTGAATGACCCTCGTTGAAGTGCTTATACCGAACACTACAACTTGTTTATTGAATGACCCTCGTAGAAGTCCTTAAACCGAAAAAATCACCTTTTTTATTGAATGACCCTCGTAGAAGTCCTCATACCGAAAAATTCATCTTATTTATTGAATGACCCTCGTAGAAGTCCTTAAACCGAAAAATTCACCATTTTTATTGAATGACTCTCGTAGAAGTCCTTAAACCGAAAAATTCACCATTTTTATTGAATGACTCTCGTAGAAGTCCATAAACGGAAAAATGCACCATTTTTATTGAATGACCCTCGTAGAAGTCCTTAGACCGAAAAATTCACCTTATTTCTTGAATGATCCTCGTAGAAGTGCTTGAACCGAACACTTCAACTTGTTTATTGAATGACCCTCGTAGAAGTCCTTATACCGAAAAGTTCAGCTTTTTTATTGAATGATCCTCTTAGAAGGGCTTATACCGAAAAATTCACCTTATTAATTGAATGACCCTCGTATAAATGCTTTTACCGAAACATTCACCTTATTTGTTGAATGACCCTCGTGGAAGTCCTTATAACGAAAAATTCACCTTCTTTATTGAATGACCCTCGTATATGTGCTTATACAGATAAATTCACCTTATTTATTGAATGACCCTCGTAGAAGTCCTTTACCGAAAAATTCACCTTATTTATTGAATGAATCCTCGTAGAAGTCCTTAAACCGAAAAATTCACCTTTTTTATTGAATGACCCTCGTAGAAGTCCTTTAACCGAAAAAATCACCTTTTTTATTGAATGACCCTCGTAGAAGTCCTCATACCGAAAAATTCATCTTATTTATTGAATGACCCTCGTAGAAGTCCTTAAACCGAAAAATTCACCATTTTTATTGAATGACTCTCGTAGAAGTGCTTATATCGAAAAATTCACCTTATTTATTGAATGAAACCCTTAGAAGTCCTTATACCGATAAAATTCACCTAATTTATTGAATGACTCTCGCAGAAGTCCTTATACCAAAAAATTCATCTTATTTATTGAATGACCCTCATAGAAGTGCTTATACTGAAAAATTCACCGTTTTTATTGAATGACCCTCATAGAAGTCCTTAAACCGAAACATTCACCTTATTTATTGAATGACCCTCGTAGAAGTGCTTATACCGAAAAATTCACCTTATTTATTCAATGACCCTCGTAGATGTCCTTATACCGAAAAATTCACCTTATTTATTGAATTACCCTCGTAGAAGTCCTTATACCGAAAAATTCACCATTTTTATTGAATGACTCTCGTAGAAGTGCTTATATCGAAAAATTCACCTTATTTATTGAATGACACCCTTAGGAGTCCTTATACCAAAAAATTCACCTAATTTATTGAATGACTCTCGCAGAAGTGCTTATACCAAAAAATTCATCTTATTTATTGAATGACCCTCATAGAAGTGCTTATACTGAAAAATTCACCTTTTTTATTGATATGACCCTCATAGAAGTCCTTAAACCGAAACATTCACCTTATTTATTGAATGACCCTCGTAGAAGTGCTTATACCGAAAAATTCACCTCATTTATTGAATGATCCTCGTCGAAGTCCTTATACCGAAAAATTCACCATTTTTATTGAATGACCCTCATAGAAGTCCTTAAACCGAAACATTCACCTTATTTATTGAATTACCCTCGTAGAAGTGCTTATACCGAAAAATTCACCTTATTTATTGAATGACCCTCGTAGAAGTCCTTAAACCGAAACATTCACCTGATTTATTGAATGACCCTCGTAGAAGTCCTTACCCCGAAAAATTCATCTTTTTTATTGAATGACCCTCGTAGAAGTCCTTAAACCGAAAAATTCACCATTTCTATTGAATGACCCTCATAGAAGTCCTTAAACCGAAAAATTCACCTTATTTATTGAATGATCCTCGTAAAGTGCTTATACCGAACACTACACTTTGTTTATTGAATATCCCTTGTAGAAGTCCTTATACCGAAAAATTCATCCTTTTTATTGAATGATCCTCGTAGAAGTGCTTATACCGAAAAATTCACCTTATTTATTGAATGACCCTCGTAGAAGTCCTTATACCGAAAAATTCACCTTATTTATTGAATGACCCTCGTAGAAGTCCTTAAACCGAACAGTTCACCTTGTTTATTGAATGACCCTCGTAGAAGTCCTTATACCGAAAAATTCACCTTTTTTATTGAATGACCCTCATAGAAGTGCTTATACTGAAAAATTCACCTTTTTTATTGAATGACCCTCATAGAAGTGCTTATACCGATAATTTCACCTTATTTATTGAATTACCCTCGTAGAAGTGCTTATACCGAAAAATTCACCTTATTTATTGAATGACCCTCGTAGAAGTCCTTACACCGAAAAATTCATCTTTTTTATTGAATGAACCCTCGTAGAAGACCTTAAACCGAAAAATTCACCATTTTTATTGAATGACCCTCATAGAAGTCCTTAAACCGAAAAATTCACCTTATTTATTGAATGATCCTCCTACAAGTGCTTATACCGAACACTACACCTTGTTTATTGAATATCCCTTGTAGAAGTCCTTATACCGAAAAATGCAACCTTTTTATTGAATGATCCTCGTAGAAGTGCTTATACCGAAAAATTCACCTTATTTATTGAATGACACTCTTAGATGTCCTTATACCGCAAAATTCACAATTTTTATTGAATGACGCTCATAGAAGTGCTTATACCGAAAAATTCACCTTATATATTGAATTACCCTCGTAGAAGTGCTTTTAGCGAAACATTCACATTAATTATTGAATGACCCTCATAGAAATCCTTCAAGCGAAAATGTCAACATATTTATTGAATGACCCTCGTAGAAGTTCGTAAATCGAAAAATTCACCATTTTTATTGAATGACACTCGTAGAAGTCCTTATACCGAAAAATTCACCTTATTTATTGAATGACCCTCGTAGAAGTCCTTCAACCGAAAAATTCACCATTTTTATTGAATGACTCTCGTAGAAGTCCTTAAACCGTAAAATTCACCATTTTTATTGAATGACCCTCGAAGAAGCCTTACACCGAAAAATTCACCCTATTTATTGAATGATCCTCGTAGAAGTGCTTATACCGAAAAATTCACCTTATTTATTGAATGACCCTCGTAGAAGTCCTTAAACCGAAAAATTCACCTTTTTTATTGAATGACCCTCGTAGGAGTCCTTAAACCTAAAAATTCACCTTTTTTATTGAATGACACTCGTAGACGTCCTTATACCGAAAAATTCTCCATTTTGATTGATTGACCCTCGTAGAAGTCCTTAAACCGAAAAATTAACCTTATTTATTGAATGACCCTCGTAGAAGACCTTAAACCGAAAAATTCACCTTTTTTGTTGAATGACCCTCGTAGAAGTGCTTCTATCGAAAAATTCACCTTATTTATTGAATGACCCTCGTAGAAGTGCTGATACCGAAAAATTCACCTTGTTTATTGAATGACCCTCGTAAAAGTCGTTATACCGAAAAGTCCAGCTTTTTTATTGAATGATCCTCTTAAAAGTGCTTCTACCGAAAAATTCACCTTATTTATTGAATGACCCTCGTGGAAGACCTTATACCGAAAAATTCACCTTATTTATTGAATGACCCTCGTATAAGTGCTTTTACCGAAACATTCACCTTATTTATTGAATGACCCTCGTCGAAGTCCTTAAACCGAAAAATTCACCTTATTTATTGAATGACCTTCGTAGAAGTCCTTAAACCGAAAAATTCAGCTTTTTTATTGAATGACCCTCGTAGAAGTCCTTATACCGAAAAATTCACCATTTTTATTGAATGACCCTCGTAGATGTCCTAATACCGAAAAATTCATCTTATTTATTGAATGACCTTCGTAGAAGTCCTTAAACCGAAAAATTCACCATTTTTATTGAATGACATTCGTAGAAGTCCTTAAACCGAAAAATTCACCATTTTTATTGATTGACACTCTTAGAAGTCCTTAAACCGACAAATTCACCTTATTTATTGAATGGTCCTCCTACAAGTGCTTATACCGAACACTTCCCCTTGTTTATTGAATGACCCTCGTAGAAATCCATATACCGAAAAATTCACACTTTTTATTGAATGATCCTCGTAGAAGTCCTTATACCGAAAAATTCATCTTATTTATTGAATGACCCACGTAGAAGTCCTTATACCGAAAAATTCACCTTATTTGTTGAATGACCCTCGTAGAAGTCCTTAAACAAAAAAATTCACCTTTTTTATTGAATGACCCTCGTAGAAGTCCTTATACAGAAAAATTCACCATTCTTATTGAATGAGCCTCGTAGAAGTCCTTAAACCGAAAAATCCAACTTAATTATTGAATGATCCTCGTAGAAGTGCGTATACCGAACACTTCACCTTGTTTATTGAATGACCCTCGTAGAAGTCCTTATACCGAAAAATTCCCCTTTTTTATTGAATGACTCTCGCAGAAGTGCTGATACCAAAAAATTCATATTATTTATTGAATGACCCTCGTAGGACTCCTTATACCGAAAAATTCACCGTTTTTATTGAATGACCCTCGTAGAACTGCTTATACCGAAAAATTCACCTTATTTATTGAAAGATCCTCGTAGAAGTCCTTATACCGAAAAATTCACCTTTTTTATTGAATGACTCTCATAGAAGTGCTTATACTGAAAAATTCATCTTTTTTATTGAATGACCCTCATAGAAGTGCTTATACCGATAATTTCACCTGATTTATTGAATTACCCTCGTAGAAGTGCTTATACCGAAAAATTCATCTTATTTATTGAATGATCCTCGTAGAAGTCCTTAAACCGAAACATTCACCTGAATTATTGAATTGCTCTCGTAGAAGTCCTTAAACCGAAAAATTCATCTTATTTATTGAATGACCCTCGTAGAAGTCCTTATAGGGAAAAATTCACCTTATTTATGGAATGACCCTCGTAAAATGTCCTTACACCGAAAAATTCACCTTATTTATTGAATGATCCTCGTAGAAGTGCTTAAACCGAACACTTCAACTTGTTTATTGAATGACCCTCGTAGAAGTCGTTATACCGAAAAGTTCAGCTTTTTTATTGAATGATTCTCTTAGAAGTGCTTATGCCGAAAAATTCACCTTATTTATTGAATGACCCTCGTGGAAGTCCTTATACCGAAAAATTCACCTTATTTATTGAATGACCCTCGTATAAGTGCTTTTACCGAAACATTCACCTTATTTATTGAATGACCCTCGTCGAAGTCCTTAAACCGAAAAATTCACCTTATTTATTCAATGACCCTCGTAGAAGTCCTCAAACCGAAAAATTCAGCTTTTTTATTGAATGACACTCGTAGAAGTCCTTATACCGAAAAATTCACCATTTTTATTGAATGACCCTCGTAGAAGTCCTTATACCGAAAAATTCATCTTATTTATTGAATGATCCTCGTAGAAGTCCTTAAACCGAAAAATTCATCATTTTTATTGAATGACCTTCGTAGAAGTCCTTAAACCGAAAAATTCACCATTTTTATTGATTGACCTGCTTAGAAGTCCTTAAACCGACAAATTCACCTTATTTATTGAATGGTCCTCCTACAAGTGCTTATACCGAACACTTCACCTTGTTTATTGAATGACCCTCGTAGAAATGCATATACCGAAAAATTCACCCTTTTTATTGAATGATCCTCGTAGAAGTGCTTATACCGAAAAATTCACCTTATTTATTGAATGACCCACGTAGAAGTCCTTATACCGAAAAATTCACCTTATTTATTGAATGACCTCGTAGAAGTCCTTCAACCAAAAAATTCACCATTTTTATTGAATGACCCTCGTAGAAGTCCTTAAACCGAAAAATCCAACATATTTGTTGAATGATCCTCGTAGAAGTGCCTATACCGAACACTTCACCTTGTTTATTGAATAACCCTTGTAGAAGTCCTCATACCGAAAAATTCCCCTTTTTTATTGAATGACCCTCGTTGAAGTGCTTATACCGAACACTTCAACTTGTTTATTGAATGACCCTCGTAGAATTCCTTATACCGTAAAGATCACCTTTTTTATTGAATGACCCTCTTAGAAGTCCTCATACCGAAAAATTCACCTTATTTATTGAATGACCCTCGTAGAAGTCCTTATATCGAAAAATTCACCTTATTTATTGAATGACCCTCTTAGAAGTCCTTTAAACGAAAAATTCACCTTATTTATTGAATGAATCCTCGTAGAAGTCCTTAAACCGAAAAATTCACCATTTTTATTGAATGACCTTCGTAGAAGTACTTATACCGAAAAATTCACCTTGTTTATTGAATGATCCTCGTAGAAGTGCTTATACCGAAAAATTCACCTTATTTATTGAATGACCCTCGTAGAAGTCCTTATACCGAAAAATTCACCTTATTTATTGAATGACCCTCGTAGAAGTCCTTATACCGAAAAATTCACCATTTTTATTGAATGACTCTCGTAGAAGTGCTTATATCGAAAAATTCAGCTTATTTATTGAATGACCCCCTTAGAAGTCCTTATACCGAAAAATTCACCTAATTTATTGAATGACTCTCGCAGAAGTGCTTATACCGAAAAATTCATCTTATTTATTGAATGACCCTCGTAGAAGTGCTTATACCGAAAAATTCGACTTTTTTATTGAATGATCCTCGTAGAAGTCCTTATACCGAAAAATTCACCTTTTTTATTGAATGAGCCTCATAGAAGTGCTTATACTGAAAAATTCACCTTTTTTATTAAATGACCATAATAGTAGTGCTTATACCGCAAAATTCACCTTATTTATTTAATGACCCTCGTAGAAGTGCTTTTACCGAAACATTCAACTTATTTATTGAATGACACTCGTAGAAGTCCTTATACCGAAAAATTCACCTTATTTGTTTAATGACCCGCGCAGAATTCCTTAAACCGAAAAATTCACCTTTTTTATTGAATGACCCTCGTAGAAGTCCTTAAACCGAAAAATTCACCATTTTTATTGAATGACTCTCGTAGAAGTCCATAAACGGAAAAATTCACCATTTTTATTGAATGACCCTCGTAGAAGTCCTTACACCGAAAAATTCACCTTATTTATTGAAGGATCCTCGTAGAAGTGCTTGAACCGAACACTTCAACTTGTTTATTGAATGACCCTCGTAGAAGTCCTTATACCGAAAAGTTCAGCTTTTTTATTGAATGATCCTCGTAGAAGTGCTTATACCGAAAAATTCACCTTATTTATTGAATGACCCTCGTATAAGTGCTTTTACCGAAACATTCACCTTATTTATTGAATGACCCTCGTAGAAGTCCTTAAATCGAAAAATTCACCTTTTTTATTGAATGACCCTCGTAGAAGTCCTTATACCGAAAAATTCACCATTTTTATTGAATGACCCTCGTAGAAGTCCTTAAACCGAAAAATCCAACTTATTTATTGAATGATCCTCGTAGAAGTGCTTATACCGAACACTTCACATTGTTTATTGAATGACCCTCGTAGAAGTCCTTATACCGAAAAATTCACCTTTTTTATTGAATGACCCTCGTTGAAGTACGTATACCGAACACTACAACTTGTTTATTGAATGACCCTCGTAGAAGTCCTTATACCGAAAAGATCACCTTTTTTATTGAATGACCCTCGTAGAAGTCTTCATACCGAAAAATTCACCTTATTTATTGAATGACCCTCGTGGAAGTCCTTATAACGAAAAATTCACCTTATTTATTGAATGACCCTCGTATATGTGCTTATACAGATAAATTCACCTTATTTATTGAATGACCCTCGTAGAAGTCCTTTAACCGAAAAATTCACCATATTTATTGAATGAATCCTCGTAGAAGTCCTTAAACCGAAAAATTCACCTTTTTTATTGAATGACCCTCGAAGAAGTCCTTAAACCAAAAAATTCACCTCTTTTATTGAATGACCCTCGTAGAAGTCCTCATACCGAAAAATTCATCTTATTTATTGAATGACCCTCGTAGAAGTCCTTAAACCGAAAAATTCACATTTTTATTGAATGACCTTCGTAGAAGTCCTTAAACCGAAATATTCACTATTTTTATTGATTGACCCTCGTAGAAGCCCTTATACCGCAAAATTCACCTTTTTTATTGAATGATCCTCGTAGAAGTGCTTATACCGAAAAATTCACCTTATTTATTCAATGACCCTCGTAGAAGTCCTCATACCGAAAAATTCACCTTATTTATTGAATGACCCTCGTAGAAGTCCTTATACCGAAAAATTCACCATTTTTATTGAATGACTCTCGTAGAAGTGCTTATATCGAAAAATTCACCTTATTTATTGAATGACCCCCTTAGAAGTCCTTATACCGATAAAATTCACCTAATTTATTGAATGACTCTCGCAGAAGTGCTTATACAAAAAAATTCATCTTATTTATTGAATGACCCTCATAGAAGTGCTTATACTGAAAAATTCACCGTTTTTATTGAATGACCCTCATAGAAGTCCTTAAACCGAAACATTCACCTTATTTATTGAATGACCCTCGTATAAGTGCTTATACCGAAAAATTCACCTCATTTATTGAATGATCCTCGTCGAAGTCCTTATACCGAAAAATTCACCTTTTTTATTGAATAACCCTCGTAGAAGTCCTTAAACCGAAAAATTCACCTTTTTTATTGAATGACCCTCGTAGAAGTCCTCATACCGAAAAATTCATCTTATTTATTGAATGACCCTCGTAGAAGTCCTTAAACCGAAAAATTCACCATTTTTATTGAATGACCTTCGTAGAAGTCCTTAAACCGAAAAATTCACTATTTTTATTGATTGACCCTCGTAGAAGTCCTTATACCGAAAAATTCACCTTTTTTATTGAATGATCCTCGTAGAAGTGCTTATACCGAAAAATTCACCTTATTTATTGAATGACCCTCGTAGAAGTCCTTATACCGAAAAATTCACCTTATTTATTGAATGACCCTCGTAGAAGTCCTTATACCGAAAAATTCACCATTTTTATTGAATGACTCTCGTAGAAGTGCTTATATCGAAAAATTCACCTTATTTATTGAATGACCCCCTTAGAAGTCCTTATACCGAAAAATTCACCTAATTTATTGAATGACTCTCGCAGAAGTGCTTATACCAAAAAATTCATCTTATTTATTGAATGACCCTCATAGAAGTGCTTATACTGAAAAATTCACCTTTTTTATTGAATGACCCTCATAGAAGTGCTTATACCGATAATTTCACCTTATTTATTGAATTACCCTCGTAGAAGTGCTTATACCGAAAAATTCACGTTATTTATTGAATGATCCTCGTAGAATTCCTTAAACCGAAACATTCACCTGATTTATTGAATGACCCTCGTAGAAGTCCTTACACCGAAAAATTCATCTTATTTATTGAATGACCCTCGTAGAAGTCCTTATACCGAAAAATTCACCGTTTTTATTGAATGACCCTCGTAGAAGTCCTTAAACCGAAAAGTTCACCTTATTTATTGAATGATCCTCGTACAAGTGCTTATACCGAACACTACACCTTGTTTATTGAATATCCCTTGTAGAAGTCCTTATACCGAAAAATTCACCCTTTTTATTGAATGATCCTCGTAGAAGTGCTTATACCGAAAAATTCACCTTATTTATTGAATGACCCTCGTAGAAGTCCTTATACCGAACAATTCACCTTATTTATTGAATGATCCTCGTAGAAGTCCTTATACCGAAAAATTCACCATATTTATTGAATGACCCTCGTAGAAGTCCTTATACCGAAAAATTTATCTTGTTTATTGAATGACCCTCGTAGAAGTCCTTATACTGAAAAATTCACCTCATTTATTGAATGACCCTCGTAGAAGTCCTTATACCGAAAAATTCATCTTGTTTATTGAATGACCCTCGTAGAAGTCCTTATACTGAAAAATTCACCTCATTTATTGAATGACCCTCGTAGAAGTCCTTATACCGAAAAATTCATCTTGTTTATTGTATGATCCTCGTAGAAGTGCTTATACTGAACAATTCACCTTATTTATTGAATGATCCTCGTAGAAGTGCTTATACTGAACAATTCACCTTATCTATTGAATGACCCTCGTAGAAGTCCTTATACCGAAAAATTCACTTTATTTATTGACTGACCCTCGTAGAAGTCCTTATACTGAAAAATTCACCTTTTTTATTGAATGACCCTCGTAGAAGTCCTTAAACCGAACAATTCACCTTATTTATTGAATGACCCTCGTAGAAGTGCTTATACCGAAAAATTCACCTTATTTATTGAATGACCCTCGTAGAAGTGATTATACCGAAAAATTCACCTTATTTATTGAATGACCCTCGTAGAAGTCCTTATACCGAAAAATTCACCTTATTTATTGAATGATCCTCGTAGAAGTGCTTATACCGAAAAATTCACCTTATTTATTGAATGATCCTCGTAGAAGTGCTTATACTGAACAATTCGCCTTATTTATTGAATGACCCTCGTAGATGTCCTTATACCGATAAATTCACCTTTTTTATTGACTGACCCTCGTAGAAGTACTTATACCGAAAAATTCACCTTATTTATTTAATGACCCTCGTAGATGTCCTTATACCGAAAAATTCACTTTATTTATTGACTGACCCTCATAATAAGAAACCACTGCCTTTTGTTTGCAATTTCTTATATCAGTCATATTTAGAATCACATACCCGTTTAGTCACAAATTCCCTTTGTCACGGACCACTATAAGCATTACTGTAACACCCCACGTTCCGAACAATTTCTCCGGCGGCCTTTCTCCACGCTGTGTCGTTTGCCGGAAGTTTGTTGAAAATGTCGTAGCCTCAAGGTGGGGGTACAAGATTAAACTATAAGGAACGAACTTCCACAACTTGGATGAGTTGAAAGGATGCTCTATTTCGTTTAGAGTTAACCTTTTCGGTTGGGGCAGGCGAATGTGACACACAGCTCTAACTCTAATTAATGGAGATCAACAAATCCGAACTGACCGAAACAAGACGAACGGAGATTCTTACTTCAAGCTTGCGCCCGGCTGAACTCAACTTCACTGACTGACTCACTTAACTGACTCTATTTATTTAAAATGAATCCGGAAATCCGGAAATGCCTTAGACCACCGATGATAAACATTGGCGACTGCAAGTCTGAAATTTCAATTTATCTTTTTTTATCTTAACAAAGCTTCCGCTGGAAAATTCTTAATGTGTGGTCAAGATACAGTAAAAGACAGCCTTTGACCGGGTCATTCGAAAAACGCACCCCCTGAACTTTTATCTCCTGAACTTATCTCTTTATCACATTAAATCACTGAGTCAAGAGTCAAATATTTAGCGGAAGAGAGGTAGGATTTAAAACAGTAATCGGATACCCTTGTCTCTTCCACAATTTTCCTCATAAAAGAAAAGCGCTTATTTATTTAGTTTTTCCTCTTCTTTTTCACTTTTGTTAAATATGCTTTTAAACTATTTTCTATTCTTAACCATTTTCTATTTTGTTCTATTATAATAAAATACATATATGCCTAGTTATCGTGTCCCATTAGCTCTTCATGGACAGATAGAGAAACCATCAGATAATCACAGTCTTATTTGTTTTTCAACAACAACTCGCCGTGCATTTCTTTATATACATTCGCACGCATTCTGCTCACACGTTACTTTTCAGCCAGCCATATTTGAAAGAAATTGTGTTTAATTAATCCTCACCAGTATAGGAGAAGATAATCAAACCGTGATAAACTGGAAAATAAAAATTATCACTTGCTCTGATGGAGTGACTAAAGATGGCGGTCGTGCAGAGAATTTTTTTTTTTAATCATTTCACCCCGTGCAAGGCGGAAACGCCACTGATGTGCAGGGGGTTACATAAATGTAAATAGATTAATTAGAAAAGAGTGAGGAGTACAAACTAGTTAGAAAGGAACAATAGAAAGCTGAGAAAGCAGGTGCGATGACAGATACATAGGTGGAGAGAAAGGGAAGGTTATACAGGGGAGGGGAGAGAGCTAGAGGACAGTGGTTAGTAGATGAGTATTGAAAATATGACATATTATAACAATATTTTGTAGCGGACCGGAATTAGTTAATTTTATTAATTAATTAATAACCATAACCGGAAAATCTTCAAATTACTATTATAGATCATAAGAGAAGATACTAAGAGAAATTTTCTTTATCCTCTGAATATGAGCAAAGGAAAACGGAGATGATTAATTTTATTAACTGATTATTAACTGTGGCTGGAAAATCTTTATCTTTAAAAGAAAGCAGAGACGAAAAATGACATCTGGTATTTCTCTATTATTTAAACCCGGAAAGAAGAGAAAGAAAAGAGAAATGGATTGTTTTCAATTTCCGCCCACCCATACAGACAGGTGTCATAGTTGAACCTAAAAGATAGCTTGAATTGTTATTATTTTTTTTTTTTTTTTTTTTGCGGGGCCTGCAAAAGAATAGAAAAGATGGACCAGAGAAAGAAGAAAAAAAAAGAAAAGACTAAATAAGTTAAAGCCAGAAACAATGGATATTGGTTTCAGTCACCCCCAAAGAAAGCGGCCATTCTAAACATAAAGGAAAGATAAATTTATTTGTTATTGTTTCTTGGTAAAGGAAAGGAAAATTTCATTTTTTGGGGGGTCCGAATGTCTGGATGGTGTGACTCTCGAGAAAGATAACGAATGTTTTGATTCTGAGTCAAGTACTTAGAGAAAAGGTATTTTCACTGACATCAGGGTAAAACTGCTAAGGCATTCTTGTCACTTGAAAATATAGGTGACTCAGAGAATGGATATTAAAAACAAGTGCGTAGAAATTATTATTTGGGTAACGATGTCAATGGACCCTTGTCAACTTGTTTTGGGCGAAGACAGTTCAAAAGGGTTAATGCCTATTGTTTTAAGAAAAACAAAAATCCCCGAAATTGTTTCGTGAGAACGAAAAATTTTGAGGAAAGAAATTCGGTTAAGTCCAGCCCAGAAAAAGAGGTATGGGGAGATAACGTCATAAGGTCGAGAGAGATTCCTTTGGTCCGGTGACCAAGCCCCCAAAGGGGGAGATGACTAACAATTGACGTCATGGAAAGAAGACTAATCCCATTGGTTTGACCACAAGCAACAACGAGTAGCAGCTAACCTCAGGGATTTATTGGTTGCCAAGACGGGGGATTAGACCCTCAGCGACCGTCGGCCCCACATCATGGCATGGGCATAAATACAGGGTCCCGAGGGACCAAAAAAAGTAGTTGCAGCCCGGTCCAGAAACGTAATGACCAAAGATAGTTCCCAACTGAAGAAGTAAAGAGACAGGGAGATGATTGCCATGCCGTTGGGTGCCGACCGTAGAGAAGCCTGTCGCCAATCAACCAACCAGCGTTAAGAGACAGACAAGAAGAGAATTTTCAGACAAGTCTGAAATTGCTAACTGAAAGAGAATAACCCAGCACTTCGGCAATTTCCGTAACATTCCGGAAAACAAGCAACCAGTTGACTAGACTTATATAACGAACTTAGACTTCTGTTCGAAGCAGCGAGCCGCGGCCAGCCAGATTCCTTGTTATTGCTTAGTAGAATAATTCGATTTACGCCCGTTCCGCTACCAGTTGATAGAAGCAGGGATGGGAAATTATTCAAGAGACTATTATGTATAATCTGTATATAAAGACATTATTTCACAACACTTCAGACGTCGGTCTACTTATTTTAAAGACGCCTAGCTGCAGGCCATGTAAATAGTAGCAAAGTGTGTTTTATTAAAGCCGAATGCATTTTTTTTATTTATTTCAATGAGAAACCATTGATTTGGACAAGGGATCTATAACGAATAAAAATGTTATATTTATTTAATCCTTATGAACATATGAAACCCACGCCCATGTTAAGAAACCTTGGTTTAGATTGTAATATCTAGTATTTACATAATTCATGGCCCAGTGGATATAGACGTTGGTTAGTTCCTGTGACTTGACCCACAGAGTTGTGAGTTCAATACCAGGCTAAAGCAGTGGTGAACAAGTAACTTGCAAGGTTAGAGGGAGACAACTCATGACGTCCAATCGGGGCTTTACGCATGGAATGAGGATGATATATCCCAGTGATTGTAATAAGGCGTTCAGTTCGAAATTCCTAGCTTCGGAAGAAGGCCGGAGCGTACAACAGCCGAAATGTCGTACAAATGGCAACAAAGGTAAGAACAATAGTCTGAATAATGTAAATACTGTAAATACTACCTCATTTCAGAAATATAGACAAATATTATTGTAATATCCATATACAAAAGAATGCACCTTAAACATTGGTGAGAACCAGGTGGTGAAGTCAGTCAATTAAGTGCCATACATGATACACGCTTGGGCGATCATGTCTCGAAAGAGACATGACTGACTGGGAAGTTGATTATCCCGCAGTAGGTTGCCATTACTTTCTGCGGTAGACTGGTTGCCGACCAAGGCTATAGAACCCAGTCTGTCCTGCTATTTAACCCATAACTGGAAGGAATAGACGGATTAATATCTTTCCCAAGGGTATTTGCGCGTAAGTGATTACAATGGATTCAACTGGAATTCGAACTCAGCTCCCCGGTTTCTCGTTCCGAGCTGATATCCACTGTACCACAACGCACATCCAGTGATGAAGTAAGTAACAGAAAATCAAAATCAATAAAAATGAAGGCCTGTTTTTATTAAGTATATTACCATTCTTCTGTGGACCTTCACGTTACTACCACCACCTGGAAATATGTTGATTGTCTTTTTTTTACTTTTTTCAGTGCAATATCATCAATTAGACCCTAATCTTTCCGATTGTCAAAAACAATTTGCGTTGTGGTGCATTGGATATCTTCTCGAGTTTGAATTCCAGATTGCATTCACTTACGCGCAAATACCATTGGGAAAAGTATTGATCCGTTTATTCCTTCCAGTTATGGGTTAAATAACAGTACAGATTGAGTTCTATAGCCTTATAGATTATCTTTTTTTTTTTTTTACTTTTTTCAGTGCAATATCATCAATTAGACCCTAATATTTCCGATTATCAAAAACAATTTGGAAAAAAATTCATCATTTAAGATGTTTAGGGGGTGCTCAGTTTCTCATACAACCTAATAGTAAATCGATCCTCCATTTTGTAAACACTCGCGTTGGGGTTGCTTTGATGTCACTGAGACAATGTATAGGGAAGCTTACATTTTGAAGATCGACAAACGAATGAAAAATTTTTAATTATCTCTGCTTCATATCAATGTAAATTAAGTTATTTAAAACATTAAAAAAAATTGACAGATAATCTTTAAAATAATACCCATTCTAAAATATTTTGAATAAAAACATATTTCCGGAACGTTTTTTTTATTTAATTTCCTACAAGTTTTGGAAAAAAAGAAAAAAGGTCAACAACTCGAAGCGAGTGTTTTTAAAATGGAGGATCGATTTACTATAATGTTTTATGAGAAACTAAGCATCCTCTAAAAATCATTAAATATTAATTTTTTTCCAATTTTTTTAAAATCAGAAACTTTATGTACTAATCGATAAGAATGTACTGAAAAAGTAAAAAAAAAAAATGATAATCAACAAAGTAACATTTGGTGGTAATGACGTACAGGTCCGCCCATTCTTCTTCTTTTACGTGTTGTGTTCCTTCTGGATGACATTGGCCTTCCACATTCCCCCCTCTCACTTGGAGCTCTTAACACTCTTTCTTTTGTTTTTTTTCTCCAAAACCCTGCTCTGCTATCCCCTTTCCTCAAACCGATCAAGTATGTCATGCATTGCTTTTCCATGTCTTTCTTTCTGTCCCATGAGCATCGGGTTCTCCAAGCCCTCCTTCAGCATTCTTCTTCTTCTTCTTCTTTGTGCCTTGTCCCTCAAGACATAGGCCTTCCACTTTTCCCTATTCCTGGTGGCTCTGAGCACGCCTTCTCCTGTTATACCATGCAATCCTCGTTCCATCATCCACCTGATTAGGTCCTTCAAATATGTTATCCGTTGCTTTCCCCTGTCTCTTTTGCCCTCTATCTGGCCTGTTAGTATCAGATTGAACATGCCATCTTTTTTTTTTTGCAATCATTTCACCCCAAGCATAGCATTCCACTGCCACTATTGCACATGGGGTTACATAGGGGAAGGAGAAGAAAAGGGATGGTCAGATATAGAAAATGTCTGAAGGAGGGTGATAGATGGGTAAGGATACCGAGGATGGGGGATTGGGTAGATAGGAAGAGTGTTCGAAAGATGGTTAGTGTGTTAGGAGGTGTCTATTGACCTTACATTTAAACTCCTGGAGATTGTAGCCGTCGGTGAAGCAATCATGCGGAAGGGAATTCCACAGTCGGGAAGTGCGAGAGAAGAAACTGTTGGAGTAAAAATTGCGGTTGCATTTTATCGGTTTCACTGTAAAAGGGTGGGATCTAGTTGCTAATCTAGTATCTCGTGCAAATTCGTACCTAGGGGGCATCAGTGATTTAAGTTCATCAGAGCAGAAGCCGTGAAAGTATTTATAGAAGAGACACAGGGAAGTCACGTCTTTCATTATTACATTTTATTTTTATAATCATATCGCCCCAAGCAAGCATTTTACTACCACTGTTTTGCAGGGGGTTACATAGGAAGAAAGTTATGAGGTAGAGTGACAGGTTATAGGGGGTGTCAAGAAAGTGTGTAAGAGAACGAAGGGAATAGTGATGAGAGTGGAGTGGACGGGGAAATGTCCATGAGAGAGAGAGGGTGCAGGTTAGTGTCATAGGAGATGACTTTTGACTTTACATTTAAATTCTTGGAGATTGTAGCTGTCGTGGAAGCAAGTAAATTGAAAGGAATTCCACAGGCGGGTAGTGAAAGAAAAGCAGCTGATGGAGTAGAATTTGCGTTTACATTTTATTGGTTTCACAGTAAAAGGGTGGGACTTAGTTGTTTATCTTGCTGCTCGATTAAATTCATATATAGGGGACACCACTGAGCTAAGTTCATCGGAGCAGAAGCATATCTCAGAAACTTCATCTGTTTTTTTCATTATGGTAAACATAAGATTCCTTTTCGTTCCTATCGCCTCCAAAACCTCATCAGTGCTCATGGTATCCTCAGCATCTTTCTGCAGAACCAGATTTCGGTTGTTTCAAATTTATTTTTAATCTTTGATTAGTTTATCTTTTTAAGGAAAGACATGACATTAATAGTCTGTGATTATTTCCTTTGTTTCCAACAAAATTTTCCTGTCTCTTAATACTCTGCTTAGCTTTCGAAATGCATCATATACCAAATTTCTGAACATTCTTGATCTTAGTATCCCCGACCTCTGATTGGCATTTTGGGATCCACTTTTTGCTGATGACTGCATTTAGTTTGCCATTACCTAAGCAAAATGTTGTTTACTGATTACCAACCAATATGTAATATAATTGTTTTTTCTCTTTTCAGACCCGATAAAAGTTGTCTTCATTCGGATCATGCCACCCATCATTTACCGCTATAGGAAACTGGTTAAGTTCATAAAGGGAGCTTTTTCGGTATTTTTATTGACTTATTTCTTAATATATATCATATATTTCCGGCATATAAATAAATACTCGAAACCTATGTCTCAGTCTGTTGATGAGCACAAAGTCAGGCAAGTTTTCAGTGACATTGAAAAATCTAGGCTCCTATGCCCGCAAGTTTGCCCTTTCTTGATAAACGGAAAGGATGCTAAATTCCTTCAGTGCCCAAAAGCTAACGATGAAAATAATCACCAGGCATTTACGAGTTCGACACAAAACTGCTCGCAATTCCGAAAGTATCGTGGTTACATACTTCAAAGCATGACCAAAGAAGAAGAAGAGTTTCCATTGGCGTTCAGCCTCCTAGTTTACTGCTGTCCTCATCAGACAGAGGCGCTTCTTCGTGCCATCTACAGACCACAGAATTATTACTGCATCCATGTCGATTTGAAGGCCACTGAAACATACAAAACATGCATGCGTTCTCTGGCTAACTGTTTTCCGAACGTTTTCATTGCCACAAAGTTGGAAAACGTCAAGTGGGGGACTTTTGGGGTGGTTGCCGCTGAACTCTCTTGTATGAATGACTTACTCCGTTATAAAAAATGGAAGTATTTAATCAATCTCACTGGCCAAGAATTTCCTTTGAAGACCAATTTACAGCTCGTTCGAATTTTGAAGATTCTTAATGGAGCTAACGATGTAAATTCCGTGATATTACCGTAAGTGAAAGCTTTTACTGTCTTGATGTAAATCATTTGTTCTACGAAAAATATTCATCAGAAAATTATTATTTCCAGAATCTGGTTAACAAGCATATCGATTTTTGGTGCGAACATTTTTAACTATACTTTTCTAATCATTTCACCCCATGCAAGGCGGAACCGTCACTGGTGCCCAGGGGGTTACAGTGAAAATGAAGTCAGGGTATAGGAACATTCGAAGAAAGTATAAGAGATGGATGGGATTCAAGAAAATAGAAGACAGTAACTGACGTTTCATTTAAATTTTTGGAGAGTGTAGCTATCAGAGAAGCAGGTAAATGGAAGTGAGTTCCACAGGTGAGAAATGCGAGAAAATAAGCTTTTAGGGTAGAAGAGGTGGTTACATTTAAATATTTTTGGTTGGTTGGTTGTTTTGTTTTTATGGCAAATCAACCTCGGCGGATCATTTATTGCCAACTAAACTTTATTTATTTATTGCTGGTAATACATTATTCTTTTAACAATTTATTGGTGCTTTTATATAATTTTTGTATCTAGTAATACTTTTTTCATTTTCGAATATCAAGATTCATTGGGATTTGTTTTTTTTAAGGGCAGGGTCCCCAAGTCCTACCCTTGTTAATTAACCCATAACTGGAGGGAAGGGATGGATTAATACCTTTCCCAAGAGTACCAGTGCTTAAGTGAATGCAGGGTATTCAACTGGAATTCGAACTCGGCTCAAAGATTTCTGTTTCCGAGCCGATATACACTGCACCACAACGCACATCCGTCACCGGTGTATTCAACGTGATATGGCCGTAAGCACTAACATCCGTCACTAAACGCTTACACACCTGTTATTCCCAAGCGATCACCAATCTAAGTACTGACGTGGCTTAACTTCGGTGATCGAGCGAGAACCAGTGTATTCAACGTGACAGGCTGTAAGCCTATTTAAATATTTCAACGGTAAAAGACTGGCAGCTACATAACAATCTATGTGGGCTAGAAACCAGGAAATAAAAGCTCGTCAGAGCAGTTGTCATGAAAATATTTATAGAAAATAAAAGACGGAAGCCTCATTATATCGGTGACAATGTAACTGAAGTCATGATGCCAAGATCGATAAAATTGCAGATCATTCTGTATATTATGACGAGAAACACAAAATGAATAACAGAAACATTCGAATAGATATGGCAACAGAATGCAATGAAGGGCAAATCGTTGAGGTGTAAATTTTAAAGATGGATTCTGACGGAAACCTCAAGACGAATATGACGAGCACCCAACCAGATATGGCAACAGTATTCAATGCAAGGAGAAATCGTTGATATATAAATTTTAAGATGCATTCTGACGGGAATCTCAAGACGAATATGAGGAGCACCCAACCAGATATGGCAACAGTATTCAATGAAAGGACAAATCGTTGATATATAAATTTTAAAGATGCATTCTGACTGGAATATCAAGACGAATATCAGGAGCACCCAAACAGATATGGCAAAAGTATTCAATGCAAGGACAAATCGTTGATATATAAATTTTAAAGATGCATTCTGACGGGAATATCAAGACGAATATCAGGAGCACCCAACCAGATATGGCAACAGTATTCAATGAAAGGACAAATCGTTGATATATAAATTTTAAAGATGCACTCTGACGGGAATATCAAGACGAATATCAGGAGCACCCAACCAGATATGGCAAAAGTAATCCATGCAAGGACAAATCGTTGAGGTATAAATTTTAAAGATGGATTCTGACGGGAACCTCAAGATGAATATCAGGAGCACACAACCAGATATGGCAACAGTATTCAATGCACGGACAAATCGTTGAGATATACGTTAAAAGATGGATTCTGACGGGAATCTCAAGACGAATATCAGGAGCACACAACCAGATATGGCAACAGTAAGTCAATGCACGGACAAATCGTTGATATATACATTTTAAGATGGATTCTGACGGGAATCTCAAGACGAATATCAGGAGCACCCAACCAGATATGGCAACAGTATTCAATGCAAGTACAAATCGTTGAGGTATAAATTTTAAAGATGGATTCTGACGGGAACCTCAAGACGAATATCAGGAGCACACAACCAGATATGGCAACAGTATTCAATGCAAGGACAAATCGTTGATATATACATTTTACGATGGATTCTGACGGGAATCTCAAGACGAATATCAGGAGCACCCAATCAGATATGGCAACAGTATTCAATGCCAGGACAAATCGTTGATATATACATTTTAAGATGGATTCTGACGGGAATCTCAAGACGAATATCAGGAGCACCCAACCAGATATGGCAACAGTATTCAATGCACGGACAAATCGTTGAGGTATAAATTTGAAGATGGATTCTGACGTGAAACTCAAGACGAATATCAGGAGCACCCAACCAGATATTGCAACAGTATTCAATGCAAGGACAAATCGTTGAGGTACAAATTTTAAAGATGGATTCTGACGGGAATCTCAAGACGAATATCAGGTGCACCCAACCAGCTATGGCCACAGTATTCAATTCACAGACAAATCGTTGAGGCATACATTTGAAAATGGATTCTGACGGGAATCTCAAAACGAATACCAGGAGCACCCAACCAGATATGGCAACAGTATTCAATGCACGGACAAATCGATGAGGTATACATTTTAAAGATGGATTCTGACAGGAGCCTCAAGACGAATATCAGGAGCACCCAACCAGATATGGCAACAGTATTCAATGCAAGGACAAATCGTTGAGGTATAAATTTTAAAGATGGATTCTGACGGGAATCTCAAGACGAATATCAGGAGCACCCAACCAGATATGGCCACAGTATTCAATGCACAGACAAATCGTTGAGGTATACATTTTAAGATGGATTGTGACGGGAATCTCAAGACGAATATCAGGAGCACCCAACCAGATATGGCAACAGTATTCAATGCACGGACAAATCTTTGATATATGAATTTTAAAGATGCATTCTGACGGGAATCTCAAGACGAATATCAGGAGCACCCAACCAGATATGGCAACAGTATTCAATGCAAGGACAAATCGTTGATATATAAATTTTAAAGATGCATTCTGACGGGAATATCAAGACGAATATCAGGAGGACCCAACCAGATATGGCAAGAATATTCAATGCACGGACAAATCGTTGAGGTATACATTTTAAGATGGATTCTGACGGGAACCTCAAGACGAATATCAGGAGCACCCAAACAGATATGGCAACAGTATTCAATGCAAGGACAAATCGTTGATATATACATTTTAAGTTGGATTCTGACGGGAATCTCAAGACGAATATCAGGAGCACCCAGCCAGATATGGCAACAGTATTCAATGCAAGGGCAAATCGTTGAGGTATACATTTTAAGATGGATTCTGACGGGAATCTCAAGACGAATATCAGGAGAACCCAACCAGATATGGCCACAGTATTCAATGCACGGACAAATCGTTGTGGTATACATTTTAAGATGGATTCTGACGGGAATCGCAAGACGAATATCAGGAGCACCCAAACAGATATTGCAACAGTATTCAATGCAAGGACAAATCGTTGATATATAAATTTTAAAGATGCATTCTGACGGGAATATCAAGACGAATATCAGGAGCACCAAACCAGATATGGCAACAATATTCAATGCACGGACAAATCGTTGAGGTATACATTTTAAGATGTATTCTGACGGGAACCTCAAGACGAATATCAGGAGCACCCAAACAGATATGGCAACAGTATTCAATGCAAGGACAAATCGTTGATATATACATTTTAAGTTGGATTCTGACGGGAATCTCAAGACGAATATCAGGCGCACCCAACCAGATATGGCTACAGTATTCAATGCACGGACCAATCGTTGAGGTATACATTTTAAAGATGGATTCTGACAGGAGCCTCAAGACGAATATCAGGCGCACCCAACCAGATATGGCTACAGTATTCAATGCACGGACCAATCGTTGAGGTATACATTTTAAGATGGATTCTGACGGGAATCTCAAGATGAATATCAGGAGCATTCAACAAGATATGGCAACAGTATTCAATGCACGGACAAATCGTTGATATATGAATTTTAAAGATGCATTCTGACGGGAATCTCAAGACGAATATCAGGAGCACCCAACCAGATATGGCAACAGTATTCAATGCAAGGACAAATCCTTGAGGTATAAATTTTAAAGATGGATTCTGACGGAAACCTCAAGACGAATATCAGGAGCACCCAAACAGATATGGCAACAGTATTCAATGCAAGGACAAATCGTTGAGGTATACATTTTAAGATGGATTCTGAAGTGAACCTCAAGACAAATATCAGGCGCACCCAACCAGATATGGCCACAGTATTCAATGCACGGACCAATCGTTGAGGTATACATTTTAAAGATGGATTCTGACAGGAGCCTCAAGACGAATATCAGGAGCACCCAACCAGATATGGCAACAGTATTCAGTGCACGGACAAATCGTTGAGGTATACATTTTAAGATGGATTCTGACGGGAATCTCAAGACGAATTTCAGGAGCACCCAACCAGATATGGCAACAGTATTCAATGCACGGACAAATCTTTGATATATGAATTTTAAAGATTCATTCTGATGGGAATCTCAAGACGAATATCAGGAGCACCCAACCAGATATGGCAAAAGTATTCAATGCAAGGACAAATCGTTGATATATAAACTTTAAAGATGCATTCTGACGGGAATATCAAGACGAATATCAGGAGCACCCAACCATATATGGCAACAGTATTCAATGCACGGACAAATCGTTGAGGTATAAATTTTAAGTTGGATTCTGACGGGAATCTCAAGACGAATATCAGGAGCACCCAACCAGATATGGCAACAGTATTCAATGCAAGGGCAAATCGTTGATATATAAATTTAAAAGATGTATTCTGACGGGAATCTCAAGACGAATATCAGGAGCACACAACCAGATATGGCAACAGTATTCAATGCCTGGACAAATCGTTGATATATGAATTTTAAAGATGCATTCTGACGGGAATCTCAAGACGAATATCAGGAGCACCGAACCAGATATGGCAACAGTATTCAATGCAAGGACAAATCGTTGATATATGCATTTTAAGATGGATTCTGACGGAAACCTCAAGACGAATATCAGGAGCACCCAACCAGATATGGCAACAGTATTTAATGCAAGGACAAATCGTTGAGGTATACATTTTAAGATGGATTCTGACGTGAACCTCAAGACAAATATCAGGAGCACCCAACCAGATATGGCAACAGTATTCAATGCACGGACAAATCGTTGAGGTACAAATTTTAAAGATGGATTCTGACGGGAATATCAAAACGAATATCAGGAGCACCCAACAAGATATGGCAACAGTATTCAATGCACGGACAAATCGTTGAAGCATAAATTTTAAGATGGATTCTGACGTGAACCTCAAGACGAATATCAGGAGCACCCAACCAGATATGGCAACAGTATTCAATGCAAGGACAAATCGTTGAGGTATAAATTTTAAAGATGCATTCTGACGGGAATATCAAGACGAATATCAGGAGCACCCAACCAGATATGGCAACAGTATTCAATGCAAGGACAAATCGTTGAGGTATAAATTTTAAAGATGGATTCTGACGGGAATCACAAGACGAATATCAGGAGCACCCAACCAGATATGGCCACAGTATTCAATGCACAGACAAATCGTTGAGGTATACATTTGAAAATGGATTCTGACGGGAATGTCAAGACGAATATCAGGAGCTCCCAACCAGATCTAGCAACAGTATTCAATGCTAGGACAAATCGTCGATATATACATTTTAAGTTGGATTCTGACGGGAATCTCAAGAGGAATATCAGGAGCACCCAACCAGATATGGCAACAGTATTCAATGCACGGACAAATCGTTGAGGTATACATGTTAAGATGGATTCTGACGTGAACCTCAAGACGAATATCAGGAGCACCCAACCAGATTTGGCAACAGTATTCAATGCAAGGACAAATCGTTGAGGTATACATTTTAAGATGGATTCTGACGGGAATCTCAAGACGAATATCAGGAGCACCCAACGAGATATGGCAACAGTATTCAATACACGGACAAATCTTTGAGGTATATATTTTAAGATGGATTCTGACGGGAATATCAAGACGAATATCAGGAGCACCCAACCAGATATGGCAACCGTATTCAATGCAAGGGCAAATCATTGATATATAAATTTTAAAGATGTAATCTGACGGGAATCTCAAGACGAATATCAGGAGCACACAACCAGATATGGCAACAGTATTCAATGCACGGACAAATCGTTGATATATGAATTTTAAAGATGGATTCTGACGGGAATCTCAAGACGAATATCAGGAGCACCCAACAAGATATGGCAACCGTATTCAATGCAAGGACAAATCTTTGATATATGAATTTTAAAGATGCATTCTGACGGGAATATCAAGACGAATATCAGGAGCACCCAACCAGATATGGCAACAGTATTCAATGCAAGGGCAAATCGTTGTGTTTTATGTCGACAAACAACAAACACGCTTATTATAAACACGAGCAGAACAAACACACTATCAAATCAAAGAGTCACCTACCTTGGCTGATGTCTATAGTCGTGCGGCTGCTTCTATTTTCGTCTTCTTTTTTCTTTCTATCTGGTAGTTTTAAGTCCGTTGAATTTCAATCGTCGCCGTGGCAACCAGCTCGCATCTAACTGTTTTGTTGTCTCAAAACAGCAAGTCACTAGGCACCAATTATGCGTCTACTTCTTCGACAAACAACAAACACGCATATATAAAAAAAGTATAAAGTTATATTTTTATTAATGACGATGAACCGTGTAGAATAGGGAACAGAGAATTGAGAGAGCGCGCTTCTAATGGGTTGACGGGACTGTAGTCTTATCTGTTGTGTCTCTCTTCACCGGCCGATCTCTGTTGCTCCTCTACTGGCGAATCCGTGTGCCGAGGTTTTTTTATAATCTTCCAGAACCGGGACTTTTTCTTCCGGTTTTGCCTCGCCCACTCACGCCCACGTAATTCTCAGAGACACCTGTTCTGTTTGCCTCTGTAGTTATTTCCGCTGCTGCCGGAAATAAGGTCAAACGACATCCGTTCCTTTCAACGACCGGAAACACCCTCGCTTGCATCAGCCTTCCTCGGGTGGGGCCAGATTGTTATATTACATTCCTCGCCCTCCCATTTTCCAAAATGTTCACCTAAGAACATTTTAAGCGCAACACCCTCACACTCCTCCCCATGCCACACAAGCCCGACAATTGTATAAAACATGTGCACGCCAAAACAACAAAACATGTGCATGCCGAAACAAAAAAAACAACAAAAAAATATATAGGGGAGCCTACATCGGCAACCCAACAATGTTCGTGTCCATCGTGAAAATTGTTCTACCAGCTCGATGTTTCATTGTTCTTTTTTTTTTTAATATCCATTTTCACAGAATTGTGCAAAGTTCTTAAAAATGTTCATTTTTTTTCTCGACACTGTCCATAAGCGTAGACGCCTCGATGCACGACCACATGATCATAGGCGGTAACCGCGCCCCAGTTTCTAAACTGACATCGAGTAAATGACCTTTGACCAACACCATGCGTGTTTCTGCTCGAGTTTATTGTTACACATGTAACTTCATTTAATTTAATTTAATTTCAAACATACTATGTTTGAACACAGAAAAATGGCCATTATCTGCAGTACATATCATTCATAGTCTGACCGAGAAATGTTCAATAGAAAATGAAGAAAATTACCCTGATTCCAACGTTAATCCGCATGCAATTTACTTGTGGATGATTAGAGGTTTCATCTATATTAATTAATCTAAAAAAATGGACCCGTGACTCGTTGTTCCTTAGTTTGTACAATGTTTCCTATTCCTTGAACTACTTCCTCTGGATTCGAATCCAAGCATATCTGATTTGTTGACATCTCTCTGTTTAACGCAGAGACATTTGAGTGTTGAACACCCGTTGACCCCGGAGTACTATTCACAACGGATAACTCCCTTTCCTTTCCCGAAGCACTGTTGCTTCTTTCACACTTAAATATCCGCTTCCTAGCTATTATTCCAAGGATTATCATAACGCCGACTATGCCAGCAATGACTCCTATCGTCAACTTCTTCGGGAGTTCTTCATATCCATCACTAAATCTTTCCATATCTATCTGTTCCAAGGTATTTACTAGTTTGCGGATAGGAATCTCCTCCATATCCCGCAATTCTACCGGCATGGTGTCCACTGAAAAATTGGGAAGTTTCTGCGTAATTGGGGACCAAACCACTGAAACAGAGACGAATAATTTACTTTATGCTTTAGATACTATTAATTATTTTCCACGTTTGTATCTTCCTAACTATTTAACTTAAACTATCGTTAATCCTCCCACTGCTTCTTTCCCAATCCTATAGCATATCAGCCAATAAATCTACAAGACTTTTCAGTTGTTCTTTCTTTTTGTTCCGATCAACTGTGGAATCTGCAGGTCTATCCGTGTCAATATAAAGTTTTCAGAAATTAATATATCTTCAAAAGATATTTCCCAAGTCACATAAATAAAAATTCACAGAGGATGTTGAATTGATGGGAACCTGCACAAAAGCATAATTCACAAACATAGAAATGTAAATCATTTTGTAGTGTACAGTCATTGAAAAGAAATCCAAAAAAGAAAACCTAACACTGCACAAACCAAAGAAAACATTGTTATCAACAAGTTAATCCAATTATCCACTTTAAAGAGTAGAAGAACCTTCCTTTACATGGTTTTACATTTCACTTACTCAATAAAAGTAAGATTAATTAAGCAACATACCAGTAAACTGACTTCACATATATGGTAAAATATTAACAAAAAAATAAATCATTAACTCAGATGTTTTATACTTACAGATAGGTAAATATCTCAACTTTATTCCTCCCGTCAACCCCAACCTATGCGCTCTCCGCTAGGCGTACTACTCTCTGCATGTAGTCATGCACCCCCTCCGTTCTACCCTTAATGTGTTCGACACCGAACAATCCACATTTCTCAATTCTAGGGTCAGATCGGCAAAAGTATGCTGTTCCATTTTTTTTCTACCTAGACTTATTATAAACACGAGCAGAACAAACACACTATCAAATCAAAGAGTCACCTACCTTGGCTGATGTCTATAGTCGTGCGGCTGCTTCTATTTTCGTCTTCTTTTTCCTTTCTATCTGGTAGTTTTAAGTCCGTTGAATTTCAATCGTCGCCGTGGCAACCAGCTCGCATCTAACTGTTTTGTTGTCTCAAAACAGCAAGTCACTAGGCACCAATTATGCGTCTACTTCTTCGACAAACAACAAACACGCATATATATAAAAATATAAAGTTATATTTTTATTAATGACGATGAACCGTGTAGAATAGGGAACAGAGAATTGAGAGAGCGCGCTTCTAATGGGTTGACGGGAGTGTAGTCTTATCTGTTGTGTCTCTCTTCACCGGCCGATCTCTGTTGCTCCTCTACTGGCGAATCCGTGTGCCGAGGTTTTTTTATAATCTTCCAGAACCGGGACTTTTTCTTCCGGTTTTGCCTCGCCTACGCACGCCCACGTAATTCTAAGAGACACCTGTTCTGTTTGCCTCTGTAGTTATTTCCGCTGCTGCCGGAAATACGGTCAAACGACATCCGTTCCTTTCAACGACCGGAAACACCCTCGCTTGCATCAGCCTTCCTCGGGTGGCGCCAGATTGTTATATTACAGTTGATATATAAATTTTAAAGATACATTCTGACGGGAATATCAAGACGAATATCAGGAGCACCCAACCAGATATGGCAACAGTAATCCATGCAAGGACAAATCGTTGAGGTATAAATTTTAAAGATGGATTCTGACGGGAACCTCAAGACAATTATCAGAAGCACCCATCCAGCAATGGCAACTGTGATCAATACAAGGACAAATCGTTGATATATAAATTTTAAAGATGGATTCTGACGGGAATCTCAAGACGAATATCAGGAGCACCCAACCAGATATGGCAACAGTATTCAATGCAAGGACAAATCGTTGATATATACATTTTACGATGGATTCTGACGGGAATATCAAGACGAATATCAGGAGCACCCAAACAGATATGGCAACAGTATTCAATACACGGACAAATCTTTGAGGTATATATTATAAGATGGATTCTGACGGGAATATCAAGACGAATATCAGAAGCACCCAACCAAATGTGGCAACAGTATTCAATGCAAGGGCAAATCGTTGATATATAAATTTTAAAGATACATTCTGACGGGAATATCAAAACGAATATCAGGAGCACCCAACCAGATACGGCAACAGTAATCCATGCAAGGACAAATCGTTGAGGTATAAATTTTAAAGATGGATTGTGACGGGAACCTCAAGACAATTATCAGAAGCACCCATCCAGCAATGGCAACTGTGATCAATGCAAGGACAAATCGTTCATATATAAATTTTAAAGATGGATTCTGACGGGAATATCAAGAGGAATATCAGGAGCACCCAACCAGTATGGCAACAGTATTCAATTCAAGGACAAATCGTTGATATATAAATTTTAAAGATGCATTCTGACGGGAATATCAAGAGGAATATCAGGAGCACCCAACCAGTATGGCAACAGTATTCAATTCAAGGACAAATCGTTAATATATAAATTTTAAAGATGCATTCTGACGGGAATCTCAAGACGAATATCAGGAGCACCCAGCCAGATATGGCAACAGTATTCACTGCACGAAGAAATCGTTGATTTATAAATGTGAATGATTGATTCTGACGGGAACCTCAAGACAATTATCAGAAGCAGCCATCCTGCAATTGCAACAGTGATCAATGCACGGACAAATCGTTGATTTATAAATGTGAAAGATGGATTCTGACGGAAATCTCAAGACGAATATCAGGAGCACCCAACCAGATATGGCAACAGTATTCAATGCAAGGACAAATCGTTGATATATAAATTTTAAAGATGCATTCTGACGGGAATCTCAAGACGAATATCAGGAGCACACAACCAGATATGGCAACAGTAATCCATGCAAGGACAAATCGTTGAGGTATAAATTTTAAAGATAGATTCTGACGGGAACCTCAAATCAATTATCAGAAGCAACCATCCAGCAATGGCAACTGTGATCAATGCAAGGACAAATCGTTCATATATAAATTTTAAAGATGGATTCTGACGGGAATATCAAGACGAATATCAGGAGCACCCAACCAGATATGGCAACAGTATTCAATGCAAGGACAAATCGTTGATATATACATTTTAATTTGGATTCTGACGGGAATCTCAAGACGAATATCAGGAGCACCCAACCAGATATGGCAACAGTATTCAATGCACGGACAAATCTTTGAGGTATATATTTTGAGATGGATTCTGACGGGAATCTCAAGACGAATATCAGGAGCACCCAAACAGATATGGCAACAGTATTCAATGCACGGACAAATCTTTGAGGTATATATTTTAAGATGGATTCTGACGGGAATCTCAAGACGAATATCAGGAGCACCCAAACAGATATGGCAACAGTATTCAATGCAAGGACAAATCGTTGAGGTATACATTTTAAGATGGATTCTGACGGGAATCTCAAAACGAATATCAGGAGCACCCAACCAGATATGGCAACAGTATTCAATGCAAGAAGAAATCGTTGAGGTGTAAATTTTAAATATGGATTCTGACGGAAACCTCAAGACGAATATCGGGAGCACACAACCAGATATGGCAACAGTATTCAATGCAAGGACAAATCGTTGAGGTATACATTTTACGATGGATCTGACGTGAACCTCAAGACGAATATCGGGAGCACACAACCAGATATGGCAACAGTATTCAATGCAAGGACAAATCGTTGAGGTATACATTTTACGATGGATTCTGACGTGAACCTCAAGACGAATATCAGGAGCACCCAACCAGATATGGCAACAGTATTCAATGCAAGGACAAATCGTTGAGGTATACGTTTTAAGATGGATTCTGACGGGAACCTCAAGACGAATATCAGGAGCACCTAACCAGATATGGCAACAGTAATCAATGCAAGGACAAATCGTTGAGGTACAAATTTTAAAGATGCATTCTGACGGGAATATCAAGACGAATATCAGAAGCACCCAACCAGATATGGCAAGAGTATTCAATGCACGGACAAAACGTTGATGTATACGTTTTAAGATGGATTCTGACGGGAATCTCAAGATGGATTGTGACGGGAACCTCAAGACAATTATCAGAAGCACCCATCCAGCAATGGCAACTGTGATCAATGCAAGGACAAATCGTTCATATATAAATTTTAAAGATGGATTCTGACGGGAATATCAAGAGGAATATCAGGAGCACCCAACCAGTATGGCAACAGTATTCAATTCAAGGACAAATCGTTGATATATAAATTTTAAAGATGCATTCTGACGGGAATATCAAGAGGAATATCAGGAGCACCCAACCAGTATGGCAACCGCATTCAATGCAAGGGCAAATCGTTGATATATAAATTTTAAAGATGGATTCTGACGCGAATCTCAAGACGAATATCAGGAGCACCCAACCAGATATGGCAACAGTATTCAATGCACGGACAAATCGTTGATATATAAATTTTAATGATGGATTCTGACGGGAATCTCAAGACGAATATCAGGTGCATCCAACCAAGTATGGCAACAGTATTCAATGCACTGACAAATCGTTGAGGTATACATTTTAAGATGGATTCTCACGGGAATCTCAAGACGAATATCAGGAGCACCCAACCAGATATGGCAGCAGTATTCAATGCACGGACAAATCGTTGAGGTATACATTTTAAGATGGATTCTGACGGGAATCTCAAGACGAATATCCGGAGCACCCAACCAGACATGGCAACAGTATTCAATCCAAGGACAAATCCTTGAGGTATACATTTTATGATGGATTCTGACGGGAATCTCAAGACGAATATCAGGAGCACCCAAACAGATATGGCAACAGTATTCAATGCAAGGACAAATCGTTGAGGTATACATTTTAAGATGGATTCTGACGGGAATCTCAAAACGAATATCAGGAGCACCCAACCAGATATGGCAACAGTATTCAATGCAAGAAGAAATCGTTGAGGTGTAAATTTTAAATATGGATTCTGACGGAAACCTCAAGACGAATATCGGGAGCACACAACCAGATATGGCAACAGTATTCAATGCAAGGACAAATCGTTGAGGTATACATTTTACGATGGATCTGACGTGAACCTCAAGACGAATATCGGGAGCACACAACCAGATATGGCAACAGTATTCAATGCAAGGACAAATCGTTGAGGTATACATTTTACGATGGATTCTGACGTGAACCTCAAGACGAATATCAGGAGCACCCAACCAGATATGGCAACAGTATTCAATGCAAGGACAAATCGTTGAGGTATACGTTTTAAGATGGATTCTGACGGGAACCTCAAGACGAATATCAGGAGCACCTAACCAGATATGGCAACAGTAATCAATGCAAGGACAAATCGTTGAGGTACAAATTTTAAAGATGCATTCTGACGGGAATATCAAGACGAATATCAGAAGCACCCAACCAGATATGGCAAGAGTATTCAATGCACGGACAAAACGTTGATGTATACGTTTTAAGATGGATTCTGACGGGAATCTCAAGATGGATTGTGACGGGAACCTCAAGACAATTATCAGAAGCACCCATCCAGCAATGGCAACTGTGATCAATGCAAGGACAAATCGTTCATATATAAATTTTAAAGATGGATTCTGACGGGAATATCAAGAGGAATATCAGGAGCACCCAACCAGTATGGCAACAGTATTCAATTCAAGGACAAATCGTTGATATATAAATTTTAAAGATGCATTCTGACGGGAATATCAAGAGGAATATCAGGAGCACCCAACCAGTATGGCAACCGCATTCAATGCAAGGGCAAATCGTTGATATATAAATTTTAAAGATGGATTCTGACGCGAATCTCAAGACGAATATCAGGAGCACCCAACCAGATATGGCAACAGTATTCAATGCACGGACAAATCGTTGATATATAAATTTTAATGATGGATTCTGACGGGAATCTCAAGACGAATATCAGGTGCATCCAACCAAGTATGGCAACAGTATTCAATGCACTGACAAATCGTTGAGGTATACATTTTAAGATGGATTCTCACGGGAATCTCAAGACGAATATCAGGAGCACCCAACCAGATATGGCAGCAGTATTCAATGCACGGACAAATCGTTGAGGTATACATTTTAAGATGGATTCTGACGGGAATCTCAAGACGAATATCCGGAGCACCCAACCAGACATGGCAACAGTATTCAATCCAAGGACAAATCCTTGAGGTATACATTTTATGATGGATTCTGACGGGAATCTCAAGACGAATATCAGGAGCACCCAAACAGATATGGCAACAGTATTCAATGCAAGGACAAATCGTTGAGGTATACATTTTAAGATGGATTCTGACGGGAATCTCAAAACGAATATCAGGAGCACCCAACCAGATATGGCAACAGTATTCAATGCAAGAAGAAATCGTTGAGGTGTAAATTTTAAATATGGATTCTGACGGAAACCTCAAGACGAATATCGGGAGCACACAACCAGATATGGCAACAGTATTCAATGCAAGGACAAATCGTTGAGGTATACATTTTACGATGGATCTGACGTGAACCTCAAGACGAATATCGGGAGCACACAACCAGATATGGCAACAGTATTCAATGCAAGGACAAATCGTTGAGGTATACATTTTACGATGGATTCTGACGTGAACCTCAAGACGAATATCAGGAGCACCCAACCAGATATGGCAACAGTATTCAATGCAAGGACAAATCGTTGAGGTATACGTTTTAAGATGGATTCTGACGGGAACCTCAAGACGAATATCAGGAGCACCTAACCAGATATGGCAACAGTAATCAATGCAAGGACAAATCGTTGAGGTACAAATTTTAAAGATGCATTCTGACGGGAATATCAAGACGAATATCAGAAGCACCCAACCAGATATGGCAAGAGTATTCAATGCACGGACAAAACGTTGATGTATACGTTTTAAGATGGATTCTGACGGGAATCTCAAGATGGATTGTGACGGGAACCTCAAGACAATTATCAGAAGCACCCATCCAGCAATGGCAACTGTGATCAATGCAAGGACAAATCGTTCATATATAAATTTTAAAGATGGATTCTGACGGGAATATCAAGAGGAATATCAGGAGCACCCAACCAGTATGGCAACAGTATTCAATTCAAGGACAAATCGTTGATATATAAATTTTAAAGATGCATTCTGACGGGAATATCAAGAGGAATATCAGGAGCACCCAACCAGTATGGCAACCGCATTCAATGCAAGGGCAAATCGTTGATATATAAATTTTAAAGATGGATTCTGACGCGAATCTCAAGACGAATATCAGGAGCACCCAACCAGATATGGCAACAGTATTCAATGCACGGACAAATCGTTGATATATAAATTTTAATGATGGATTCTGACGGGAATCTCAAGACGAATATCAGGTGCATCCAACCAAGTATGGCAACAGTATTCAATGCACTGACAAATCGTTGAGGTATACATTTTAAGATGGATTCTCACGGGAATCTCAAGACGAATATCAGGAGCACCCAACCAGATATGGCAGCAGTATTCAATGCACGGACAAATCGTTGAGGTATACATTTTAAGATGGATTCTGACGGGAATCTCAAGACGAATATCCGGAGCACCCAACCAGACATGGCAACAGTATTCAATCCAAGGACAAATCCTTGAGGTATACATTTTATGATGGATTCTGACGGGAATCTCAAGACGAATATCAGGAGCACCCAACCAGATATGGCAACAGTATTCAATGCACGGACAAATCGTTGATATATAAATTTTAATGATGGATTCTGACGGGAATATCAAGACGAATATCAGGAGCACCCAACCAGATATGGCAACAGTATTCAATGCAAGGACAAATCGTTGATGTATAAATATTAAAGATGCATTCTGACGGGAATATCAAGACGAATATCAGGAGCACCCAACCAGATATGGCAACAGTATTCAATGCAAGGACAAATCGTTGATATATAAATTTCAAAGATCGATTCTGACGGGAATATCAAGTCGAATATCAGGAGCACCCAACCAGATATGGCAACAGTATTCAATGCACGGACAAATCGTTGAGCTATACATTTTAAGATGGATTCTGACGGGAATCTCAAGACGATTATCCGGAGCACCCAACCAGATATGGCAACAGTATTCAATCCAAGGACAAATCCTTGAGGTATACATTTTAAGATGGATTCTGACGGGAATCTCAAGACGAATATCAGGAGCACCCAACCAGATATGGCAACAGTATTCAATGCACGGACAAATCGTTGATATATAAATTTTAAAGATGGATTCTGACGGGAATCTCAAGACGAATATCAGGTGCATCCAACCAAATATGGCAACAGTATTCAATGCACGGACAAATCTTTGAGGTATATATTTTGAGATGGATTCTGACGGGAATCTCAAGACGAATATCAGGAGCACCCAAACAGATATGGCAACAGTATTCAATGCACGGACAAATCTTTGAGGTATATATTTTAAGATGGATTCTGACGGGAATCTCAAGACGAATATCAGGAGCACCCAACCAGATATGGCAACAGTATTCAATGCAAGGACAAATCGTTGAGGTATACATTTTAAGATGGATTCTGACGGGAATCTCAAAACGAATATCAGGAGCACCCAACCAGATATGGCAACAGTATTCAATGCAAGAAGAAATCGTTGAGGTGTAAATTTTAAACATGGATTCTGACGGGAATCTCAAGACGAATATCAGGAGCACCCAACCAGATATTGCAACAGTATTCAATGCACGGACAAATCGTTGATTTATATATGTAAAAGATGGATTCTGACGGGAATCTCAAGATGAATATCAGGAGCACCCAACCAGATATGGCAACAGTATTCAATGCACGGAGAAATCGTTGATTTATAAATGTAAAGATGGATTCTGACGGGAATCTCAAGACGAATATCAGGAGCACCCAACCAGATATGGCAACAGTATTCAATTAACGGACAAATCGTTGATTTATAAATGTGAAAGATGGATTCTGACCGGAACCTCAAGACGAATATTAGGAACAGCCAACCAGATATGGCGACAATATTCAATGCACGGACAAATCGTTGATTTATATATGTGCATTGTGATTTCTGACAAGACAAAACTTTCTGGCCCGAAACAATGACCAAACATTCTTAGCAGTAGTCAGTCAGTCAGTTTATTGCCATATGTAATACACGCTTGGGCGATCATGTCTCGAAAGAGACATGACTGACTGAGCAGGAGATTGTCCCGCAGATAATTGCCATTGCTTTCTGCGGTTGACTTGTTGCCGACCAAGGCTACAGAACCCAATCCGTCCCATTATTTAAACCATAACTTTGAGAGAAGAGACGGGTAATTGCGCGTAAGCGTATTCAAGGAATTCTACTGGGATTTGAACTCGGCCTCCCGATTTGTCGTTCCGAACCGATATCCACTGCACCACGACGCACCTCCTCTTAGCAGTAGATACAGCAATAAATCCAATATATTCATTTCGCTTCAATTCATTTGAGACAGTGTGGCTAAGAAGTTGCAGTGTGTTGTTCTCCAGAAGAACTCCCGTCACCCATCTCGATTTTCACTGTGGTGTGCAAGGAAGTGTAGCTTTGTCTTGGCAGACATTCAGATCTTTCAAGCCATTTTCTACCCTAGTCTATTACTGACTGGAGATACTTTTCATGAGCAGCAGCTAAGTTTACTGTGCCAGTCTTTGCTGATGTCCTATCTAGACGTAAGTAAATAGTGGTTTCATCTGCCTATTTAGGAACTGATTACAGGAATATCATTTAGGAAGATCAGAAACAGTGTGGACCCTCGTATAAAACCTTAATAGACACCAGCGTTCGTGTTAAAGGATTTGGAAGTTTCATTTCACGATTTGATAAAAAGGATAGATTGATTTTGGTTACATTAAACAATCATCTAGAAATACCTTAGCCCTGGATCTTACACCGAAAGCCAACATGTCAAACATTGTTAAACGCTTATATATTGAGGGGTTATATAGTACAGGCAGTCTGTAAAGATGAATGACAGAACTAAGTCAAAGAGTGATTTTAATTATTCAAAAGTTAATGTGAACAACAAAAGCCGGAGATAGTTGCGAAGAGCTATGGTCGCTCATGTCTTAAATAGATAATCGATTTTCTAAGCGCCAGTTAGGTGTGGCACAAGGACAAAAGCATGGGGTATCCAGTGAGGATCGAACTCACTACTCAGTTGTAACTAGTTCTAGCGAGACAAGCTTGCTAACTCTTATACCCCTCTAAGGTTCCCAAGTCTTAAATAGATCGGATAGAAAAAGTCGTTTGTCACTTTGTATTGTTTTTCTATTATTGAATCCCGTAAAGAAACAGTTGAAATTTTTACGTCACATAATGTTGAAAGAAAGCTTAGAGATTTAGACTCACTCCGGTGAAATTGAAGGCAACAGATGCAAACAGTGCGTGATATGCCTAATATGTACAAATAGATGGCAGATTAAAGATCAAAGGGACAATACAAACGATCGTAAACTGCTGTGAGCAATGATTGCTCCCATCCCGAAGGAGCACGGTATAAAATATTAGAAAATTAAGAACTGTGGATTAGGAAAGAAAAAGAGTTTAGAATTCTGGAGCAGAATGAGGAAATAGAACTTGGAGAAAATGACACTCACAGATGATATTCAAGTCAAAAATGCAAAGGGAGTCAGCGAGTAACATACGTGACGAGCTTGTGTATGACAGGGCGGGGAGAGATAAGAAATTGAGGAGAGCCGTGTTCCTTCATAATGAAGTTAATTATTCAACACGCCTTCACTTTGCAAAACGTTAGACATCAAAGAACTAATAAAACAAAACATGGCACTTAACAATGTGATAGTAAGTTAGATATATACAATGTATGTTGATCACACATTTAATCATAATAATGGTATAGTGGAGTGATGATTTTTCCCATAATTCTCAACGTGAATACTTAGACCAGGGTCGGTAGCCTACGGCACGCTTGCCACACGTGGCACACCAAGCAATTACCAATGGCACGATATATTGAACTAAGGAGGTCTCTCGAAGACGAAAATTTATAAAAGTCAGCTGCTATTCTCAACTGTTGGACGTCTCTCCTGAAAGTTTTCATCTGTTTGGAGAAAAGTACTTTTGCTCTTCTTTCGGTTTTAAGTTCATCTCATTCCTGTGAGCAAATTTTGTTGTGAGCAAATAAAACAGGTGTCTATTTTAAATACAAAATATCCACTATAATAAACTTGAATAAAGTGTCTTGTAAGAAAACAAAAGGTGATTATATCCCTCTGGTCGAGAGAAATAACGTGGATCACATGACGCCCACTTAAAAACGTCACTTTATACATGAAGAAAGTGGCCAGAAATTCTGTTTGTTTACAGCAATCTGACTAAGAGACTGTTTTTTTGTAAGCATTAGTATGAGTTTTGTTGCCCATGCCGGTCCTTGGGCAGGGTGAGGGTTAAGGAAATTGATACTGAGCATCAGGCAGAGACAACTGAAGTTTCTGGGATACTCAATGAGGAAGGAGAGCCTAGAGAACCTGATACTGACTGGTCAGATAGAAGGAAGGAGAGACAGAGGAAGGCAGCGGATAACATATTTGCAGGGTCTGATCAGGTGGATGACGGAACGGGGGTTGCCAGGAGCAACAGGAGCAAACATACTAAGTGCCACAAGGGATAGGGAGACATGGAGAACCATGATCGCCTATGCCCTGAAGGGACAGGGCACATAGAAGAAGTAGATGAGTTTTGTGGTGCAGTGGCTATAGACTCTGAATGAGAAATCGGAGAGCCAAGTACGAATTTCAGTTGAATACATTACATTCCCTTTCTCGCAAAGAGACTTAGGAAAGATATTAACCGTCGCTTCTTCCTTCAACTATAGGTTAAATATCTGGACATTGTTCTGGTTGACAACCAGTTTACTGCAGAATAGATTGGCAATCTACCGCTGAAAAATCTTCTGTCTAGTCATTCATGTTTCTTTCAAGACATGATCGCTCAAGCGTGTAGCACTTAACAGATGGAAAGGGTTCCGGTTTGAGGCTATATCTAGCCCTCTAGCAAATTCAACAGTTTACAATTCCATGGTGCCGTTTCTCTTCGACAATATATCTTCCCCAGATATGCAATTTTCAAGCTAGCAGTCCTCAACTTAGGTTTTTCCGTTCGCGGAATATGTGCTCGCTTTGGATACAGTAGATGACTCCAGTAACTAGAATCTAGAGTCCTAAACACGGTATTCAAGAAACGCAAAAGAATTTCCATATTCCATGTAAGACCCTATCTTTTCGTTTACCTTACACTCTGCTTAGCATGTCATATGTCATAATTTGTCTACGTGATGTACGTGTTGGCCCAGTGAATATCGGCTGGGAGCGAGAAATCGGGGAACCGAGTTCGAATTCCAGTTGAATTCCTTGCATTCACTTACGCGCAAATACTCTTGGGAAAGGTATTAATCCGTCTCTTCCCTCCAGTTATGGATTAAATAATAGGACAGATTGGGTTCTATAGCCTTGGTCGGCAACTAGTCTACCGCAGAAAGCAATGGCAACCTACTGTGGGATAACCTTCTGCCCAGTCAGTCATGTCTCTTTCGAGACATGATCGCCCAAAGCGTGTATCGCGCATGGCACTTAACTGACTGATGTACGTATATATGCATGCAAAATAATGTATGATATAGCATTATAAAAATATATATAATACATAAAATATTGTGTATGATATCGCATTATAAAACTCTTTCTCAGAACAAAACATTTCTTTTCCTTTTAGCCATTCCATTCCATTCTGTTTGTGATATTCGTTATTATATCATGGATATAACAATTCCCATTATGGGGAAAATATGGGAAAATTCTTTTTTTCCTCTCGGTTGTATTAGGAACCTTCCGACGTAAAATAGCTTACGTCATTGTAACATTGAAACAATAGTTCTCGTACGATCACTAATGTTAAGCAATGTGGAGATGAGTAACTGCTTAGGACTACATTCGCATCTTATTAAACTCTGGCTTTCACCAAATACTATTGAGCCCTGCGTGTGTGGCTTAAAGGATTTGTTTTTCGAATTTTGATTCAACATTCTTGCTTCGCACCTATCTCCCATTAGCATGGAACAGGCTTGCCTCCCAGAGAGTAAAACACTACGCCTCCTTGGCCTCACACTCTCAGCGAACCTCAAGTGGAATGACTATATCTAATCCATTGCTAAATCCGCTTCTATGAAAGTCGGTTCTCTGTGCAGGGCCCGGAAGTTTTTTTCCGTTTGAATCTATTCTGCACATATATAAATCTACCACCCACCCGTGTTTTGAATACTGCTGCCACATCTGGTCGGGTGCCCCTGCTATTCTCCTCGGAGTTCTTGACAAAATACAACGGAGAATCTGTAGTGTGATCGATATTGACTTGGCAGACCGGCTGCAGTCACTCTCTCACCGGCGTGACGTGACTTCCCAGTGCCTCTTCTATAAATACTTTCACGGCTTCTGCTCCGATGAACTTAGCTCACTGGTGCCCCCTAGGTACGAATTTGCAGGAGATACTAGATTAGCAATTATGTCCCACCCTTTTACAGTGAAAACAACGACTCTTTTATGACCACCGATATTAAGCAACATGTAGATTGGTCATTACCTAGATGGGTGACCGCTTGGGAACATCCGGTTAATATAATACTTTATATAAATGGCAATTGTTCGGATGAGCTTTACGATATTGCACCTAGCCATTTTTTTTAATTTAAAAGCAGTACTAAATTGGTATCTATATCTTATCAATTTTAAAGGCGAGCTGGCTAGATGCTGCAAGTTCTATGCTAATAGTTTCTTTTTTCGCACATCTTGCTGGTGAAACTCCTTTGCGGCTCCATATTTTCCAGCAACCTTTAATCTGCGAAAATTGAAATCCAGTGTTAATGCCTAATTACTGTCCACCTGATTATTATTTTTCCTTCGTGATCATTACTCGGCCTAACCCTCTCTTTTGATCTCAAATGTAACCACTACATCGAGACCATAGCTAAATCCACTGCTAAGAAGGTCGGGTCACTGTGTCGGGCCAGGATGTTTTTTCCGCCTGAATCCATCTTGCATATATACAAAACAACCATTCGTCCGTGCATGGAATACTGCTGCCATATATGGTCAGTTCATCTCAGTGTTCTCGACAGGCTCCAAAGGAGAATAAGTAATGTGATAGGTACTGACTTGGTGGCTCGATTACAGCCACATCCCCACCGACAAAATGTGGTCTCTCTTTGTCTGTTCTATAAATACTTTCATGGCTTCTGCTCGAACGAACTTAAGTCACTTGTGCCTCCTCAACAGGTGTTTACTCGTGCAACCAGATTGGCAACTGGGTCCCACCCATTCATAGTTAGGTTAGCCAAATGCAGACGACAATTCTACTCCTACATCTGCTTCTCTCGCACTTCCATATTCTTGCTTTCCTAACGGCAACAACCTGCGGGAATTGAAATGCAAGGTCAGTACTCATCTATTAACCAGTTGATTCTAGTTCTTTCCCCACCCCATACATCCTTTCCTTTCTCTCCACCTTTGAAACAGTCATCACACCTGTATTTTCATCTTTCTATTGCTCCTTTCTATTGCTTCCTTTCTCACTGGTTCGTCTTCCTCTTCACTCTCTTCTAATTAATCTTTTTACACTTATGTAGCCCCCTGCACATCAGTGGCATTACCGCCTTGCTCGAGATGATACGATAAAAAAAAAAATGTTTCTGTTCATAATTGCTTCTTTGTCTTCAGTCAGTTAAGCGTCATACATCAGACAGGCTTTGGGCGATCATATCTTTGAAAGAGAGAAATGACTGATTGGGCAGAAGATTATCCCGCAGCAGGCTGTCATTGCTTTCTACGCATAGACTGCTTGCCGACCAAGGTAATAGAACACAATCTATCCTGCCATCTAACTCATAAATGTAAGAAGAAGAGATAGATTATTCTGCATTATTATATTAAGTATAATTAGTAGGGGATCAGTTTATTATTTGTTAACAATAGAAAACTGATTCCCCACTTTTAAGTCTTAATTATGTTTCCAACTATTATATATTCAGTCAATCAGTTAAGTGTCGTACGTGATATACGCTTGGGCGATCATGTCTCTTTCGAGACATGACTGACTAGGCAGAAGATTATCCCGCAGTAGGTTGGCATTGCTTTCTGGGGTAGACTGGTTGCCAGCCAAGGCTATAGAACCCAATCTGTCCTATTATTTAACGCACAACTGAAGGGAAGAGACGGATTAATATCTTTCCCAAGGGTATTTGTACGAAAGTGAATGCAATAAGTTCAAATGGAATTTGAACTCGGCTACCCGATTTGAATTTCAGTTGTATTACAGTTGAATTACATTTGAATTCCTCTCCCATACAGGGGATAAAATCGATAAAAAAAGTAGCTCAGTACACTTTTCTTTGTTCCTAACTATATATTTTCTCTTCTTTGCAGTTAAGTTACCTTTTGGTAGGCATATTTCAGTTCCAATTTGCCTTGAGATATCAGTTTCGTATATTAATGTCATGCGTGATACATGCTTGGAGGATCACGTCTCATTTGAAACCAGACTGACTGGGCAAAAGAGTTTACCAATACTTTCTGCAGCTGACTGCCAACCAAGGCTTCAGAACTCAGTCTGTCCTGTTATTTAACCCATAACTGGGAGGAAGAGATGGATTAATACTTTTCCCAAGGATATTTGCGCATAAGTGATTGCAACGAATTCAACTGAAATTCGAACTCGGTTCCCCGATTTCTCGTTCCGAGCCGATATCCACTGCAACCCAATGCGCAGCCTTGCACTAAAATGCACATCCTAAAATATTTACCAGATATTTAAATCACTTTTTGTAAATCGTATCACCCCGAGCAAGGCGGTAACGCCACTGATGTGAAGGGGGCTGCATAAAAGTAAAATGATTAGATAGGAGGAGAGTAAAGAGAAAGATGAACCAGTTAAGGATGGGAAAACAGGTGTGATGAGAGTTGCAAGGGTAGAGAAAAAGGAAAAGACATGCAGGGTGATGTAAAAAGAATTGGAGTCAAGAGGTTAAGAGATGGGTATTGGCATTGCATTTAAATTCCTGGAGCTTGTAGCCGTCAGGAAAACAAGAATATGGAAGCAAGTCCCACAGGCGTGAAGTGCGAGAAAAGAAGCTGTTGGAGTAGAATTGCCGTCTGCATTTGGATGATCTAACAGTGAATGGGTGGGACCCAGTTGCCAGTCTGATTGCGCGAGTAAACACCTGTGGCAGCGACACCAGTGAATTAAGTTTGTTGGAGCAGAAGCCATGAAAGTATTTATAGAACAAACAAAGGGAAGCCACATTTCGTCGGTGGGGAAGTGGCTGTAGTCGAGCCACCAAGTCGGTACCTATCACATTCCTTATTCTCCTTTGGAGCCTGTCAAGAACACTGAGATGAACAGCGGGTGCGCTTGATCATATATGACAGCAGTATTCCACGCACGGATGGATGGTTGATTTGTATATTTGCAAGATGGGTTCAGGAGGAAAAAACATCCTGGCCCGACACAGTGACCCAAACTTCTTAGCAGTGGATTTAGCTACTGATGGTTCCACTGAGTTCGGAAGAGAGGGTAAGGCCTAGGAGGTGCTGTGTATTGTTCTCAGGGAGACTCGCTTGGTCCATGCTTATGGGAGGCAGGAGAGATTGCCTGTGATGATTAATGGACAGCTTGAATTTGGTAGCTTTAGTTAATAGGTTGGCTTCTCTTAGATTATTCCATTTGCAGATGATCTTAAACTGGTGTAGTATCTCTGTACCTAATTCTATAAAATTTGAGTTTTTTACGCCAATTAGCCATTTTATTGAAAACAATTGTCTGAATATGTTATCCGTTTATTTCAGAAAGAAACGCTTCCGAATACTATACCATTACGATGACAAAGGACACGCCCTTAAGAAGAAAGAACCCCCACCTTTTAACATGACTGTGCTCTCCGGATCGACTCATGTATCAGTCACGCGGGATTTTGTGAATTTTCTGATTAATGACCCGAAAGCTCAAGCGTACATAAAATGGGTGAATGGTACTAAGATTCCAGACGAGACAATTTTTAGTATGCTGAATGGAAACCCTCAGATTGGAGTACCTGGTGCTTACAAAGGTCAGGTTTTTAATGTTTCCATTTTCACAAAAAAATCGTTATTAAACTTTACTTCAATGCTCTATGTGTCCCGCTAAAGTAAAGATATTAGCATAATGAGTATGAGGACACAAAGTGGAATTGGCAACCTGAGTACAAATCCTAATGTCTAATCCGTTGCATTCATTTTAACATTATTCAATAAGTCAGTTAAGTGCCGTACATGATAGACACATAGGCGATCATATCTTGAAAGAAACATGACTGACTAGGCAGAAGATTATCCCGCAGTAGGTGGCCATTACTTTCTGCGGTAGAATGGTTGCCGACCAAGGCTATAGAACCCAATCTATCCTGCCATTTAATTCATAGCTGTAGGGAGAAGAGATAGATTATATTACATTATTATATTAAGTATAATTAGTGGGGGATCAGTTTATTACTTCATAGCAATAGAATACATATCCCCCACTTTATGCCCAGTAGAAGTTTTAATTATGTTTCCAACTATTATATATTAAATCAGTCAGCTAAGTGCCATACATGATGCACGCCTAGGCGATCATGTCTTGAAAGAAACATGACTGACTAGGCAGAAGATTATCCCGCAGTAGGTGGCCATTACTTTCTGCGGTAGAATGGTTGCCGACCAAGGCTATAGAACCCAATCTGTCCTGCCATTTAACTCATAGTTGTAGGGAGAAGAGATAGATTATATTACATTATTATATTAAGTATAATTAGTGGGGGATCAGTTTATTACTTCATAGCAATAGAATACATATCCCCCACTTTATGCCCAGTAGAAGTTTTAATTATGTTTCCAACTATTATATATTAAATCAGTCAGCTAAGTGCCATACATGATGCACGCCTAGGCGATCATGTCTTGAAAGAAACATGACTGGCTAGGCAGAAGATTATCCCGCAGTAGGTGGCCATTACTTTCTGCGGTAGAATGGTTGCCGACCAAGGCTATAGAACCCAATCTGTCCTGCCATTTAACTCATAGTTGTAGAGAGAAGAGATAGATTATATTACATTATTATATTAAGTATAATTAGTGGGGGATCAGTTTATTACTTCATCGCAATAGAATACATATCCCCCACTTTATGCCCAGTAGAAGTTTTAATTATGTTTCCAACTATTATATATTAAATCAGTCACCTAAGTGCCATACATGATGCACGCCTAGGCGAACATGTCTTGAAAGAAACATGACTGGCTAGGCAGAAGATTATCCCGCAGTAGGTGGCCATTACTTTCTGCGGTAGAATGGTTGCCGACCAAGGCTATAGAACCCAATCTGTCCTGCCATTTAACTCATAGCTGTAGGGAGAAGAGATAGATTATATTACATTATTATATTAAGTATAATTAGTGGGGGATCAGTTTATTACTTCATAGCAATAGAATACATATCCCCCACTTTATGCCCAGTAGAAGTTTTAATTATGTTTCCAACTATTATATATTAAATCAGTCAGCTAAGTGCCATACATGATGCACGCCTAGGCGATCATGTCTTGAAAGAAACATGACTGGCTAGGCAGAAGATTATCCCGCAGTAGGTGGCCATTACTTTCTGCGGTAGAATGGTTGCCGACCAAGGCTATAGAACCCAATCTGTCCTGCCATTTAACTCATAGTTGTAGAGAGAAGAGATAGATTATATTACATTATTATATTAAGTATAATTAGTGGGGGATCAGTTTATTACTTCATCGCAATAGAATACATATCCCCCACTTTATGCCCAGTAGAAGTTTTAATTATGTTTCCAACTATTATATATTAAATCAGTCAGCTAAGTGCCATACATGATGCACGCCTAGGCGATCATGTCTTGAAAGAAACATGACCGGCTAGGCAGAAGATTATCCCGCAGGAGATGGCCATTACTTTCTGCGGTAGAATGGTTGCCGACCAAGGCTATAGAACCCAATCTGTCCTGCCATTTAACTCATAGTTGTAGAGAGAAGAGATAGATTATATTACATTATTATATTAAGTATAATTAGTGGGGGATCAGTTTATTACTTCATCGCAATAGAATACATATCCCCCACTTTATGCCCAGTAGAAGTTTTAATTATGTTTCCAACTATTATATATTAAATCAGTCAGCTAAGTGCCATACATGATGCACGCCTAGGCGATCATGTCTTGAAAGAAACATGACTGGCTAGGCAGAAGATTATCCCGCAGTAGGTGGCCATTACTTTCTGCGGTAGAATGGTTGCCGACCAAGGCTATAGAACCCAATCTGTCCTGCCATTTAACTCATAGTTGTAGAGAGAAGAGATAGATTATATTACATTATTATATTAAGTATAATTAGTGGGGGATCAGTTTATTACTTCATCGCAATAGAATACATATCCCCCACTTTATGCCCAGTAGAAGTTTTAATTATGTTTCCAACTATTATATATTAAATCAGTCACCTAAGTGCCATACATGATGCACGCCTAGGCGATCATGTCTTGAAAGAAACATGACTGGCTAGGCAGAAGATTATCCCGCAGTAGGTGGCCATTACTTTCTGCAGTAGAATGGTTGCCGACCAAGGCTATAGAACCCAATCTGTCCTGCCATTTAACTCATAGCTGTAGGGAGAAGAGATAGATTATATTACATTATTATATTAAGTATAATTAGTGGGGGATCAGTTTATTACTTCATAGCAATAGAATACATATCCCCCACTTTATGCCCAGTAGAAGTTTTAATTATGTTTCCAACTATTATATATTAAATCAGTCAGCTAAGTGCCATACATGATGCACGCCTAGGCGATCATATCTTGAAAGAAACATGACTGACTAGGCAGAAGATTATCCCGCAGTAGGTGGCCATTACTTTCTGCGGTAGAATGGTTGCCGACAAAGGCTATAGAACCCAATCTGTCCTGCCATTTAACTCATAGTTGTAGGGAGAAGAGATAGATTATATTACATTATTATATTAAGTATAATTAGTGGGGGATCAGTTTATTACTTCATAGTAATAGAATACATATCCCCCACTTTATGCCCAGTAGAAGTTTTAATTATGTTTCCAACTATTATATATTAAATCAGTCAGCTAAGTGCCATACATGATGCACGCCTAGGCGATCATGTCTTGAAAGAAACATGACTGGCTAGGCAGAAGATTATCCCGCAGTAGATGGCCATTACTTTCTGCGGTAGAATGGTTGCCGACCAAGGCTATAGAACCCAATCTGTCCTGCCATTTAACTCATAGTTGTAGAGAGAATAGATAGATTATATTACATTATTATATTAAGTATAATTAGTGGGGGATCAGTTTATTACTTCATCGCAATAGAATACATATCCCCCACTTTATGCCCAGTAGAAGTTTTAATTATGTTTCCAACTATTATATATTAAATCAGTCAGCTAAGTGCCATACATGATGCACGCCTAGGCGATCATGTCTTGAAAGAAACATGAGTGGCTAGGCAGAAGATTATCCCGCAGTAGGTGGCCATTACCTTCTGCGGTAGAATGGTTGCCGACCAAGGCTATAGAACCCAATCTGTCCTGCCATTTAACTCATAGCTGTAGGGAGAAGAGATAGATTATATTACATTATTATATTAAGTATAATTAGTGGGGGATCAGTTTATTACTTCATAGCAATAGAATACATATCCCCCACTTATGCCCAGTAGAAGTTTTAATTATGTTTCCAACTATTATATATTAAATCAGTCAGCTAAGTGCCATACATGATGCACGCCTAGGCGATCATGTCTTGAAAGAAACATGACTGGCTAGGCAGAAGATTATCCCGCAGTAGGTGGCCATTACTTTCTGCGGTAGAATGGTTGCCGACCAAGGCTATAGAACCCAATCTGTCCTGCCATTTAACTCATAGTTGTAGAGAGAAGAGATAGATTATATTACATTATTATATTAAGTATAATTAGTGGGGGATCAGTTTATTACTTCATCGCAATAGAATACATATCCCCCACTTTATGCCCAGTAGAAGTTTTAATTATGTTTCCAACTATTATATATTAAATCAGTCAGCTAAGTGCCATACATGATGCACGCCTAGGCGATCATGTCTTGAAAGAAACATGACTGGCTAGGCAGAAGATTATCCCGCAGTAGGTGGCCATTACTTTCTGCGGTAGAATGGTTGCCGACCAAGGCTATAGAACCCAATCTGTCCTGCCATTTAACTCATAGTTGTAGAGAGAAGAGATAGATTATATTACATTATTATATTAAGTATAATTAGTGGGGGATCAGTTTATTACTTCATCGCAATAGAATACATATCCCCCTCTTTATGCCCAGTAGAAGTTTTAATTATGTTTCCAACTATTATATATTAAATCAGTCAGCTAAGTGCCATACATGATGCACGCCTAGGCGATCATGTCTTGAAAGAAACATGACTGGCTAGGCAGAAGATTATCCCGCAGTAGGTGGCCATTACTTTCTGCGGTAGAATGGTTGCCGACCAAGGCTATAGAACCCAATCTGTCCTGCCATTTAACTCATAGTTGTAGAGAGAAGAGATAGATTATATTACATTATTATATTAATTATAATTAGTGGGGGATCAGTTTATTACTTCATCGCAATAGAATACATATCCCCCTCTTTATGCCCAGTAGAAGTTTTAATTATGTTTCCAACTATTATATATTAAATCAGTCAGCTAAGTGCCATACATGATGCACGCCTAGGCGATCATGTCTTGAAAGAAACATGACTGGCTAGGCAGAAGATTATCCCGCAGTAGGTGGCCATTACTTTCTGCGGTAGAATGGTTGCCGACCAAGGCTATAGAACCCAATCTGTCCTGCCATTTAACTCATAGTTGTAGAGAAGAGATAGATTATATTACATTATTATATTAAGTATAATTAGTGGGGGATCAGTTTATTACTTCATCGCAATAGAATACATATCCCCCACTTTATGCCCAGTAGAAGTTTTAATTATGTTTCCAACTATTATATATTAAATCAGTCAGCTAAGTGCCATACATGATGCACGCCTAGGCGATCATGTCTTGAAAGAAACATGACTGGCTAGGCAGAAGATTATCCCGCAGTAGGTGGCCATTACTTTCTGCGGTAGAATGGTTGCCGACCAAGGCTATAGAACCCAATCTGTCCTGCCATTTAACTCATAGTTGTAGAGAGAAGAGATAGATTATATTACATTATTATATTAAGTATAATTAGTGGGGGATCAGTTTATTACTTCATCACAATAGAATACATATCCCCCACTTTATGCCCAGTAGAAGTTTTAATTATGTTTCCAACTATTATATATTAAATCAGTCAGCTAAGTGCCATACATGATGCACGCCTAGGCGATCATGTCTTGAAAGAAACATGACTGGCTAGGCAGAAGATTATCCCGCAGTAGGTGGCCATTACTTTCTGCGGTAGAATGGTTGCCGACCAAGGCTATAGAACCCAATCTGTCCTGCCATTTAACTCATAGTTGTAGAGAGAAGAGATAGATTATATTACATTATTATATTAAGTATAATTATTGGGGAATCAGTTTATTACTTCATCGCAATAGAATACATTTCCCCCACTTTATGCCCAGTAGAAGTTTTAATTATGTTTCCAACTATTATATATTAAATCAGTCACCTAAGTGCCATACATGATGCACGCCTAGGCGATCATGTCTTGAAAGAAACATGACTGGCTAGGCAGAAGATTATCCCGCAGTAGGTGGCCATTACTTTCTGCAGTAGAATGGTTGCCGACCAAGGCTATAGAACCCAATCTGTCCTGCCATTTAACTCATAGCTGTAGGGAGAAGAGATAGATTATATTACATTATTATATTAAGTATAATTAGTGGGGGATCAGTTTATTACTTCATAGCAATAGAATACATATCCCCCACTTTATGCCCAGTAGAAGTTTTAATTATGTTTCCAACTATTATATATTAAATCAGTCAGCTAAGTGCCATACATGATGCACGCCTAGGCGATCATGTCTTGAAAGAAACATGACTGGCTAGGCAGAAGATTATCCCGCAGTAGATGGCCATTACTTTCTGCGGTAGAATGGTTGCCGACCAAGGCTATAGAACCCAATCTGTCCTGCCATTTAACTCATAGTTGTAGAGAGAATAGATAGATTATATTACATTATTATATTAAGTATAATTAGTGGGGGATCAGTTTATTACTTCATCGCAATAGAATACATATCCCCCACTTTATGCCCAGTAGAAGTTTTAATTATGTTTCCAACTATTATATATTAAATCAGTCAGCTAAGTGCCATACATGATGCACGCCTAGGCGATCATGTCTTGAAAGAAACATGAGTGGCTAGGCAGAAGATTATCCCGCAGTAGGTGGCCATTACTTTCTGCGGTAGAATGGTTGCCGACCAAGGCTATAGAACCCAATCTGTCCTGCCATTTAACTCATAGCTGTAGGGAGAAGAGATAGATTATATTACATTATTATATTAAGTATAATTAGTGGGGGATCAGTTTATTACTTCATAGCAATAGAATACATATCCCCCACTTATGCCCAGTAGAAGTTTTAATTATGTTTCCAACTATTATATATTAAATCAGTCAGCTAAGTGCCATACATGATGCACGCCTAGGCGATCATGTCTTGAAAGAAACATGACTGGCTAGGCAGAAGATTATCCCGCAGTAGGTGGCCATTACTTTCTGCGGTAGAATGGTTGCCGACCAAGGCTATAGAACCCAATCTGTCCTGCCATTTAACTCATAGTTGTAGAGAGAAGAGATAGATTATATTACATTATTATATTAAGTATAATTAGTGGGGGATCAGTTTATTACTTCATCGCAATAGAATACATATCCCCCACTTTATGCCCAGTAGAAGTTTTAATTATGTTTCCAACTATTATATATTAAATCAGTCAGCTAAGTGCCATACATGATGCACGCCTAGGCGATCATGTCTTGAAAGAAACATGACTGGCTAGGCAGAAGATTATCCCGCAGTAGGTGGCCATTACTTTCTGCGGTAGAATGGTTGCCGACCAAGGCTATAGAACCCAATCTGTCCTGCCATTTAACTCATAGTTGTAGAGAGAAGAGATAGATTATATTACATTATTATATTAAGTATAATTAGTGGGGGATCAGTTTATTACTTCATCACAATAGAATACATATCCCCCACTTTATGCCCAGTAGAAGTTTTAATTATGTTTCCAACTATTATATATTAAATCAGTCAGCTAAGTGCCATACATGATGCACGCCTAGGCGATCATGTCTTGAAAGAAACATGACTGGCTAGGCAGAAGATTATCCCGCAGTAGGTGGCCATTACTTTCTGCGGTAGAATGGTTGCCGACCAAGGCTATAGAACCCAATCTGTCCTGCCATTTAACTCATAGTTGTAGAGAGAAGAGATAGATTATATTACATTATTATATTAAGTATAATTAGTGGGGGATCAGTTTATTACTTCATCACAATAGAATACATATCCCCCACTTTATGCCCAGTAGAAGTTTTAATTATGTTTCCAACTATTATATATTAAATCAGTCAGCTAAGTGCCATACATGATGCACGCCTAGGCGATCATGTCTTGAAAGAAACATGACTGGCTAGGCAGAAGATTATCCCGCAGTAGGTGGCCATTACTTTCTGCGGTAGAATGGTTGCCGACCAAGGCTATAGAACCCAATCTGTCCTGCCATTTAACTCATAGTTGTAGAGAGAAGAGATAGATTATATTACATTATTATATTAAGTATAATTATTGGGGAATCAGTTTATTACTTCATCGCAATAGAATACATATCCCCCACTTTATGCCCAGTAGAAGTTTTAATTATGTTTCCAACTATTATATATTAAATCAGTCACCTAAGTGCCATACATGATGCACGCCTAGGCGATCATGTCTTGAAAGAAACATGACTGGCTAGGCAGAAGATTATCCCGCAGTAGGTGGCCATTACTTTCTGCAGTAGAATGGTTGCCGACCAAGGCTATAGAACCCAATCTGTCCTGCCATTTAACTCATAGCTGTAGGGAGAAGAGATAGATTATATTACATTATTATATTAAGTATAATTAGTGGGGGATCAGTTTATTACTTCATAGCAATAGAATACATATCCCCCACTTTATGCCCAGTAGAAGTTTTAATTATGTTTCCAACTATTATATATTAAATCAGTCAGCTAAGTGCCATACATGATGCACGCCTAGGCGATCATGTCTTGAAAGAAACATGACTGGCTAGGCAGAAGATTATCCCGCAGTAGATGGCCATTACTTTCTGCGGTAGAATGGTTGCCGACCAAGGCTATAGAACCCAATCTGTCCTGCCATTTAACTCATAGTTGTAGAGAGAATAGATAGATTATATTACATTATTATATTAAGTATAATTAGTGGGGGATCAGTTTATTACTTCATCGCAATAGAATACATATCCCCCACTTTATGCCCAGTAGAAGTTTTAATTATGTTTCCAACTATTATATATTAAATCAGTCAGCTAAGTGCCATACATGATGCACGCCTAGGCGATCATGTCTTGAAAGAAACATGAGTGGCTAGGCAGAAGATTATCCCGCAGTAGGTGGCCATTACTTTCTGCGGTAGAATGGTTGCCGACCAAGGCTATAGAACCCAATCTGTCCTGCCATTTAACTCATAGCTGTAGGGAGAAGAGATAGATTATATTACATTATTATATTAAGTATAATTAGTGGGGGATCAGTTTATTACTTCATAGCAATAGAATACATATCCCCCACTTATGCCCAGTAGAAGTTTTAATTATGTTTCCAACTATTATATATTAAATCAGTCAGCTAAGTGCCATACATGATGCACGCCTAGGCGATCATGTCTTGAAAGAAACATGACTGGCTAGGCAGAAGATTATCCCGCAGTAGGTGGCCATTACTTTCTGCGGTAGAATGGTTGCCGACCAAGGCTATAGAACCCAATCTGTCCTGCCATTTAACTCATAGTTGTAGAGAGAAGAGATAGATTATATTACATTATTATATTAAGTATAATTAGTGGGGGATCAGTTTATTACTTCATCGCAATAGAATACATATCCCCCACTTTATGCCCAGTAGAAGTTTTAATTATGTTTCCAACTATTATATATTAAATCAGTCAGCTAAGTGCCATACATGATGCACGCCTAGGCGATCATGTCTTGAAAGAAACATGACTGGCTAGGCAGAAGATTATCCCGCAGTAGGTGGCCATTACTTTCTGCGGTAGAATGGTTGCCGACCAAGGCTATAGAACCCAATCTGTCCTGCCATTTAACTCATAGTTGTAGAGAGAAGAGATAGATTATATTACATTATTATATTAAGTATAATTAGTGGGGGATCAGTTTATTACTTCATCGCAATAGAATACATATCCCCCTCTTTATGCCCAGTAGAAGTTTTAATTATGTTTCCAACTATTATATATTAAATCAGTCAGCTAAGTGCCATACATGATGCACGCCTAGGCGATCATGTCTTGAAAGAAACATGACTGGCTAGGCAGAAGATTATCCCGCAGTAGGTGGCCATTACTTTCTGCGGTAGAATGGTTGCCGACCAAGGCTATAGAACCCAATCTGTCCTGCCATTTAACTCATAGTTGTAGAGAGAAGAGATAGATTATATTACATTATTATATTAATTATAATTAGTGGGGGATCAGTTTATTACTTCATCGCAATAGAATACATATCCCCCTCTTTATGCCCAGTAGAAGTTTTAATTATGTTTCCAACTATTATATATTAAATCAGTCACCTAAGTGCCATACATGATGCACGCCTAGGCGATCATGTCTTGAAAGAAACATGACTGGCTAGGCAGAAGATTATCCCGCAGTAGGTGGCCATTACTTTCTGCGGTAGAATGGTTGCCGACCAAGGCTATAGAACCCAATCTGTCCTGCCATTTAACTCATAGTTGTAGAGAGAAGAGATAGATTATATTACATTATTATATTAAGTATAATTAGTGGGGGATCAGTTTATTACTTCATCGCAATAGAATACATATCCCCCACTTTATGCCCAGTAGAAGTTTTAATTATGTTTCCAACTATTATATATTAAATCAGTCAGCTAAGTGCCATACATGATGCACGCCTAGGCGATCATGTCTTGAAAGAAACATGACTGGCTAGGCAGAAGATTATCCCGCAGTAGGTGGCCATTACTTTCTGCGGTAGAATGTTTGCCGACCAAGGCTATAGAACCCAATCTGTCCTGCCATTTAACTCATAGTTGTAGAGAGAAGAGATAGATTATATTACATTATTATATTAAGTATAATTAGTGGGGGATCAGTTTATTACTTCATCGCAATAGAATACATATCCCCCACTTTATGCCCAGTAGAAGTTTTAATTATGTTTCCAACTATTATATATTAAATCAGTCAGCTAAGTGCCATACATGATGCACGCCTAGGCGATCATGTCTTGAAAGAAACATGACTGGCTAGGCAGAAGATTATCCCGCAGTAGGTGGCCATTACTTTCTGCGGTAGAATGGTTGACGACCAAGGCTATAGAACCCAATCTGTCCTGCCATTTAACTCATAGTTGTAGAGAGAAGAGATAGATTATATTACATTATTATATTAAGTATAATTAGTGGGGGATCAGTTTATTACTTCATCGCAATAGAATACATATCCCCCACTTTATGCCCAGTAGAAATTTTAATTATGTTTCCAACTATTATATATTAAATCAGTCAGCTAAGTGCCATACATGATGCACGCCTAGGCGATCATGTCTTGAAAGAAACATGACTGGCTAGGCAGAAGATTATCCCGCAGTAGGTGGCCATTACTTTCTGCGGTAGAATGGTTGCCGACCAAGGCTATAGAACCCAATCTGTCCTGCCATTTAACTCATAGTTGTAGAGAGAAGAGATAGATTATATTACATTATTATATTAAGTATAATTAGTGGGGGATCAGTTTATTACTTCATCGCAATAGAATACATATCCCCCTCTTTATGCCCAGTAGAAGTTTTAATTTTGTTTCCAACTATTATATATTAAATCAGTCAGCTAAGTGCCATACATGATGCACGCCTAGGCGATCATGTCTTGAAAGAAACATGACTGGCTAGGCAGAAGATTATCCCGCAGTAGGTGGCCATTACTTTCTGCGGTAGAATGGTTGCCGACCAAGGCTATAGAACCCAATCTGTCCTGCCATTTAACTCATAGTTGTAGAGAGAAGAGATAGATTATATTACATTATTATATTAAGTATAATTAGTGGGGGATCAGTTTATTACTTCATCGCAATAGAATACATATCCCCCACTTTATGCCCAGTAGAAGTTTTAATTATGTTTCCAACTATTATATATTAAATCAGTCAGCTAAGTGCCATACATGATGCACGCCTAGGCGATCATGTCTTGAAAGAAACATGACTGGCTAGGCAGAAGATTATCCCGCAGTAGGTGGCCATTACTTTCTGCGGTAGAATGGTTGCCGACCAAGGCTATAGAACCCAATCTGTCCTGCCATTTAACTCATAGTTGTAGAGAGAAGAGATAGATTATATTACATTATTATATTAAGTATAATTAGTGGGGGATCAGTTTATTACTTCATCACAATAGAATACATATCCCCCACTTTATGCCCAGTAGAAGTTTTAATTATGTTTCCAACTATTATATATTAAATCAGTCAGCTAAGTGCCATACATGATGCACGCCTAGGCGATCATGTCTTGAAAGAAACATGACTGGCTAGGCAGAAGATTATCCCGCAGTAGGTGGCCATTACTTTCTGCGGTAGAATGGTTGACGACCAAGGCTATAGAACCCAATCTGTCCTGCCATTTAACTCATAGTTGTAGAGAGAAGAGATAGATTATATTACATTATTATATTAAGTATAATTAGTGGGGGATCAGTTTATTACTTCATCGCAATAGAATACATATCCCCCACTTTATGCCCAGTAGAAGTTTTAATTATGTTTCCAACTATTATATATTAAATCAGTCAGCTAAGTGCCATACATGATGCACGCCTAGGCGATCATGTCTTGAAAGAAACATGACTGGCTAGGCAGAAGATTATCCCGCAGTAGGTGGCCATTACTTTCTGCGGTCGACTGGTTGCCGACCAAGGCTATAGAACCCAATCTGTCCTGCCATTTAACTCATAGTTGTAGAGAGAAGAGATAGATTATATTACATTATTATATTAAGTATAATTAGTGGGGGATCAGTTTATTACTTCATCGCAATAGAATAAATATCCCCCACTTTATGCCCAGTAGAAGTTTTAATTATGTTTCCAACTATTATAAATTAAATCAGTCAGCTAAGTGCCATACATGATGCACGCCTAGGCGATCATGTCTTGAAAGAAACATGACTGGCTTGGCAGAAGATTATCCCGCAGTAGGTGGCCATTACTTTCTGCGGTAGAATGGTTGCCGACCAAGGCTATAGAACCCAATCTGTCCTGCCATTTAACTCATAGTTGTAGAGAGAAGAGATAGATTATATTACATTATTATATTAAGTATAATTAGTGGGGGATCAGTTTATTACTTCATCGCAATAGAATACATATCCCCCACTTTATGCCCAGTAGAAGTTTTAATTATGTTTCCAACTATTATATATTAAATCAGTCAGCTAAGTGCCATACATGATGCACGCCTAGGCGATCATGTCTTGAAAGAAACATGACTGGCTAGGCAGAAGATTATCCCGCAGTAGGTGGCCATTACTTTCTGCGGTAGAATGGTTGCCGACCAAGGCTATAGAACCCAATCTGTCCTGCCATTTAACTCATAGTTGTAGAGAGAAGAGATAGATTATATTACATTATTATATTAAGTATAATTAGTGGGGGATCAGTTTATTACTTCATAGCAATAGAATACATATCCCCCACTTTATGCCCAGTAGAAGTTTTAATTATGTTTCCAACTATTATATATTAAATCAGTCAGCTAAGTGCCATACATGATGCACGCTTAGGCGATCATGTCTTGAAAGAAACATGACTGGCTAGGCAGAAGATTATCCCGCAGTAGGTGGCCATTACTTTCTGCGGTAGAATGGTTGGCGACCAAGGCTATAGAACCCAATCTGTCCCGCCATTTAACTCATAGTTGTAGAGAGAAGAGATAGATTATATTACATTATTATATTAAGTATAATTAGTGGGGGATCAGTTTATTACTTCATAGCAATAGAATACATATCCCCCACTTTATGCCCAGTAGAAGTTTTAATTATGTTTCCAACTATTATATATTAAATCAGTCAGCTAAGTGCCATACATGATGCACGCCTAGGCGATCATGTCTTGAAAGAAACATGACTGGCTAGGCAGAAGATTATCCCGCAGTAGGTGGCCATTACTTTCTGCGGTCGACTGGTTGCCGACCAAGGCTATAGAACCCAATCTGTCCTGCCATTTAACTCATAGTTGTAGAGAGAAGAGATAGATTATATTACATTATTATATTAAGTATAATTAGTGGGGGATCAGTTTATTACTTCATCGCAATAGAATACATATCCCCCACTTTATGCCCAGTAGAAGTTTTAATTATGTTTCCAACTATTATATATTAAATCAGTCAGCTAAGTGCCATACATGATGCACGCCTAGGCGATCATGTCTTGAAAGAAACATGACTGGCTAGGCAGAAGATTATCCCGCAGTAGGTGGCCATTACTTTCTGCGGTAGAATGGTTGCCGACCAAGGCTATAGAACCCAATCTGTCCTGCCATTTAACTCATAATTGTAGAGAGAAGAGATAGATTATATTACATTATTATATTAAGTATAATTAGTGGGGGATCAGTTTATTACTTCATCGCAATAGAATACATATCCCCCACTTTATGCCCAGTAGAAGTCTTAATTATGTTTCCAACTATTATATATTAAATCAGTCAGCTAAGTGCCATACATGATGCACGCCTAGGCGATCATATCTTGAAAGAAACATGACTGACTAGGCAGAAGATTATCCCGCAGTAGGTGGCCATTACTTTCTGCGGTAGAATGGTTGCCGACCAAGGCTATAGAACCCAATCTGTCCTGCCATTTAACTCATAGTTGTAGAGAGAAGAGATAGATTATATTACATTATTATATTAAGTATAATTAGTGGGGGATCAGTTTATTACTTCATAGCAATAGAATACATATCCCCCACTTTATGCCCAGTAGAAGTTTTAATTATGTTTCCAACTATTATATATTAAATCAGTCAGCTAAGTGCCATACATGATGCACGCTTAGGCGATCATGTCTTGAAAGAAACATGACTGGCTAGGCAGAAGATTATCCCGCAGTAGGTGGCCATTACTTTCTGCGGTAGAATGGTTGCCGACCAAGGCTATAGAACCCAATCTGTCCTGCCATTTAACTCATAGTTGTAGAGAGAAGAGATAGATTATATTACATTATTATATTAAGTATAATTAGTGGGGGATCAGTTTATTACTTCATAGCAATAGAATACATATCCCCCACTTTATGCCCAGTAGAAGTTTTAATTATGTTTCCAACTATTATATATTAAATCAGTCAGCTAAGTGCCATACATGATGCACGCCTAGGCGATCATGTCTTGAAAGAAACATGACTGGCTAGGCAGAAGATTATCCTGCAGTAGGTGGCCATTACTTTCTGCGGTCGACTGGTTGCCGACCAAGGCTATAGAACCCAATCTGTCCTGCCATTTAACTCATAGTTGTAGAGAGAAGAGATAGATTATATTACATTATTATATTAAGTATAATTAGTGGGGGATCAGTTTATTACTTCATCGCAATAGAATACATATCCCCCACTTTATGCCCAGTAGAAGTTTTAATTATGTTTCCAACTATTATATATTAAATCAGTCAGCTAAGTGCCATACATGATGCACGCCTAGGCGATCATGTCTTGAAAGAAACATGACTGGCTAGGCAGAAGATTATCCCGCAGTAGGTGGCCATTACTTTCTGCGGTAGAATGGTTGCCGACCAAGGCTATAGAACCCAATCTGTCCTGCCATTTAACTCATAGTTGTAGAGAGAAGAGATAGATTATATTACATTATTATATTAAGTATAATTAGTGGGGGATGAGTTTATTACTTCATAGCAATAGAATACATATCCCCCACTTTATGCCCAGTAGAAGTTTTAATTATGTTTCCAACTATTATATATTAAATCAGTCAGCTAAGTGCCATACATGATGCACGCCTAGGCGATCATGTCTTGAAAGAAACATGACTGGCTAGGCAGAAGATTATCCCGCAGTAGGTGGCCATTACTTTCTGCGGTCGACTGGTTGCCGACCAAGGCTATAGAACCCAATCTGTCCTGCCATTTAACTCATAGTTGTAGAGAGAAGAGATAGATTATATTACATTATTATATTAAGTATAATTAGTGGGGGATCAGTTTATTACTTCATCGCAATAGAATACATATCCCCCACTTTATGCCCAGTAGAAGTTTTAATTATGTTTCCAACTATTATATATTAAATCAGTCAGCTAAGTGCCATACATGATGCACGCCTAGGCGATCATGTCTTGAAAGAAACATGACTGGCTAGGCAGAAGATTATCCCGCAGTAGGTGGCCATTACTTTCTGCGGTAGAATGGTTGCCGACCAAGGCTATAGAACCCAATCTGTCCTGCCATTTAACTCATAGTTGTAGAGAGAAGAGATAGATTATATTACATTATTATATTAAGTATAATTAGTGGGGGATGAGTTTATTACTTCATAGCAATAGAATACATATCCCCCACTTTATGCCCAGTAGAAGTTTTAATTATGTTTCCAACTATTATATATTAAATCATTCAGCTAAGTGCCATACAAGTTGCACGCCTAGGCGATCATGTCTTGAAAGAAACATGACTGGCTAGGCAGAAGATTATCCCGCAGTAGATGGCCATTACTTTCTGCGGTAGAATGGTTGCCGACCAAGGCTATAGAACCCAATCTGTCCTGCCATTTAACTCATAGTTGTAGAGAGAAGAGATAGATTATATTACATTATTATATTAAGTATAATTAGTGGGGGATGAGTTTATTACTTCATCGCAATAGAATACATATCCCCCACTTTATGCCCAGTAGAAGTTTTAATTATGTTTCCAACTATTATATATTAAATCAGTCAGCTAAGTGCCATACATGATGCACGCCTAGGCGATCATGTCTTGAAAGAAACATGACTGGCTAGGCAGAAGATTATCCCGCAGTAGGTGGCCATTACTTTCTGCGGTAGAATGGTTGCCGACCAAGGCTATAGAACCCAATCTGTCCTGCCATTTAACTCATAGTTGTAGAGAGATGAGATAGATTATATTACATTATTATATTAAGTATAATTAGTGGGGGATCAGTTTATTACTTCATAGCAATAGAATACATATCCCCCACTTTATGCCCAGTAGAAGTTTTAATTATGTTTCCAACTATTATATATTAAATCAGTCAGCTAAGTGCCATACATGATGCACGCCTAGGCGATCATGTCTTGAAAGAAACATGACTGGCTAGGCAGAAGATTATCCCGCAGTAGGTGGCCATTACTTTCTGCGGTAGAATGGTTGCCGACCAAGGCTATAGAACCCAATCTGTCCTGCCATTTAACTCATAGTTGTAGAGAGAAGAGATAGATTATATTACATTATTATATTAAGTATAATTAGTGGGGGATCAGTTTATTACTTCATCGCAATAGAATAAATATCCCCCACTTTATGCCCAGTAGAAGTTTTAATTATGTTTCCAACTATTATATATTAAATCAGTCAGCTAAGTGCCATACATGATGCACGCCTAGGCGATCATGTCTTGAAAGAAACATGACTGGCTTGGCAGAAGATTATCCCGCAGTAGGTGGCCATTACTTTCTGCGGTAGAATGGTTGCCGACCAAGGCTATAGAACCCAATCTGTCCTGCCATTTAACTCATAGTTGTAGAGAGAAGAGATAGATTATATTACATTATTATATTAAGTATAATTAGTGGGGGATCAGTTTATTACTTCATCGCAATAGAATACATATCCCCCACTTTATGCCCAGTAGAAGTTTTAATTATGTTTCCAACTATTATATATTAAATCAGTCAGCTAAGTGCCATACATGATGCACGCCTAGGCGATCATGTCTTGAAAGAAACATGACTGGCTAGGCAGAAGATTATCCCGCAGTAGGTGGCCATTACTTTCTGCGGTAGAATGGTTGCCGACCAAGGCTATAGAACCCAATCTGTCCTGCCATTTAACTCATAGTTGTAGAGAGAAGAGATAGATTATATTACATTATTATATTAAGTATAATTAGTGGGGGATCAGTTTATTACTTCATAGCAATAGAATACATATCCCCCACTTTATGCCCAGTAGAAGTTTTAATTATGTTTCCAACTATTATATATTAAATCAGTCAGCTAAGTGCCATACATGATGCACGCTTAGGCGATCATGTCTTGAAAGAAACATGACTGGCTAGGCAGAAGATTATCCCGCAGTAGGTGGCCATTACTTTCTGCGGTAGAATGGTTGCCGACCAAGGCTATAGAACCCAATCTGTCCTGCCATTTAAATCATAGTTGTAGAGAGAAGAGATAGATTATATTACATTATTATATTAAGTATAATTAGTGGGGGATCAGTTTATTACTTCATCGCAATAGAATACATATCCCCCACTTTATGCCCAGTAGAAGTTTTAATTATGTTTCCAACTATTATATATTAAATCAGTCAGCTAAGTGCCATACATGATGCACGCCTAGGCGATCATGTCTTGAAAGAAACATGACTGGCTAGGCAGAAGATTATCCCGCAGTAGGTGGCCATTACTTTCTGCGGTAGAATGGTTGCCGACCAAGGCTATAGAACCCAATCTGTCCCGCCATTTAACTCATAGTTGTAGAGAGAAGAGATAGATTATATTACATTATTATATTAAGTATAATTAGTGGGGGATCAGTTTATTACTTCATAGCAATAGAATACATATCCCCCACTTTATGCCCAGTAGAAGTTTTAATTATGTTTCCAACTATTATATATTAAATCAGTCAGCTAAGTGCCATACATGATGCACGCCTAGGCGATCATGTCTTGAAAGAAACATGACTGGCTAGGCAGAAGATTATCCTGCAGTAGGTGGCCATTACTTTCTGCGGTCGACTGGTTGCCGACCAAGGCTATAGAACCCAATCTGTCCTGCCATTTAACTCATAGTTGTAGAGAGAAGAGATAGATTATATTACATTATTATATTAAGTATAATTAGTGGGGGATCAGTTTATTACTTCATCGCAATAGAATACATATCCCCCACTTTATGCCCAGTAGAAGTTTTAATTATGTTTCCAACTATTATATATTAAATCAGTCAGCTAAGTGCCATACATGATGCACGCCTAGGCGATCATGTCTTGAAAGAAACATGACTGGCTAGGCAGAAGTTTATCCCGCAGTAGGTGGCCATTACTTTCTGCGGTAGAATGGTTGCCGACCAAGGCTATAGAACCCAATCTGTCCTGCCATTTAACTCATAGTTGTAGAGAGAAGAGATAGATTATATTACATTATTATATTAAGTATAATTAGTGGGGGATGAGTTTATTACTTCATAGCAATAGAATACATATCCCCCACTTTATGCCCAGTAGAAGTTTTAATTATGTTTCCAACTATTATATATTAAATCAGTCAGCTAAGTGCCATACATGATGCACGCCTAGGCGATCATGTCTTGAAAGAAACATGACTGGCTAGGCAGAAGATTATCCCGCAGTAGATGGCCATTACTTTCTGCGGTAGAATGGTTGCCGACCAAGGCTATAGAACCCAATCTGTCCTGCCATTTAACTCATAGTTGTAGAGAGAAGAGATAGATTATATTACATTATTATATTAAGTATAATTAGTGGGGGATGAGTTTATTACTTCATCGCAATAGAATACATATCCCCCACTTTATGCCCAGTAGAAGTTTTAATTATGTTTCCAACTATTATATATTAAATCAGTCAGCTAAGTGCCATACATGATGCACGCCTAGGCGATCATGTCTTGAAAGAAACATGACTGGCTAGGCAGAAGATTATCCCGCAGTAGGTGGCCATTACTTTCTGCGGTAGAATGGTTGCCGACCAAGGCTATAGAACCCAATCTGTCCTGCCATTTAACTCATAGTTGTAGAGAGAAGAGATAGATTATATTACATTATTATATTAAGTATAATTAGTGGGGGATCAGTTTATTACTTCATCGCAATAGAATAAATATCCCCCACTTTATGCCCAGTAGAAGTTTTAATTATGTTTCCAACTATTATATATTAAATCAGTCAGCTAAGTGCCATACATGATGCACGCCTAGGCGATCATGTCTTGAAAGAAACATGACTGGCTTGGCAGAAGATTATCCCGCAGTAGGTGGCCATTACTTTCTGCGGTAGAATGGTTGCCGACCAAGGCTATAGAACCCAATCTGTCCTGCCATTTAACTCATAGTTGTAGAGAGAAGAGATAGATTATATTACATTATTATATTAAGTATAATTAGTGGGGGATCAGTTTATTACTTCATCGCAATAGAATACATATCCCCCACTTTATGCCCAGTAGAAGTTTTAATTATGTTTCCAACTATTATATATTAAATCAGTCAGCTAAGTGCCATACATGATGCACGCCTAGGCGATCATGTCTTGAAAGAAACATGACTGGCTAGGCAGAAGATTATCCCGCAGTAGGTGGCCATTACTTTCTGCGGTAGAATGGTTGCCGACCAAGGCTATAGAACCCAATCTGTCCTGCCATTTAACTCATAGTTGTAGAGAGAAGAGATAGAGTATATTACATTATTATATTAAGTATAATTAGTGGGGGATCAGTTTATTACTTCATAGCAATAGAATACATATCCCCCACTTTATGCCCAGTAGAAGTTTTAATTATGTTTCCAACTATTATATATTAAATCAGTCAGCTAAGTGCCATACATGATGCACGCTTAGGCGATCATGTCTTGAAAGAAACATGACTGGCTAGGCAGAAGATTATCCCGCAGTAGGTGGCCATTACTTTCTGCGGTAGAATGGTTGCCGACCAAGGCTATAGAACCCAATCTGTCCTGCCATTTAAATCATAGTTGTAGAGAGAAGAGATAGATTATATTACATTATTATATTAAGTATAATTAGTGGGGGATCAGTTTATTACTTCATCGCAATAGAATACATATCCCCCACTTTATGCCCAGTAGAAGTTTTAATTATGTTTCCAACTATTATATATTAAATCAGTCAGCTAAGTGCCATACATGATGCACGCCTAGGCGATCATGTCTTGAAAGAAACATGACTGGCTAGGCAGAAGATTATCCCGCAGTAGGTGGCCATTACTTTCTGCGGTAGAATGGTTGCCGACCAAGGCTATAGAACCCAATCTGTCCCGCCATTTAACTCATAGTTGTAGAGAGAAGAGATAGATTATATTACATTATTATATTAAGTATAATTAGTGGGGGATCAGTTTATTACTTCATAGCAATAGAATACATATCCCCCACTTTATGCCCAGTAGAAGTTTTAATTATGTTTCCAACTATTATATATTAAATCAGTCAGCTAAGTGCCATACATGATGCACGCCTAGGCGATCATGTCTTGAAAGAAACATGACTGGCTAGGCAGAAGATTATCCTGCAGTAGGTGGCCATTACTTTCTGCGGTCGACTGGTTGCCGACCAAGGCTATAGAACCCAATCTGTCCTGCCATTTAACTCATAGTTGTAGAGAGAAGAGATAGATTATATTACATTATTATATTAAGTATAATTAGTGGGGGATCAGTTTATTACTTCATCGCAATAGAATACATATCCCCCACTTTATGCCCAGTAGAAGTTTTAATTATGTTTCCAACTATTATATATTAAATCAGTCAGCTAAGTGCCATACATGATGCACGCCTAGGCGATCATGTCTTGAAAGAAACATGACTGGCTAGGCAGAAGTTTATCCCGCAGTAGGTGGCCATTACTTTCTGCGGTAGAATGGTTGCCGACCAAGGCTATAGAACCCAATCTGTCCTGCCATTTAACTCATAGTTGTAGAGAGAAGAGATAGATTATATTACATTATTATATTAAGTATAATTAGTGGGGGATCAGTTTATTACTTCATCGCAATAGAATACATATCCCCCACTTTATGCCCAGTAGAAGTTTTAATTATGTTTCCAACTATTATATATTAAATCAGTCAGCTAAGTGCCATACATGATGCACGCCTAGGCGATCATGTCTTGAAAGAAACATGACTGGCTAGGCAGAAGATTATCCCGCAGTAGATGGCCATTACTTTCTGCGGTAGAATGGTTGCCGACCAAGGCTATAGAACCCAATCTGTCCTGCCATTTAACTCATAGTTGTAGAGAGAAGAGATAGATTATATTACATTATTATATTAAGTATAATTAGTGGGGGATGAGTTTATTACTTCATCGCAATAGAATACATATCCCCCACTTTATGCCCAGTAGAAGTTTTAATTATGTTTCCAACTATTATATATTAAATCAGTCAGCTAAGTGCCATACATGATGCACGCCTAGGCGATCATGTCTTGAAAGAAACATGACTGGCTAGGCAGAAGATTATCCCGCAGTAGGTGGCCATTACTTTCTGCGGTAGAATGGTTGCCGACCAAGGCTATAGAACCCAATCTGTCCTGCCATTTAACTCATAGTTGTAGAGAGAAGAGATAGATTATATTACATTATTATATTAAGTATAATTAGTGGGGGATCAGTTTATTACTTCATCGCAATAGAATACATATCCCCCACTTTATGCCCAGTAGAAGTTTTAATTATGTTTCCAACTATTATATATTAAATCAGTCAGCTAAGTGCCATACATGATGCACGCCTAGGCGATCATGTCTTGAAAGAAACATGACTGGCTAGGCAGAAGATTATCCCGCAGTAGATGGCCATTACTTTCTGCGGTAGAATGGTTGCCGACCAAGGCTATAGAACCCAATCTGTCCTGCCATTTAACTCATAGTTGTAGAGAGAAGAGATAGATTATATTACATTATTATATTAAGTATAATTAGTGGGGGATCAGTTTATTACTTCATCGCAATAGAATACATATCCCCCACTTTATGCCCAGTAGAAGTTTTAATTATGTTTCCAACTATTATATATTAAATCATTCAGCTAAGTGCCATACAAGTTGCACGCCTAGGCGATCATGTCTTGAAAGAAACATGACTGGCTAGGCAGAAGATTATCCCGCAGTAGATGGCCATTACTTTCTGCGGTCGACTGGTTGCCGACCAAGGCTATAGAACCCAATCTGTCCTGCCATTTAACTCATAGTTGTAGAGAGAAGAGATAGATTATATTACATTATTATATTAAGTATAATTAGTGGGGGATCAGTTTATTACTTCATCGCAATAGAATACATATCCCCCACTTTATGCCCAGTAGAAGTTTTAATTATGTTTCCAACTATTATATATTAAATCAGTCAGCTAAGTGCCATACATGATGCACGCCTAGGCGATCATGTCTTGAAAGAAACATGACTGGCTAGGCAGAAGATTATCCCGCAGTAGATGGCCATTACTTTCTGCGGTAGAATGGTTGCCGACCAAGGCTATAGAACCCAATCTGTCCTGCCATTTAACTCATAGTTGTAGAGAGAAGAGATAGATTATATTACATTATTATATTAAGTATAATTAGTGGGGGATCAGTTTATTACTTCATCGCAATAGAATACATATCCCCCACTTTATGCCCAGTAGAAGTTTTAATTATGTTTCCAACTATTATATATTAAATCAGTCAGCTAAGTGCCATACATGATGCACGCCTAGGCGATCATGTCTTGAAAGAAACATGACTGGCTAGGCAGAAGATTATCCCGCAGTAGATGGCCATTACTTTCTGCGGTAGAATGGTTGCCGACCAAGGCTATAGAACCCAATCTGTCCTGCCATTTAACTCATAGTTGTAGAGAGAAGAGATAGATTATATTACATTATTATATTAAGTATAATTAGTGGGGGATCAGTTTATTACTTCATAGCAATAGAATACATATCCCCCACTTTATGCCCAGTAGAAGTTTTAATTATGTTTCCAACTATTATATATTAAATCAGTCAGCTAAGTGCCATACATGATGCACGCCTAGGCGATCATGTCTTGAAAGAAACATGACTGGCTAGGCAGAAGATTATCCCGCAGTAGATGGCCATTACTTTCTGCGGTAGAATGGTTGCCGACCAAGGCTATAGAACCCAATCTGTCCTGCCATTTAACTCATAGTTGTAGAGAGAAGAGATACATTATATTACATTATTATATTAAGTATAATTAGTGGGGGATCAGTTTATTACTTCATAGCAATAGAATACATATCCCCCACTTTATGCCCAGTAGAAGTTTTAATTATGTTTCCAACTATTATATATTAAATCAGTCAGCTAATTGCCATACATGATGCATGCCTAGGCGATCATGTCTTGAAAGAAACATGACTGGCTAGGCAGAAGATTATCCCGCAGTAGGTGGCCATTACTTTCTGCGGTAGAATGGTTGCCGACCAAGGCTATAGAACCCAATCTGTCCTGCCATTTAACTCATAGTTGTAGAGAGATGAGATAGATTATATTACATTATTATATTAAGTATAATTAGTGGGGGATCAGTTTATTACTTCATAGCAATAGAATACATATCCCCCACTTTATGCCCAGTAGAAGTTTTAATTATGTTTCCAACTATTATATATTAAATCAGTCAGCTAAGTGCCATACATGATGCACGCCTAGGCGATCATGTCTTGAAAGAAACATGACTGGCTAGGCAGAAGATTATTCCGCAGTAGGTGGCCATTACTTTCTGCGGTCGACTGGTTGCCGACCAAGGCTATAGAACCCAATCTGTCCTGCCATTTAACTCATAGTTGTAGAGAGAAGAGATAGATTATATTACATTATTATATTAAGTATAATTAGTGGGGGATCAGTTTATTACTTCATCGCAATAGAATACATATCCCCCACTTTATGCCCAGTAGAAGTTTTAATTATGTTTCCAACTATTATATATTAAATCAGTCAGCTAAGTGCCATACATGATGCACGCCTAGGCGATCATGTCTTGAAAGAAACATGACTGGCTAGGCAGAAGTTTATCCCGCAGTAGGTGGCCATTACTTTCTGCGGTAGAATGGTTGCCGACCAAGGCTATAGAACCCAATCTGTCCTGCCATTTAACTCATAGTTGTAGAGAGAAGAGATAGATTATATTACATTATTATATTAAGTATAATTAGTGGGGGATCAGTTTATTACTTCATCGCAATAGAATACATATCCCCCACTTTATGCCCAGTAGAAGTTTTAATTATGTTTCCAACTATTATATATTAAATCAGTCAGCTAAGTGCCATACATGATGCACGCCTAGGCGATCATGTCTTGAAAGAAACATGACTGGCTAGGCAGAAGATTATCCCGCAGTAGATGGCCATTACTTTCTGCGGTAGAATGGTTGCCGACCAAGGCTATAGAACCCAATCTGTCCTGCCATTTAACTCATAGTTGTAGAGAGAAGAGATAGATTATATTACATTATTATATTAAGTATAATTAGTGGGGGATGAGTTTATTACTTCATCGCAATAGAATACATATCCCCCACTTTATGCCCAGTAGAAGTTTTAATTATGTTTCCAACTATTATATATTAAATCAGTCAGCTAAGTGCCATACATGATGCACGCCTAGGCGATCATGTCTTGAAAGAAACATGACTGGCTAGGCAGAAGATTATCCCGCAGTAGGTGGCCATTACTTTCTGCGGTAGAATGGTTGCCGACCAAGGCTATAGAACCCAATCTGTCCTGCCATTTAACTCATAGTTGTAGAGAGAAGAGATAGATTATATTACATTATTATATTAAGTATAATTAGTGGGGGATCAGTTTATTACTTCATCGCAATAGAATACATATCCCCCACTTTATGCCCAGTAGAAGTTTTAATTATGTTTCCAACTATTATATATTAAATCAGTCAGCTAAGTGCCATACATGATGCACGCCTAGGCGATCATGTCTTGAAAGAAACATGACTGGCTAGGCAGAAGATTATCCCGCAGTAGATGGCCATTACTTTCTGCGGTAGAATGGTTGCCGACCAAGGCTATAGAACCCAATCTGTCCTGCCATTTAACTCATAGTTGTAGAGAGAAGAGATAGATTATATTACATTATTATATTAAGTATAATTAGTGGGGGATCAGTTTATTACTTCATCGCAATAGAATACATATCCCCCACTTTATGCCCAGTAGAAGTTTTAATTATGTTTCCAACTATTATATATTAAATCATTCAGCTAAGTGCCATACAAGTTGCACGCCTAGGCGATCATGTCTTGAAAGAAACATGACTGGCTAGGCAGAAGATTATCCCGCAGTAGATGGCCATTACTTTCTGCAGTCGACTGGTTGCCGACCAAGGCTATAGAACCCAATCTGTCCTGCCATTTAACTCATAGTTGTAGAGAGAAGAGATAGATTATATTACATTATTATATTAAGTATAATTAGTGGGGGATCAGTTTATTACTTCATCGCAATAGAATACATATCCCCCACTTTATGCCCAGTAGAAGTTTTAATTATGTTTCCAACTATTATATATTAAATCAGTCAGCTAAGTGCCATACATGATGCACGCCTAGGCGATCATGTCTTGAAAGAAACATGACTGGCTAGGCAGAAGATTATCCCGCAGTAGATGGCCATTACTTTCTGCGGTAGAATGGTTGCCGACCAAGGCTATAGAACCCAATCTGTCCTGCCATTTAACTCATAGTTGTAGAGAGAAGAGATAGATTATATTACATTATTATATTAAGTATAATTAGTGGGGGATCAGTTTATTACTTCATCGCAATAGAATACATATCCCCCACTTTATGCCCAGTAGAAGTTTTAATTATGTTTCCAACTATTATATATTAAATCAGTCAGCTAAGTGCCATACATGATGCACGCCTAGGCGATCATGTCTTGAAAGAAACATGACTGGCTAGGCAGAAGATTATCCCGCAGTAGATGGCCATTACTTTCTGCGGTCGACTGTTTGCCGACCAAGGCTATAGAACCCAATCTGTCCTGCCATTTAACTCATAGTTGTAGTGAGAAGAGATAGATTATATTACATTATTATATTAAGTATAATTAGTGGGGGATCAGTTTATTACTTCATAGCAATAGAATACATATCCCCCACTTTATGCCCAGTAGAAGTTTTAATTATGTTTCCAACTATTATATATTAAATCAGTCAGCTAAGTGCCATACATGATGCACGCCTAGGCGATCATGTCTTGAAAGAAACATGACTGGCTAGGCAGAAGATTATCCCGCAGTAGATGGCCATTACTTTCTGCGGTAGAATGGTTGCCGACCAAGGCTATAGAACCCAATCTGTCCTGCCATTTAACTCATAGTTGTAGAGAGAAGAGATACATTATATTACATTATTATATTAAGTATAATTAGTGGGGGATCAGTTTATTACTTCATAGCAATAGAATACATATCCCCCACTTTATGCCCAGTAGAAGTTTTAATTATGTTTCCAACTATTATATATTAAATCAGTCAGCTAATTGCCATACATGATGCATGCCTAGGCGATCATGTCTTGAAAGAAACATGACTGGCTAGGCAGAAGATTATCCCGCAGTAGGTGGCCATTACTTTCTGCGGTAGAATGGTTGCCGACCAAGGCTATAGAACCCAATCTGTCCTGCCATTTAACTCATAGTTGTAGAGAGATGAGATAGATTATATTACATTATTATATTAAGTATAATTAGTGGGGGATCAGTTTATTACTTCATAGCAATAGAATACATATCCCCCACTTTATGCCCAGTAGAAGTTTTAATTATGTTTCCAACTATTATATATTAAATCAGTCAGCTAAGTGCCATACATGATGCACGCCTAGGCGATCATGTCTTGAAAGAAACATGACTGGCTAGGCAGAAGATTATTCCGCAGTAGGTGGCCATTACTTTCTGCGGTCGACTGGTTGCCGACCAAGGCTATAGAACCCAATCTGTCCTGCCATTTAACTCATAGTTGTAGAGAGAAGAGATAGATTATATTACATTATTATATTAAGTATAATTAGTGGGGGATCAGTTTATTACTTCATAGCAATAGAATACATATCCCCCACTTTATGCCCAGTAGAAGTTTTAATTATGTTTCCAACTATTATATATTAAATCAGTCAGCTAAGTGCCATACATGATGCACGCCTAGGCGATCATGTCTTGAAAGAAACATGACTGGCTAGGCAGAAGATTATCCCGCAGTAGGTGGCCATTACTTTCTGCGGTAGAATGGTTGCCGACCAAGGCTATAGAACCCAATCTGTCCTGCCATTTAACTCATAGTTGTAGAGAGAAGAGATAGATTATATTACATTATTATATTAAGTATAATTAGTGGGGGATCAGTTTATTACTTCATAGCAATAGAATACATATCCCCCACTTTATGCCCAGTAGAAGTTTTAATTATGTTTCCAACTATTATATATTAAATCAGTCAGCTAAGTGCCATACATGATGCACGCCTAGGCGATCATGTCTTGAAAGAAACATGACTGGCTAGGCAGAAGATTATCCCGCAGTAGGTGGCCATTACTTTCTGCGGTAGAATGGTTGCCGACCAAGGCTATAGAACCCAATCTGTCCTGCCATTTAACTCATAGTTGTAGAGAGAAGAGATAGATTATATTACATTATTATATTAAGTATAATTAGTGGGGGATCAGTTTATTACTTCATCGCAATAGAATACATATCCCCCACTTTATGCCCAGTAGAAGTTTTAATTATGTTTCCAACTATTATATATTAAATCAGTCAGCTAAGTGCCATACATGATGCACGCCTAGGCGATCATGTCTTGAAAGAAACATGACTGGCTAGGCAGAAGATTATCCCGCAGTAGATGGCCATTACTTTCTGCGGTAGAATGGTTGCCGACCAAGGCTATAGAACCCAATCTGTCCTGCCATTTAACTCATAGTTGTAGAGAGAAGAGATAGATTATATTACATTATTATATTAAGTATAATTAGTGGGGGATCAGTTTATTACTTCATCGCAATAGAATACATATCCCCCACTTTATGCCCAGTAGAAGTTTTAATTATGTTTCCAACTATTATATATTAAATCATTCAGCTAAGTGCCATACAAGTTGCACGCCTAGGCGATCATGTCTTGAAAGAAACATGACTGGCTAGGCAGAAGATTATCCCGCAGTAGATGGCCATTACTTTCTGCGGTCGACTGGTTGCCGACCAAGGCTATAGAACCCAATCTGTCCTGCCATTTAACTCATAGTTGTAGAGAGAAGAGATAGATTATATTACATTATTATATTAAGTATAATTAGTGGGGGATCAGTTTATTACTTCATCGCAATAGAATACATATCCCCCACTTTATGCCCAGTAGAAGTTTTAATTATGTTTCCAACTATTATATATTAAATCAGTCAGCTAAGTGCCATACATGATGCACGCCTAGGCGATCATGTCTTGAAAGAAACATGACTGGCTAGGCAGAAGATTATCCCGCAGTAGATGGCCATTACTTTCTGCGGTAGAATGGTTGCCGACCAAGGCTATAGAACCCAATCTGTCCTGCCATTTAACTCATAGTTGTAGAGAGAAGAGATAGATTATATTACATTATTATATTAAGTATAATTAGTGGGGGATCAGTTTATTACTTCATCGCAATAGAATACATATCCCCCACTTTATGCCCAGTAGAAGTTTTAATTATGTTTCCAACTATTATATATTAAATCAGTCAGCTAAGTGCCATACATGATGCACGCCTAGGCGATCATGTCTTGAAAGAAACATGACTGGCTAGGCAGAAGATTATCCCGCAGTAGATGGCCATTACTTTCTGCGGTAGAATGGTTGCCGACCAAGGCTATAGAACCCAATCTGTCCTGCCATTTAACTCATAGTTGTAGAGAGAAGAGATAGATTATATTACATTATTATATTAAGTATAATTAGTGGGGGATCAGTTTATTACTTCATCGCAATAGAATACATATCCCCCACTTTATGCCCAGTAGAAGTTTTAATTATGTTTCCAACTATTATATATTAAATCAGTCAGCTAAGTGCCATACATGATGCACGCCTAGGCGATCATGTCTTGAAAGAAACATGACTGGCTAGGCAGAAGATTATCCCGCAGTAGATGGCCATTACTTTCTGCGGTCGACTGTTTGCCGACCAAGGCTATAGAACCCAATCTGTCCTGCCATTTAACTCATAGTTGTAGTGAGAAGAGATAGATTATATTACATTATTATATTAAGTATAATTAGTGGGGGATCAGTTTATTACTTCATAGCAATAGAATACATATCCCCCACTTTATGCCCAGTAGAAGTTTTAATTATGTTTCCAACTATTATATATTAAATCAGTCAGCTAAGTGCCGTACATGATGCATGCCTAGGCGATCATGTCTTGAAAGAAACATGACTGGCTAGGCAGAAGATTATCCCGCAGTAGATGGCCATTTCTTTCTGCGGTAGAATGGTTGCCGACCAAGGCTATAGAACCCAATCTGTCCTGCCATTTAACTCATAGTTGTAGAGAGAAGAGATAGATTATATTACATTATTATATTAAGTATAATTAGTGGGGGATCAGTTTATTAATTCATCGCAATAGAATACATATCCCCCACTTTATGCCCAGTAGAAGTTTTAATTATGTTTCCAACTATTATATATTAAATCAGTCAGCTAAGTGCCATACATGATGCACGCCTAGGCGATCATGTCTTGAAAGAAACATGACTGGCTAGGCAGAAGATTATCCCACAGTAGATGGCCATTACTTTCTGCGGTAGACTGGTTGACAGCCAAGGCTATAGAACCTAATCTCTCCTGTTATTTAACACATAACTAGATGGAAGAGTCGAATTAATATCTTTCCCAATTATATCTGTGCGTAAGTGAATGCAAGGAATTCAACTGGATTTCGATCTCGGTTCCCCGATTTCTCGTTCCGAGCCGATAACCACTGCATCCCAACGCACCTTATTACTCTTGGGGAAAAAGGAAGAATGTATATTTTCTCCTATCAGCTAAAAAAATAGCAACATAAACTAACCTCGGAGAAGAATATCTCTGAATTTAAAAACTTCGGAGAAGGCAACGGGAACCAATTTCACTATTTTACATATCATAGAAATTTACGGGTAATAAAGAAGGAAATCTGTGAGGACCCGAGATCATCTATTTTCGGTAAATGTTCGTTTTAGGTGCCGACGGCTTTTCCCCCTTCAAATTTATCCAAAATAGCATTATTTCTGTGCAAATGTATATGCTGAATTCAAATCAACAATTAGTTATTGAAGAAATTTACCTTTTTTCTTTGAAAGTCCATAAAAAAAAACGAACTATATCTCGCACTTTTTCTCTCCCTAAGTCTCACGAAGTCCTGTGAGAATGATGTTCTATGTAGGCAGAATTTTGGCCGATTTTCTTCCTTTACTGAAATTTTCGGCGATTTTTTGTTATGAGATTAACAAGCGTAGAAATACAATAGCGCATTACTTTAATTTCCGGAAGTACATCGCCGGAAGTATCAGTAAATGAAGAAAAATCGAACAAAAATCTGCCAAAATTCGTTCAAATGCGCAATACTTCATTCTGCATTTAATTACATGACTTCGTGAGAGTTACAGGAGAGAAAAAGTGCAAGATAGAGTTCGTTATTTTTATGGACATTTAGATGAAATTTGGACTTTTAGATGAAAAAAGGTAAGTTGATTTGAGTTCAGTATATACATTTGCACAGAGATAATGCTATTTTGGATAAATTTGAAGGGGAAAAGCGTCGGGACTTACAACGAAAATTTACCCTATTTTCTGAATGAATATGCCGTTAAGAAATAAAAAAAATAAATAATTTTGTTCAGATTTTGTCCCTTACATCTATTCAGTTACTGTTTGCCATATTTCAACTATCTAGGATTGAATTCGCAGTTACAATGTCACCAAACTGAGAATAAATACTTAAAACCAAAATGCTGTTTCCCAAGAAATTTCACACAAGGCGTTATTTATCTACGAATGAAACGTAGATTTAATTTTAATCGAGTTCACGCATGAAGTAAAGCCGCTGAGATGTGGAATAACTGTAAAATGGAAATATTACTTAAGAGTGATAACAATAGAAAAATAATACCCCAGAGAGTAGATAGCAATTTCATGGTACCGGAAGATAGTTTTACAAGCGAAAAAGGAAAAACATTGTCATCAAACTTACGGTTATATATAGCCACCTTGACTAAAATGGTGACACCCTGATATCAGTTTCGTATTGCGCTTGACTTCATAAAGGCTATGTGTTATGGAGGAAATTTTATCAGAACAATTGCCATGAAAGTACGGAAAAGGCACAGCAAGGCTACATTATAGTGGAGGAAAAATGAGTAAAGTAGAGATACCGGGTTTGGATTTATAAGAAATCTAGGTAACATAGTTAAAAGCTAATTCGAACAATTACCATAAAAGTCGTATCAATAAACCTTTCATAAATTACGCGGGTCGTTCAAAACTTTAGAAGCCTCACCCAGAAGTATTTAGAGAAACAAGATAGTTTTTCATAATTTTCAGTATAATCCTTCGTGCAGTTGGTTCAACGATGTTTAAGGATTTTAATCCCATCACGGAAGTAGGTGGCGTCATGGTTCTCCAGAAACTCTTCACAGTACATGTAATATCATTGTTTCCAAAACGGTGACCACGCAGTTGGGATTTTAGTTTCGAAAACAGGACGAAGTCAGATAGAGTTCACTTTGGTGAGTAAAGAGGATGAAGTAGCTGTTAAAAGTCAAGATTGGCTGCTTCAATTGCTGTAACCTGAGCAGTGTGAACGGTCTCGTTATTCTGGATCAAGAGCATACCTTCACTCAGCTTCCCTTTGCGTTTCAAGTTGATTTACTTCTGTCTTAATTTTGATGTCTGTTAGATTTTTTTTCCTTTTCCGGGTATTCTATCATGATTATACATTTAGAATTCTAATAAAAAGTCATCACCTTCCCAACGGAGGCTGTCAGCTTGAACTTTTTCAACGGTTGAAAACTGAAGAGTTTTCACTGTTTCCTTTGAAACTTTGAATCAGGTTTGAAGTGGTTAAACCAGGTTTCATCTTAAGTTACAAATCTGCGGTAGAAATTCTCATATACAGTCTGGATTGGAGTTAGAACTCTCCTAGAAATGTAACCCTTTCAACTCTGGTGTCAGCATTTTTGGGACCCATCGTGCAGACAGCTTGCTCATACCCAAGATCTCAGTTAAAACAGTATGAACTGGACCAGAATTAATGCGTACGGACTTAAATGTTTGCTGGACAGTAAAACGAATGTCATCTAAAACCGTACGGTGCATAACATCAACTTGTTCTGCAGAGGTTGAAACTTTTAGGCGAGCTGACCGAAGGTCATAGGCAGTGCTGTCACTGACACACTTGATTTCCGCGGACCCATTCACAGTTTTACAAGAAAAAAGTCCTCAGCAAGTGTCTGTACCATATCTTCATGGATTAATTTAGGTGCCGTACCTTTATATGTGCGTTGTGGTGCAGTGGAAATCGGGGAGCCGAGTTCAAATTCCAGTTGAATTTATTGCATTCACTTACGCGCAAATACCCTTGGGAAAGGTATTAATCCGTCTCTTCCTTCCAGTTATTGGTTAAATAACAGGACAGATTGGGTTCTATAGTCTTGGCAGGCGACTAGTCTACCGCAGAAAGCAATGGCAACCTACTGCGGGATAATCTTCTGCCCAGTCAGTCATGTCTCTTTCGAGACATGATCGCCCAAACGTGTATCACGTATGGCACTTAACTGACTGACTGAATATAAGAGAGACATGATTAAAATTTCTGCTGGGCATAAAGTGATGAAACAGTTTTCTATTGTTATGAAGTAATAAACTGATCCCCCACTAATTGCTACTTAATAATATAATACATCTCTTCCCTCTATAGCTATGAGTCAAACAACAGGACAGATTGGGTTCTATAGTCTTGGCAGGCAACCAGTCTACCACAGAAAGCAATGGTAACCTACTGCGAGATAATCTTCTGCCCAGTCAGTCATGTCTCTTTCGAGACATGATCGTCCAAGCGTGTTTCACGTATGGCACTTAACTGACTGACCTTTCTATTACAGATAATTTATAATTGCTTGGGTCTCTGTTTTGTCTCGTTTTAGATTCGTCGCACACCCCTCACTTTCGTATGGGTCTCATATACACAGAAATTAATACAATAATCTGAATTAGCTTTGCTAGTTTTATAGGAATTTTTAGTATGTTTCACCAACAAAAATATGCAAGTATGCCTGTTCTTTCTGGTTGAAGTTTAGAACTTTTTTAAACGACCCTCGTATGGTTGCTATTACGCTGGAAATGACTAAAACATGAGGGTGTGTCAGAAAACCTCCAGTAACCGCTTCGGTTGCACCTGACACAAGAAACCCCCATGAGTAATCTGAGACGGGTGTAAAATAATTGAACACTGTCAACTCAACACCGCCGACTGAGCGCCTGGGCAACTCAGGACTGAAACAAATCAGCACTGTGGTAATAAAAGTAAGTTGTTATGTATCAAAAAATTAATTAGTGAATATTTTTCTTCAAATAAGGCACTTGAAAAAACGTGATATAAAACATGAACTCGTTTTTTGTTTTTATTATATTTTATAAAAGTAAATCTAAGTAATTTAGTTTTGTATTGTAAAGTAATATATGAAAAATAATTCAGTAAAATAAAAAATTCGATTTACTTTAAAAAATAATTTACATTACGATTTCAGTCAGTCAGTTAAGTGCCATACGTGATACACGCTTTGGGCGATCATATCTCGAAAGAGACGTAACTGATTGGGCAGAAGGTTATCCCGGAGTAGGTTGTCATTGCTTTCTGCGGTAGACTTGTTGCCAGCCATTGCTATAGAACCCAATCTGTCCTATTATTTAACCCATAACTGGAGGGAGAAGAGATAAATATTATTACATTATTATATTAAGCATAATTACTGGAGGATCAGTTTATTACTTCATAACAATATAAAACTGATCCCCCACCTCATGCCCAGTAGAAATTTTAATTAAGTTACCAGCAATTACATATTCAGTCAGTCAGTTAAGTGCCATACGTGAAACACGCTTTGGGCGATCATATCTCGAAAGAGACATAACTGATTGTGTATACATATGAATATGTATACACCTTGGTTTTCCCTCACTGGAATATGATTGGTTGTTGTCAGCCATAAATACAAAGTCGAATACGTATAGAGATCAAGACATCTACTAGAGGTCTCCAGGTTTTCGACTAGAGATCTATGACTATTGATTTACGTCTATTGACTACGCCAATGTCTCATACGACGAGTACCGTCTATTACGTCTACGTACTAGATTGTCCTAAACGGTTATACTTGCCTAAACCACTTAACTACCGAATGATATATATATATTACTTTCTGGAACATATCAAAAATATTCACTAATAAAAATGATGGTATATTTCGTAAAAAACCTGTCTTTTGTTCGTATATTATCACAACGACGCCAAAACCATACTGGTAACCTTATCGTACGACTACACTACAAGGCAAAAACGTTTGGGATTCGTGCTAAGTTCGGTCCGAATACTTTTGACTAACTTTCTTTTTTTTACAGCCATTTTTCCCTTCATTCGATAATTTTCGAGGAAGGTTTTTGAGATGAGCATAATTATAATCTCGTTTATATATATATATATATATATATATATATATATATATATATATATATATATACGTTCCGACGGTGGGAAGTGACTGGAGCCGAGATACTATGTTAAGACCGATAACGTTGCCAACTTTTCTTTGGATTATTTCAAGACTTTCAATACATAAAACAAAACCAGATTTAGGAGCAATATCCAGCACGAAAGATGGATTTTAACGAGAAAATTTGCCTAGCACGACAGAGTAAAGCAGATAGTAACATTTTAAATTATATTTCTTTATTAATAATGTATATTCAGTCAGTTAGTTAAGTGCCATACGTGATACACGCTTGGGCTATCATGCCTCAAAAGAGACGCGACTGACTGGGCAGAAGATTATCCCGCAGTTGGTTGCCATTGCTTTCTGCGGTAGACTGGTTGCCGACCAAGGCTATAGAACCCAATCTGTCCTGCTATTTAACCCATAACTGGAAGGAATAGACGGATTAATATCTTTCCCAAGGGTATTTGCGTGTAAGTGAATACAATGGATTCAACTGGAATTCGAACTCGGCTCCCCGGCTTCTCGTTCCGAGCCGATATCCACTGTACCACAACGCACATCCGCTATATTATTTAAGCTAAATATTGAAATTAATGGTTTAGCATCAGCCATGTTAGTGGAAAGCAGAAAAGGTCACTTATATTCAGAAAGAATCGCCTGAAATTTCTGGGAACTATAAAGGTAAAAAAGACAATGACAGGATATATCGGAGCAACAGGGACAGAAGTGGAAGAGGGATGTCCAATCTGATGAGCTTAAGTGAATGAACGGGAAAACATGGAGCGGATGGGGTTTTAAAAAGACAACATTATTAATCTTTACAAATGGTCTATACCATTATGCATGCCATTTATTCGTTATGTAAGCTTAAGAACATAGCTGTAGCCGCACCTCCCCCACCAAAAAAAAAACAAAGAAAATTTACATACATGATGAATCTCGAGTTGTTTAATGGGTCATAAACTCAAAGATGACACTTTTGATCAGTTTTCTTTAGGATGTCAATATCTCTTTAAGCCTGCAATTGACTTATGAAAAGCCATGATCACCTACGTTCTAAAGTGTTACGGCAGGTAGAGTATATATATATATATAGCTACCGGTCATAATTATTAGGCCATTGCAGTGTGTTAAAAAATTATACATCTTTTGTTATTATGACTTAAAAATTATGGTTCTGTTGTTATTATTACTTTCCAAAATTTCACAAGGCAAGGAAGCAAAGATGAACTTGTCTGAATCACCCTAATTTTTTTTCATTCTTTCATGTATACCATTATGCATGTCATTTAATCGTAATGTAAGCTTAAGAACATAGGATTTATTCCTTAATAAATTATTTTTAATTGATTATAAAAAGTTATATTTCTCTGGTGCTGAGTTGTGTCAGTTCTGAGTTGTCTTAGTCCTAAGTTGTCCTGGTGCTCAGGCGAAGGTATTCAGTTGGCGGTGGTCAGTTGTACCTTCCCGAATTTAGAAGGCATTATAAAACTAATCGCGCTTTAAAGAACGACGTAGTTTACCATGTCCTGAATAAATATTGCAAGTCACATCTTGATTTCAAGACCAATTGTCGTCCGATACGAGAACCAAACACTTTTATAAAATTTCTTTGCCATTTATTTTTGCAGGGACATGCCAATGTTCATATTCTTATATAACGAAGAAATGTGTTTTAAATGTTTTTTTTTCTTTTCTTTTCTAGGTCCCTTGTCATTGATAAGTCATGTGCCTTTTCTTTCCCGATACAAAATTTGGTCAGACAATTCCAACGCTGTATGTGGAGGGTATTTTCGGCGTGGTGTTTGTGTTTTCAGCATGAAAGACCTTCCACGACTGGTTAAAAGGTTTGAACTGTTTGCTAACAAGTTCACCGGCAATGATCCTGAAAAGGTCACTACACGACGCTGTCTCGACGAATGGCTTTTCAACCGAACAAGAGGGGAATATCTCCGGCAATACAGATTCGATTTCGGACAGTACTATTCTTTACCCCAAGTGTATCCATAGATGATATTTATCGTTCTGCTGTAAAATGAAAGCTTACATATATATATATATATATATATATATATATATACCTACCTAGGTTTCACCTAAACGGATCGTCAGGGAAAGCCAGCTCCCCCTGACGATCCGTACAGGTGAAACCTAGGTAGGTTCATCTGGCTCATTAGGTGTTATTTATTTAGTTTGCTCTGACTTCTGTATTGAGCGCTTCCTGTGATTAGTCGTGTTTGGTTTTTTCTTTGGGCTTCGTGCTGAGTTCGGTCCGAATACTTTTGACTGACTTTCTTTTTTTTTACAACCACTTTTCCCTTCATTCGATAATTTTCGAGGAAGGTTTTCGAGACATGTATAATTATAACCAACTTTATATATATATATATATATATATATATATATATATATGTGTGTGTGTGTGTGTGTGTGTGTGTGTGTGTGTATATTAAAAAGAAAAACAATTAAGTGCAACAAATAATAGAAATTTGTAGAAAGTTAGGTGTGCCTACGTCCTCAATAATCACGACACAGAGGAAAGCAGTATATATATATACACACATATATATATATATATATAGAGAGAGAGAGAGGGAGACAGAGTGAGCTCTCTTAGAGAGTTATCCTTCCACTGTATCTACAGGATACTCCTTTGGCTTCCTCTATATCTACACCGCATGCTTATATATATATAAATTTATATTAGTCATCCACATACAAGCCTGTTTCGCTGTATCACAGCTCATCAGTGTGGCTAGACGCATCCACTTGCTTCTGTTCGGGATCGAAACTCAACCGATTTGGTGTCAGTCGAAGTCGCTAATCCCTAAGCCATCGACGCTTGGAATCAGAGAAGGGAAATTTTAACATGTTGTGTATAATCTGTGTATACACACCCCAGTCACCGAGAGAATTCAATTCATTTCTGAAGAGTCACGCATATAGCAGAAGTGGAAACTGTTTTTAAAATTTTCTTCTTCAGAGAGCTCAATCATAATGAGAGCATAATATATATTGGGGTTTTTGGATGGGTGTAAATTTCTGTTAATTGTGACGAATGACGGAGTAATTCCAGGAGGTTCCATGTACGAATTTCTACAGTTAGGATACTCAAAATAACATCAGTTAGTTAAGTAGGAAATTTTTCAATCGTGTATATATATATACGCGATTGAAAAATTTCCTATATATATTTATATAATCATACGTCTGTATATATATATATATATATATATATATATATATATAATCATACGTCTGTAGCACGGCTTGGAGTTTCTTGTCCTATGCAATTATCAGATAGCGCCTGATGATTGCAAAGTTCATGTTACTCTGAGTCGTTCCATAGATGCAGGATAATATGTATATTTATTGATATATACTTCATTGCACTGTTATATTACATCGAACACTGTTTTAACACCATACAAATATTTATATATGTGGATATACTTGAGTGTATATGTATATTTATTTCTATCCATATTTACCTATATATATATATATATATATATATATATATATATATACTCTACCGGCCATAATTATTAGGTCACCCCAGTTTTTCAAAATAAATTGTATTTCATACTATTTTTAGTATTTATTGCCAAGTGAATAACTGTATATGCAAATGGAATGGTTCTTTTGTTAATACTGCATAATAACATGTGCATCAAATGAATTTATAAATATTTAATAATGATCTATATTGCCTTTTCATCAATGACAGAATGAAAAAAAATTAGGGTGATTCGGAGTTCATATTTGCTTCCTTGCCTTGTGAAATTTTGCAAAGTAATAATAACAACAGAACCATAATTTTTAAGTCATAATAACAAAAGATACATAATTTTTAACACACTGGGATGACCCAGTAATTATGACTGGTAAAGATCTCTACTGGCAGCAAACGGCCTGCATACGGACAAGCAACGATCTCAGTAGATTTACAAAGATAGAAAGAGGTGTAAGACAAGGATGTGTCTTTTCACTGGATTTGTTCAACCTGTACAGCGAGAATATCTTGAGGACCCTAGATGGCACGCCAGGATTTTTTGTTGGAGGACACAACTTGAACAACATAAGGTAAGCAGACGATACAGTGCTGATCGCGGACACGGAAAGTAAACTACTAGACCTTATACAGAAGGTAGCGGTGGAGAGCGACAAAAAAGGACGATAAATAAACTTTAAGAAAACTGAGTGCATGGTCATCAGCAAAAGGTACAACCCAAAATTCCAAATAAATGTGGGAGATACCAGAATCAAGCAAGTACAAAAATTTAAATACCTAGGAAGTGTCCTTACTGAAGATGGAAAGCGCGATACGGAGATCCGAAGGCGAATTGTCATGGCAAAGGACGCGTTCCAGAAGCTGAGCAAAATACAAACACACAGGAAAATCTCACTGGAAACAGAGAAAAGAGGGCTGGGCTGCTACGTGATGTCAATTCTTCAATACGGCAGCGAATGCTGGACAATATCATCGAAAATGTGGACAAAACAGGAAGCGGCGGAAATGTGGTTCTACAGAAGGATGCTGCGGATATCATGGACTGAGCATGCAATCAATGACGAGGTGTTGGAAAGAATGGCAACAAAGAGGAAATTGATACTGAGCATCAGGAAGAGACAACTGAAGTTCCTGGGACACGCAATGAGGAAGGAGAGCCTGGAGAACCTGATACTGATTGGCCAGATAGAAGAAAAGAGAGACAGAGGAAGACAACGGATAACATATTTGTAGGGCCTGATCAGGTGGTTGACGAAACGGGGGTTGACAGGAGTAACGGGAACAAACATACTAGGAGCCACAAGGGATAGGGAGACGTGGAGAACCATGATCGCCTAAGTCCTGAAGGGACAGGGCACATAGAAGAAGAAGAAGAAGAAGTATATATATATATTGTGGATGACTAATATATATATATATGTGTGTGTGTGTGTGTGTGTGTGTGTGTGTGTGTGTGTGTGTGTGTGAGTATGTGTCAGTGTGTTTATGGGTGTGTGTGAGTGTGTGAGTATATTCTTTTCATATTCTTCAATATGCAAATTTACGTATATTTTTTCTACCTGACGTAACCCTTTAGAACGTAGGTGATCATGGCTTTTCATAAGTCAATTGCAGGCTTCAAGATATATTGACATCCCAAAGAAAACTGATCAAAAGTGTCATCTTTGAGTTTATTACCCATTAAACTACAAGAGATTCATCATGTATGCAGATTTTCTTGGTTTTTTGGGGGGGAGGTGCGGCTACAGCTATGTTCTTAAGCTTACATAACGATTAAATGGCATGCATGATGTTATAGACCATTTGTAAAGATTAATAATGTTGTCTTTTTAAAACCCCATCCGCTCCATGTTTTCCCGTCCATTCACTTAAGCTCATCAGATTGGACATCCCTCTTCCACTTCTGTCCCTGTTGCTCCGATATATCCTGTCATTGTCTTTTTTACCTTTATAGTTCCCAGAAATTTCAGGCGATTCTTTCTGAATATAAGTGACTTTTTCTGCTTTCCACTAACATGGCTGATGCTAAACCATTAATTTCAATATTTAGCTTAAATAATATAGCGGATGTGCGTTGTGGTACAGTGGATATCGGCTCGGAACGAGAAGCCGGGGAGCCGAGTTCGAATTCCAGTTGAATCCATTGTATTCACTTACGCGCAAATACCCTTGGGAAAGGTATTAATCCGTTTCTTCCTTCCAGTTATGGGTTAAATAGCAGGACAGATTGGGTTCTATAGCCTTGGTCGGCAACCAGTCTACCGCAGAAAGCAATGGTAACCTACTGCGGGATAATCAACTGCCCAGTCAGTCATGTCTCTTTCGAAACATGATCGCCCAAGCGGGTATCACGTATGGCACTTAACTAACTAACTGTATATAAATTATTAATGAAGAAATAGAATTTAAAATGTTACTATTTGCTTTACTCTGTCGTGCTAGGCAAATTTTCTCGTTAAAATCCATCTTTCGTGCGTTGGATATTGCTCCTAAATCTGGTTTTGTTTTATATATTGAAAGTCTTGAAAAAATCCAAAGAAAAATTGGCAACGTTGTCGGTCTTAACATAGTATCTCGTCTCCAGTCACTTCCCACCGCCGGAACGTAGTATACTTTTTGCCTTGTAGTGTAGTCGTACGATAAGGTTACCAGTATGGTTTGGGCGTCGTTGTGATAATATACGAACAAAGAACAGGTTTTTTACGAACTATACCATCATTTTTATTTTTGTGGTTGACTTCATTAGTATATATTTTCGTTCGTTTAGGTGAACGTTTATCATTTTTGTACGTGTTTTTGGTGTGGGCTTTATTAAAAATTTCATATGAATTGTTCCGATATTTACACGTGTGGATTCTGCTTTTGAATTAGTTCTTGATTTTCTGTTTTCTCATTTCTTGTGTGGATATTATTTTTTAAGACTTCATTTAGTTTATATATATTTAAGACTTCATTTTAAGACTTCATTTAAGACTTTATTTTATTTTAATTTTCATTTAAGACTTAGTTTATATATATTTTTAGTTTATATAAAACTTCATTTGATGTAATGTTCGTTGAATAACCAACGACTTGAAGCGTATCCCCCACACACGCACATGTGTGCGGCTGAGAGCGAGTCAAAAAGCCAAGAGAAGAGAAGAGAATAATACATGTGTTTTTTTCTTTTTTATAATGTAACGCCTACGTGTTTCTGCTTTGATTTGGCGGGAGCATTAGTAATTTTTTGGCTTCCGCATGACGTCAACTGACCAAGTACGCTATGTCTGACTTATAGAAAAAGAAGAAAAGGATATATTGAGCATAAAGAAAAAATGAGAGATAGTTTATCTGTCATTCTATTAGTAAAGAGTACAGTTCAATACTTTCAATACAGCCTCATAAGTCAATATTTTAACTGTAATTATTCTGGCGAGCTTTCCTTGCTCATACTTAGAATTCATAAATTTCAGCGTAGTACCATATTCCAGTCGAATTCGTTTCATTTCCTCTTGCACAAATACCCTTGTGAAAGGCATTAATTCATCTCTTCTTCCTCCAGCTATGGGTTGAATAACAGTATAAATTGGGTTCTATAGCCTTTCTTGGCATCCAGTCTACCATAGAAAATAATGGCAATTCACTGCGGTAAAATCTTCTGTCTAGTCAGTCATTTCTTGAAAGGGATATGATTGCCCAAGCGTGTATCAGTGACAATTAGCTGACTGACTCTATTAATTTTCCGGAATTTCTTTTCTTCATCCTTGAATTTAGGTACCCGTAATTCCGATAAGAATTTTTGTGTTTCTTTAGGGCATGTGTCTTTTATTTTTGTTAGAAGTGTGCTGTCTATGTCCGTGTATTTTTTGTGTATTTATTGCGCTGTCCTCTTGTATGTAGATGTTAGCCACTAATTTGGTTAGGCTGATTTAATTTAAATTTAATTTAATTAAAAAAAAAACATCCTAGATTCATCAAAATTCGAGCAACACACAACAAAGAGGTGTCACAGTATGCAAAAATAAATAAAGATGTGGGGTATGCAACATAATAATAAAAATAACATTTCAAGTTCAAAAACACATCTACATTCAAAATAAAACAGATCTGAGCTGCAATTCTAAAAACGTAATTTATGCTCTAAAATGCGATGAATGCGCAAAAATATACGTGGGGGCGACACAAGGCCTGAATAAAAGAGTAGCCCTGCACAGAAGTAACCTTAAACTAGCCTATAACAGGAAATTATGTGTCTCCCAAAATTTACATGAATGCAGTGGAGTTAAATTCCGAATAATGCTTATCTACCAAAATGCAGATTATGACAAACTCATGGTGCAGGAAGAAATATTTAGAAAAAGAATACAAGCCTTCCCTAAAAAAAAAAACCAACAACAACATGAAATGCCTAAGGCACACGAAATTCAAACGCGAAGACAAAAAACACTTACACAATTCAAATAGTATGCCAAAAACAATAAAAAGAACTAGATGACCCGTAGAGTAGAAGGAATCAAAATCGCTGAAAACAATTTTGAATTATAAAGACGAAATCAAATTTCGCAAGTCAGTAAAAAACTTTTACGGTCAAAAGTCAACGAAGGCGACAGAAGAAGCTTAACGTGCGAGTGTGAACCCCTCACCAAAAAAAAACAAAAAACAAAAAAAAACACGCACGCATATGAACATTCTGACGTACTTACCACTTGATTTATCTATTTATACAAGATACCTTGGCCATCAGAAAAGCAAAAAGATCTCGACATGTAAAGTCACAAATTTATTCGCCTGAAGAGAGTCAACTTAAGACTCGAAACACGTGTTGTTGTCGCGACACAAATACCATTATTGATGCTTAATATATCATACAAAAAGCAAGTAATAATTATAATAATAGCAACAATTAATCTACACTTTAAACAAACGTTCAGGGCGTCTCACTCATTTTCTTCTATTCTGTACCAATTTCCATCGTTGGAAACAACATTTATTTCTGTTTTTAATACATACATACATACATACATACATATAGTCATCCGCAGACAGATCTGTTTCGCTGTATCACAGCTCATCAATACGGTTAGACTCTGATTGCTTTTAACCCAGGATTGAAACCCGACCGAATTGGCGTCGGTCGGCGATTCTACCTCTGAGCTATGGGCGCTCGGTCGAAGAAGGCAGACTTTTTAGCGCGTATATTATCGATATGCACGTCCAATAGCTGAGAGTGTTCTAATTCATTGCTGAATGAATGATGCGCATTTGCTAGAGTAGCTACTGTTTTTCAAAGTCTACCATTCTATATATATATATATTTTAAATTATTATTTTACGTGGCATCGACTCGTACGTATCACTTAACTTTCAAAAATTAGCCATATATGTTCAATGGTGTTAAAAATTTGAGGCTGTGATGGCCAGATAACATGTTCTGCTTCACCAGAATGTTTCTTGTACCGCTCAGCTACAACTTTAGCAGTATGATTACTTGCATTACCATCCTGAAACATAGCATTTCCCTTCGGAAACAGTTCCAGGTGAAGTTGATTTTTCACATAGTCCTGACTGTTGATTTTAATAAACTTATTTAGATAATATCTATAATAGAAAAAACAACAATTTTAGCAAAAAAAAGGAAATATTACTAATATTAAAAAAGCAAACCTTTTTTTTTTTTTTTTTAGGTGAAACCTTGGTAGGTTCGTTGGCTCTTTAGGTTAGCTATTTACTTTGTTTGCTCTACTTGCGCATTGAGCGCTTTTTTTGTTTTAGGTTACTCGTCTCGGGTTTTTTTTTCTTTGGGCTACGTACTTTGACTGATGTTCACGTGCTTAGCTCGTTCTTTTTATATATTTTCCTTCCGCGTATGTATCGGAGGGTTTTTCGAAACGAGTATATCGATAAGTTATATATATATATATCGATACCGACTTAGCAGACCGCCTGCAATCTCTCTCTCTCACCGGCGCGACGTGGCTTCCCTGTGTCTCTTCTAGAAATACTTTCACGGCTTCTGCTCCGATGAACTTAGATCACTGGTGCCCACTAGGTTCGAATTTGCACGAGATACTAGACTAACAACTAGATCCCACCCTTTTACAGTGAAACCGATAAAATGCAACCTCAACTTCTACTCCAACAGTTTCTTTTCTCGCACTTCCTGACTGTGGAATTCCCTTCCACATGACTGCTTCTCCGACGGCTACAATCTCCAGGGGTTTAAATGTAAGGTCAATAGACACCTCCTAACACACTAACTCGCTTCCATTGTTTCAAACACTCTTCCCACCCACCCAACTATCTATCATCCCCACTTCTGACAGTTCCTATATCTAACCACTCTTTCTATTTACCTTCTCTATGTAGCCCCAAGCGCAATAGTGGCGGTGGAATGCCTTGCTTGGGGTGAAATGATATATATATATATATATATATATATATATATATATAAAATGCACGTGTCAAGTGTATTTGAAAGATGGACAACTTTTTAAATTATGTGTATGAGAAGATAATGGAGGTTTAATGTAAGAAAGTTTGTGTTTATAAGTCGATTACGTTAATATGTGTGTGGATATGAAAACGAAATACGTTTTCGTTTAAAACTGTGGCAAAATCATGTATGCAGGCATCAAGTGATGGACGATTTTTATTTTTCAATGTGTGTATAAGAAAACCATTGGTGGTTAAATGTATGAACGTATGCATTAATAAGTCGATAACGTTATTATATGTAGAAATGATAAAAATGAATTTCTGTTTAAGATTGTCACAAAATAATGTATACAAGTATCAAGCTAACAGATATAGATCGGCGATGGGACAACTAAATGATAACTCGAAACACGGTGGTATGGTTAACAGCATATATTAAGTCAAACATAGCTTGGCTTACTAGTGACTGATAGACAGACAGGCTGTGCTGAGCTGAGATGAACTGAAGCCACGAGAGTGATTAACTCTCAGTTACTGGTAGGAAGAGTCAATTGTTAAGTGGGTAACGCCCCACAAAAGCTAGCTAGCTAGCTAGATAGATAGATAGTGATGAGGACCGGTGATGGGATCACTAAATGATAACTTGAAACACGGTGGTATAGTTAACAATATATATTAAGTCAAAAATAAATACAAGAGAAAAGAGTAAACATAAGCTTGGCTTACTAATGACTGACAGACAGACTGTGCTGAACTGAACTGAAGCCACGAGAGTGATTAACTCTCAGTTACTGGTAGGAAGAGTCCATAGTTAAGTGGGTAACGCCCCACAACATTAACTTTTTATAAAAATAAATCTGTCACTGAAACAATATTAATGTAAAACATTTATTGAAATTTACCTGTAATTATTAGTTTATAGAAACAAAATATAATAAATAGAAAAATAAATAAAACTGTTAAAAAAGCTTATAAAATAATAAAAACGTACCTATAAGTACACACACACACACACACACACACACACACACACACACACATATATATATATATATATATATATATATATATATATATATATATATACTACCGGTCATAATTATTGGGCCAAAAAGGTTTTTTAAAAAAATGATGTATTTCATAATTATTTTTGGTATTCATTGCCAAGTGAATAATTGTAAATGAAAACAAAATGTTTTTTTGTTATTATTATTTTGCAAAGTTTTACAAGGAGGCCAGGAAGCCTAGAAGAAGAGACTACCATGTGAAAGAGAGCACAAAAACTGGAGTAAGATTTTATTAATTTTTTATTTTATTTTTCCAGTATTCTTACATGTTTCCTTCTTTCTAGAGATAAAAAATGTTAAAATATTCCATGATTTTGACTTTCCAAGCACTTTCAGCGACTACACTGGTATATCAACTGCATAAAACATTAAATCATATAATTTCTTCATGCATACGTAACGATTAGAGCATCGTATCAACAAATGAATTTCTCCATATATTAAAAGCAAGTAATTCCAAATGTAATATTCTAGCTTCACTGGAAGTAGAAAAGATTTTTACTAAGGTCCCAGTTGAAGAAACATTAAATATAATTGGTGACTGTGTCTACAAGCGCTTATCAATCCGTCCTCCAAAAACCTAACCAGTAATTCTTCGGAAACTTCTCACCTCATGTATCCCAAATGACCCGTTTTATGACCATAATGGTAACATCTACTTCCAAACGAACGCTGTTAGTATGGAAACTCAATATGTCCTACTTTTCTAATTTGTGTATGTCCTACATCGAAAACAAAGTGTTTAAATCAATTGATAAACCGGTAATTTATACAAGTTGTGTTAATGAGAGTTTCTTTTGATAAAAATAGTGACAAAACTGTAAATCTGAAATTAAATTTCGAAAATAACTCACCGCTAAAATTTAGCTATGAACTCAGGGACAATAACAAAATCCTTTTTGTTGATGTTAATATAGAGTAGAAAAACAATAAATTTAGAACTTATCTGTATAAAAAAACATTAATAAGAATTCTTGTCTTCTTAACTATCATGATCAATGCCCAGAAAGGCATAAAACAGCATTAATAACGAACTTCTTAACATAAAACAAATATTAGTCAACAATCATATGCTCAACTACATAATTGATAAACAAGTTATTTATACAAAAACACAAGACATCATTATTGAAAATAACACACAAAAAACATCAACATATTTTATTTCAGTCAAATGCACAATATTTATAAACATATCGAATTTGCTATACAAATTATTTCATATTAGCTCGTAAGGAAATGTAATGAATCTAACTGTAATTTGAACTCGGGTCGACCAATTAATCATCCCCAGCCGATATTCATTACATCATATACAATTTAATGCATTAAAATCCTATTCATATTATGTCTTTATTCTTACAGGCGACCTAACTTACATGAAACCTATCTAATATTAATAGTGCTATAAAAAACATTAATAATCCAAAATGTGCAAGAATCCTTAAAACAAGTTGGCTGAAAATACAAAAATACTATTTAAACCACAATATCAAAGGCAGGGCACAATAATTTCTCTTACCATCAACCTTATATTATTTAACAGTGGAAATGGAGTTTTGAAATATTTTTAAAAAATAGACAGACAATCACACGTCAGGTGATAGCTTTAAAGAATGCTTTTTTGCAAAACCACAAGAATCACCTGAAAAAACATGAAGACAAAATAAGAACATCGAAAAAATAACATCCTTGAAAAGAACCAGCAGGGTTGCTGAAAGCACTTGGAAAATAAAAAATTATGGAAGATGTTTACATTCTTTTTTTAACGAAACATGTTCAAAAATGATTACTGCCTATATATATATATATATATATATATATATATATATATATATATAACGAAAAGAAAACAATAATTGTGTAACTACTTAATTAAATATATATATATATATAAATATATATATATATATGTATGTATGTATAAATTAATGTTTATTTTATATAAATTATAATACTTCAGTAAGTCTTTTAAGACAAGAAAGAATATTTTCCCGCTTTTTTCTGCGGTAAACCGTGTATCAAGAAATCACATCGGAAACAGTGAGTCCGCTAATCAACTCATTGCAGATGGATTGATATATTTCCCAAGGAATCTGACTGTAATAAGAACTATGGTCGACCGATTTATCATTGCTAGTCGATATTCATTACATCATGTACAATTAAATTCATTAAAATCCTATTCATATTATGTCTTTATTCTTATTCATATGAGTCAAATCTATAGGAAGTAAATGTAATATTTTTATGGGTATTTATTATTGTTAGTAATTTCAGAGCAGCGGATTTAGCAATGGATCCGATATAGTCTTTCCACTTGAGGTCCGCTGAGAGTGTGAGGCCAAGGAGGCGTAGTGTTTTATTCTCTGGAAGGCAAGCCTGTTCCATGCTAATGGGCAGGAGGAAGGATTGTCTGTGGTGGTTATTAGATAGCAGCTTCGTTTTGGAAGCATGAAAATTTACGAGCCATTTCTTACAACAGTCCACCACGGATTGGAGGTCCTTTTTGAGCTCGGCATCGAGGTTTGCTTTGTAAACCTCGGTAGATTTTTGATCATGACGAGAGTAAACCGTAGTGTCAGCATATATGTCCACTTGGGAACTTATTACATCAGGGAGATCGTTAATATAGCTAAGGAAAAGCGTAGGACCGAGAATAGAGCTTTGAGGGACACCCGCATTCATGCGATAGCATTGGGAGGCTTGTCCGTTCAATACCACTCTCATTGTACGGTTTGAAAGCAAAGACTGGATTAGGTCAAACAATTGTCCTGTTATACCATAGCCCTGCAGCTTGCATAGAAGACCAGCATGCCAGACTGTCAAACGCTTTGGAGATGTCAGGGGCCACAGTTCGAGCTTCGCCGTTTTTGTCGAAGGCCTGGTGTATATACTCAGTGATGGTTGTTAGCATATCAGCAGTAGACCTGGTGAAGCGGAAGCCATACTGTTTGTCAGAGAAGAGTCTATGGGCTGTGAGATGTTGTACCACCTCGACGTTGATGATGGCTTCGAACACTTTGCCAAAGATCGGTAGGAGGATGATAGGGCGATAATTAGCGGAGTCAGAAGGATCTCCAATATTTTTATATATAGGAACCACGGAGGAGGATTTCCAGCAGGCAGGAAAGCAGAAAGCAGAAACGCAGAAGTTATCGAGTTTAGAGAGAACAAAGGAGAGTTAATGAGCACATTTCTTTAGGACAATGATGGGTATTCCGTCGCCACCGCTCGCCTAATGGGGGTCAAGCTTAGAAATTATTTTGGAGACCACCGAGGGAGTAATTATTATGTCAGTCAGTTGGGCCTGGGTTCGGGGAGGGAAGTTGGGTACAAATACTCCAGACGAGTCCAGTGTTGAGTTAGTGGGGAATCTGTGAGCGAAGCAATCAGCCTTGTCTGTTGAAGAGGTGAGGACCTCAAATTCGTTGATTAGAGCGGGGATTGAGGGCTTACTATAGTTCAGAACGCTTTTCCATAGCCTCCAGTAGACTTTGGAGCCGAACTTACGGGATGCTATGCGCTGCTTCATTCTGGTTGCAAACATCAGTTTAACTCCATTAAGTATCTTCTTGCATTCATTAAGAGCCGAGGCAAAAAGGCGCCTGTTATGATCTGACGCGTGACTCCGGTAAAGTCTTTCTGGCAGGGATGAGACCTCAGCCTCGAAGTCTTTAAGAGAAAGGCTAAATACTTTATTCCAAGGGACGTCACTCAGAAGTCGCGGAACGAGTCCCAATCGGCACTTTGGTAGCAGTAAGATATTTTGCTGGTCTGAGGTTCTTGGGTGGGGTGGAGGTGAAAGGAGATATTGACAGAAACTAATGCATGGTCAGAGATCATTTTTTCCCTTTTTATTTCAAAATTAGTCTAAGAGGGAAACTAGTGGTTCCAAAACTGTTGATTACATTACCTGTAAACAGAAGATTAGAATTGTTTTGAATTTTTCAAGCTTCTCAAAGACTGGACTTCTGTTTTAATTTGGATAATTCCTGATTCATCTATGCTTTAGAAAGACATTGGTCAGAGAATAAAGGGTAACAAGTGCATTCACAAGAAGTGGAGGAAAGGGATAGAATTATAACTCTGAGATATTACATTTCAAAACTCAAATTTTAAATTACACATATGTGACAAATAATAATAATAATAATAATAATAATAATAATAATAATAACAACAACAACAACAACATCTCACTAAATCTGATAGGAAAATATTAAAACAAGGCAAAAAATATCGTAAAGAAACAAAGATCATATTTTTCCCCTTCTTATTTCAAAATTGGTTTAACAGGGGGAATAATGTTTCCAAAGCTATAGATTACATTACCCGTAAACAGAAGATTGAAATTTCATTGAATATTTCGAGCTTCTCAAAGACTGAATTTCTGTTTACATTTGGTAATCCCGGATTCGTCTGTACTTTAGGAAGACACCGGTCATAGAATAAAGAGCAACACGTGGTTTTTCAGGAAGTGGGTTGGAAAGGGATATAATTATAACTCTGAGATATTACATTTCAAAACTCAAATTTTGTATTGCACATATTATAAACTGTGAAAAATAACAACAATAATAATAATAAAAACAACAACAACAACTCACTACATCTGAATGGAAAATATTAAAACAAAGCAAAGAATATGGCGAAGAAACAGAAATAATTTTCCGCTTCTTATTTCAAAATAAGTCTAATAGGGAGACAGGTAGTTGCAAAGCTATTGATTACATTACCCGTTAACAGAAAATTTCAAATTCTTAGAATTGTTCGAGCTTCTCAAAGACTGGATTTCTGTATCATTTGGATGATTCCTGATTCGTCTATGCTTTAGAAAGACACCGCTCAGAGCATAAATGGTAAGGCGTGGTTTCATGAGAAGTGGAGGAAAGGGATAGAATTATAACTCTGAGATATTACATTTCAAAACTCAAATTTTAAATTACACATATTATAAACTCTGACAAATAATAATAATAATAGCAACAACAACAACTCATTAAATCTGAATGGAAAATATTAAAACAAAGCAAAGAATATGGCGAAGAAACAGAAATAATTTTCCCCTTCTTATTTCAAAATAAGTCTAACTAGGGAGACTAGTGGTTCCAAAGCTATTGATCACATTACCTGTAAACAGATGATTAACATTTCTTTGAAATTTTCGAGCTTCTCAAAGACTGGACTTCTGTTTTCATTTGGATAATTCTTGATCCGTCTATGCGTTAGAAAGGCACCGGTCAGAGAATAAAGATCAACACGTGGATTCGCAGGAAGTGGGAGGGGGAGGGAAGTGTTAGAATTATAACTGAGATATTACATTTCAAAACTCAAATTTTAAATTACACATATTATAACCTGTGACAAATAATAATAATAATAACAATAATAATAATAATAATAATAATAATAATAATAAAATAATAATAATAATAATAATAATAACAACAACAACAACAACTCACTAAATTTGACAGGAAAATATTAAAACAAAGCAAAGAATATGGCGAGGAAACAGAGATCATTTTCCCCCTTCTTATTTCAAAATAAGTCTAACAGGGAGACTAGTAGTTCCAAAGCTATAGATTACATTACCCGTAAACAGAAGATTGAAATTTCATTGAATATTTCGAGCTTCTCAAAGACTGGATTTCTGTTTCCATTTGATAATTACTGATTCATCTATCCTTTAAAGAGACACCGGCCAAAAAATAAAAGGTGACACGTGCTTTCAGAGGAAGCGGGGGAAAGAGATAGAATTATAACTCTGAGATATTACACTTCAAATCTCAAAATTTAAATTACACATATTATAACGTGTGAAAATAATAATAATAATAATAATAATAATAATAATAATAATAATAATAATAATAATAATAAAACATCTTAAACTGGACTCTAAACGACATCAGGCGAATGAATGCTAACCAAGAAAGCTTCTTTCTAAGCATAAGATGCATCATCCAAAGGCTGATGTAGACCGTCTATACATACCCCGTAAAGAAGGTGGAAGAGGTCTTATTCAGCTGGAATTGTCATACAAGACAACAACTATTGGCTTACTAACATACATAGAAACAACAAAGGATTGGATGTTACAATTAGTAAGGCAACATGAAGAAAGAAAGAAAAAATATTCAATAATAAAAGAAGGCAGTAAATTCAAACAAGATTTACAGTTAGTAGATTCTGTAGAAAAGCAGAACGGAAGTCAAGAGCCGACTATTGCGGCAAAGAATATGAAAATGAAAGCCAAAGATAAAGCTCTTGAACAAATGAAACAACGCTGGCAAGACAAACCTCTGCATGGCCAATATCCAGTACGTGCCAATAAATCCAATGTTGACAAAGTTAATACTCATCGATGGTTACGTGCATCTGGATTAAAGTCAGAAACTGAAGGCTTTATTCTTGCAGCACAAGACCAAAGTCTTTTCACGAGAAACTTCCAGGCAAATATTATGCATAATAATATGGATCCAAAATGCAGGTTTTGTGATAAACACCAAGAAACAATAGACCACCTAATCTCAGGCTGTTCTGTGCTTGCCCCAAATGAATATAAAAATCGCCACGATAGAGTTGGGCAATATTTACATTGGGCAATATGCAAACATTATGGAAAAGCTGTAGGCAAACACTGGTATGAACATCACCCAGCACCGGTTACAGAAATAGAAGATGTAACCATTCTATGGGATTACACCATCTACACAGACAGAAAAATTGAAGCAAACAGGCCAGACATTATTGTTAAAAACCAGAAGGAGAAAACTTGTCTATTAATTGATATGGCTTGTCCAGCGGATTGTAACATAGCAATCAAGGAATTTGAAAAACTGCCAAAATATAAAGACCTGGAAATTGAAATAGGAAAAATGTGGAAATTGAAAACAAGAGTTGTGCCAGTGATAGTAGGTGCACTTGGAATGATAAAAAATGGAACAAAACAACACATTGAAAGAATCCCTGGAAACCCCAGTTTAAGAGATATACAAAAAATTGTCTTATTAAGTACAGCCCACACACTAAGGAAAACTTTATCTATGTAATGCTAGGGATGATAGGGAAGATAGAAAAACATGAAATGGAGTCATAACAACACGCCACTACCTGCCTTAGGTCTCCCCGCAGACTTGGTTGGTAGTGAGACCAAAGCAGAAATCGAAATATGATGAAAAATGACAACATAATAATAACAACAACAACAACAACTGACTAAATTTGAAAGGAAAATATTAAAACAAAGCAAAGACTATGGCGAAGAAACGGAGATCATTTTTTTACCCTTCTAATTTAAAAAACTGGGAGACTAGTGGTTCCCAAGCTAGAGAGTAGAGTGAAACTTCATTGAATATTTCGAGCTTCTCAAAGACTGGACAACTCTTTTCATTTGGATTATTCCTGATTCGTCTATGCTTTAGAAAGACACCGCTGAGAGAATGAATGGTAACACGTGGATTCACAGGAAGCAGGTGGGGGGAATAGAATTATAACTCTGAGATATTACATTTCAAAACTGAAAATTTAAATTAACATATTATAACCTGTGACAAATAATAATACTACTAATAATAAAAACAACAAGAACAACTCACTAAATCTGAATGGCAAATATTAAAACAAAGGAAAGAATATGGCGAAGAAACAGAAATAATTTTCCCCTACTTATTTCAAAATTAGTCTAACAGGGAGACAGGTAGTTCCAAAGCTATTGATTACATTACCCGTAAACAGAAGATTTCAAATTCTTAGAATTGTTCGAGCTTCTCAAAGACTGGACTTCTGTTTTAATTTGGATAATTCCTGATTCATCTATGCTTTAGAAAGACATTGGTCAGAGAATAAAGGGTAACAAGTGCTTTCACAAGAAGTGGTTGGGAAAAGGATAGAATTATAACTCTGAGATATTACATTTCAAAACTCAAATTTTAAATTACACATATGTGACAAATAATAATAATAATAATAATAATAATAATTCACTGAATGTGAAAGGAAAATATTTAAAACAAAGCAAAGAATAGAGCGAAGGAATAGAGATCATATTTTCCCCTTCTCATTTCAAAATTAGCCTAACAGGGAGACTAGTGATTCCAAATATTTAGATTACATTACCCGTAAACAGAAGATTGAAATTGTTTTGAATTTTTCTAGGTTCTCAAAGACTGGACTTCTGTTTTCATTTGGATAATTCATGATTTATCTATGCTTTAGAAAGACACCAATCAGAGAATAAAGGGTAACACGTGCTTTCAGAGGAAGGGGTGGGAAAGGGGTAGAATTATAACTCTCAGATAAGACATTTCAAAACTCAAATTTTAAATTACGCATACTATAAGTTGCGGCATATAATACAAATAATGATAATAGGGCAAAGAAGGAACGCAGTTGATACAGTGCTGATAGCAGACACAGAAAGGAAAATACAAGACCTCCTACAGAAGCTAGCTGAAGAGAGTGGCAAGAAAGGACTACAAATAAACTGCAAGAAAACCGAATGCATGGTCATCAGTAAAAAGGGCAGCCCACTACGCCAAATACAGGTCGGGAATACTAGAATCAAGCAGGTACAAAAATGTAAATACCTGGGAAGTGTTATAACAGAAAACGGTAAGTGTGACACAGAGATCCGAAGAAAAATTGGCATTGCGAAGGAAGCATTCCAGAAGTTGAGTAAGGTATTAAGAAACAGGACAATTTCGCTAGAAACAAGAAAGAGATTATAATAATAATAATAATAATAATAATAATAATAATAACAACAACAACAACAACATCTCACTAAATCTGATAGGAAATTATTAAAACAAGGCAAAAAATATCGTAAAGAAACAAAGATCATATTTTTCCCCTTCTTATTTCAAAATTGGTTTAACAGGGGGAATAATGTTTCCAAAGCTATAGATTACATTACCCGTAAACAGAAGATTGAAATTTCATTGAATATTTCGAGCTTCTCAAAGACTGAATTTCTGTTTACATTTGGTAATCCCGGATTCGTCTGTACTTTAGGAAGACACCGGTCATAGAATAAAGAGCAACACGTGGTTTTTCAGGAAGTGGGTTGGAAAGGGATATAATTATAACTCTGAGATATTACATTTCAAAACTCAAATTTTGTATTGCACATATTATAAACTGTGAAAAATAACAACAATAATAATAATAAAAACAACAACAACAACTCACTACATCTGAATGGAAAATATTAAAACAAAGCAAAGAATATGGCGAAGAAACAGAAATAATTTTCCGCTTCTTATTTCAAAATAAGTCTAATAGGGAGACAGGTAGTTGCAAAGCTATTGATTACATTACCCGTTAACAGAAAATTTCAAATTCTTAGAATTGTTCGAGCTTCTCAAAGACTGGATTTCTGTTTCATTTGGATGATTCCTGATTCGTCTATGCTTTAGAAAGACACCGCTCAGAGCATAAATGGTAAGGCGTGGTTTCATGAGAAGTGGAGGAAAGGGATAGAATTATAACTCTGAGATATTACATTTCAAAACTCAAATTTTAAATTACACATATTATAAACTCTGACAAATAATAATAATAATAGCAACAACAACAACTCATTAAATCTGAATGGAAAATATTAAAACAAAGCAAAGAATATGGCGAAGAAACAGAAATAATTTTCCGCTTCTTATTTCAAAATAAGTCTAACAGGGAGACTAGTGGTTCCAAAGCTATTGATCACATTACCCGTAAACAGATGATTAACATTTCTTTGAAATTTTCGAGCTTCTCAAAGACTGGACTTCTGTTTTCATTTGGATAATTCCTGATTCGTATATGCTTTAGAAAGACACCGGTCAGAGAATAAAGAGTAATACATTGTTTCACAGGAAGTGGGTGGATAGGGATAGATTGGTGGAAGGTGAAATATTCTATTAGACGATTAATAGCGATCAGTTTCGTTTTGGAGACGTTAAAATTATGAAATTTTTCCTTGCCATTCTTCTTCTTTTATGTGCCCTGTCCCTTCAGGCGATCATGGCTTTCCCCGTCTCCCTCTCCCTGGTGGTTCTTATAACCCCTTCTCCTGTTACATCATGTCACCCTCGTTCCATCATACACTTGTTTAGGTCCTTTAAATATGTTATCCGTTGCTTTCCCCTGTCTCTTTTTCTCTCTTTCTGTCCTGTTAGTATCAAGTTCTCCAAGCCCTCCTTTCTCATTGCATGTCCCAGGAACTTCAGTTGCCTCTTCCTGATGCTTAGTAGTAATTTCGTTTTTGTTTCCATCCTTATCGCAACATCCTTCTGTAGAACCACATTTCAGTTGTTTCAAGTTTTTCCTTCATCTTTGATGATATTGTCCAGCATTCATGGCGATATTGAGGGACGGACAGCACGTAGCAATCCAGTAATATCTTTCTTGTTTCTAGCGAAAGTGTCCTGTTTCTTAATACCTTACTCAACTTCTGGAATGCTTCCTTCGCAATGCCAATTTTTCTTCGGATCTCTGTGTCACACTTTAACACTTCCCAGGTATTTACATTTTTGTACCTGCTTGATTCTAGTATTCCCGACCTGTATTTGGCGTATTGGGCTGCCCTTTTTACTGATGACCATGCATTCGGTTTTCTTGCAGTTTATTTGTAGTCCTTTCTTGTCACTCTCTTCAGCTAGCTTCTGTAGGAGGTCTTGTATTTTCCTTTCTGTGTCTACTGTCAACACTGTATCAACTGCATTCCTTCTTTGCCCTAGTTAACAACAAACTGTTGATGTTATTTCAGATCAGCTGTCGATTTGAACTTATCGAAACGACCAGACTTACTATTAAGACAGATTTAAATAGTTGTGTCATCAGCATAGATATCAAGTGGACACCTGGTGCCATCTGGAAGGTCGTTGAATAAAACTAGAAACAATGTAGATCAAATGATAGATGCGTGGGACGCCTACATTAACAGAATAAGCTCTACGAGAGTGACTCTTCAAGCGATTTGACAATAACGACCGAATCAGTTCAAAAAACGTCCGCATATAAATCCCCCTTTCAAATTGTGAAGACGATTATGCCAAGCTTTCTCAATTGTCTTCGTTTCATTTTATTTTAGTTTATTACTTTTTGAACGCAACTAACATTAATAATGAAGTATTATTTATAGAAAGGGCATTGGGAAGGAGGTTTATGGACTAATATTATTAGTCCATAGGATTAGGACTAATATTATTGCAGAGCCTTGTTTGGATTTTATTTGGATATTTGGATAAATTTATTGGATCTTACAAATAAACATTAAATATACAGCAGGAGATAAGGGCCATATTTGACAGCAATATTCTAAGCATAGTCAAATGGTAGACGGAGATATATATATATATATATATATATATATATATATATATATATATGTGTGTGTGTGTGTGTGTGTGTGTGTGTAAGAGAGAACAATGCTTGTGGCTTCAATATAGATACCAACTTGACATGTCGTTAATGAAAATTAAAAACAATAGTGTTGAGGATCACCTGCCGTACTACAGAAGGATCCAGAAAATGGCCGTTCAGGACAACTTTCATTTCACAGTTTGGTAAGAAAGACTGAATCAGTTCAAAAACTCGTCCAAAAATAATTATCTTTCCAAATTGTGAAGATGATTATACCAAACCTTGGCAAACGTCTTCAAATCATTTTATTTCAGTTTATAATTTTTAATCGCAAATAATATTACGACAAAAGAAAAAGTTTGCTTCAGAGAAACAGAAATGTAACGTTTAAAAATATATTCTTGACAGGCTCCAAAGGAGAGTCTGTAATGTGATAGGTACTGATCTAGCGGCTCGACTGCAGCCACTTCCCCATCGTCGAAAGGTGGCCTCCCTTTGTCTGTTCTATAAATAATTTCATGGCTTCTGCTCAGACGAACTTAAGTCACTGATGCCTCCACAACAGGTGTTTACTCGTTCAACCAGACTGGCATCTGGGTCCCACCCATTCACAGTCAGGTTAGCCAAATGCAGACGACAATCCTACTCCTGCAGCTTCTTCTCTCACACTTCCCACCTGTGGAACTCGCTCCCGTATTCTTGCTTTCCTGACGGCTACAACCTCCAGAAATTTAAATGCAAAGTCAATACTCATCTACTAACCACTGGACTCTAGCTCTCTCCCCACCCCTGTATAACCTTCACTTTCTCTCCGCCTATGTATCTGTCATCGCACCTGCTTTCTCAGCTTTCTATTGTTCCTTTCTAACTAGTTTGTACTCCTCACTCTTTTCTAATTAATCTTTTTACATTTATGTAGCCCCCTGCACATCAGTGGCGTTTCCGCCTTGCTCGGGGTGAAATGTTTAAAAAAATATATATACAAATAATACTACACTTTCTAAGTATATACACTACCGGCCATAATTATAAGGTCGCCCCAGTTTGTTTTTTTTAAATGGTGTATATCGTAACTATTTTTAGTATTTATTGCCAAGTGGATAATTGTAAATGAAAATAGAATTGTTCTTTTGTTATTATTATTTTGCAAAACTTTACAAGACAGCCAGGAAGACTTTGCTTCGGCCAGCCAATAAGAAGAAGTGACTAGCATGGGGAATAGAGCACAAAAACTGAACACCAGAATAGTTCATATGATGCACATGTTATTGAGCAGTACTAACAAAAGAACCATTCTATTTTCATCTAGAATTATCCATTTGGCAATAAATACAAAAAATAGTTGAAATAGATCATGTTTTTAAAACTGGGGTGATCTAATAATTATAGCCAGTAATGTACAGTATCCGAAAGAGAATATCTTTATAAACAAATAAGAAAGTATAATATAAATATATCCTTTCAATATCGAAAGTTTATTACTTTTTAAACGCAAATAATATTAATACAAAAGAAAAACTTTACTTCAGACAAACAGAAAAGTAACGTTTAAAGAAATATATTATAACAGTGAAATATAATTTGGTCAAAAACATATATACAAATATTACTACAATTTCTAAGTATATATGGTTTCTGACAAAGAATATCTTTATAAGCAAATGAGAAAGCACAATAGAAATATATCCTTTCGATATCGAAACAATATTTGATGATTATCCCTAGCAAAAATCATGCAAATAAGTAATTTGAAACCCAAATTAAATTGCTTAACAAATAAAATGAATATTGAGTCCAATGCGTAATTCTAAAAATATCTACTTTATCCAGATAATCTCCTTTGACGTTTTTTGCTCTTAATCCTCTAGGGCCATTCGTATCATATTAGTGGGGGATCTGTTTATTACTTCATAACATTATAGAACTGATCCCCCACTTTATGACAAGTAGAAGCCTTAATCAGATTATATTATTAACCCTCTAGGGCCATTCGTATCATATTTGATACAGTATGAAAACAAGCCTTGAAAGAAATATTTTCCTGAAAAATTTTTTAAGAGAAATATTTTATAAATTTCAAATGAAAGCAGTACTGACTGCTCAGTCAATGAATACCAAATGTTTCCTTATAGGGAAATACCAATTGTTTCCTTATAGGGAAATACTGTATCAAATATGATACGAATGGCCCTACAGGGTTAAGTAGTAATTAGTGGGGGATCTGTTTATTACTTCATAACAATATAGAACTGATCCCCCACTTTATGACAAGTAGAAGCCTTAATCAGATTATATTATTAACTCTCTAGGGCCATTCGTATCATATTTGATACAGTATGAAAACAAGCCTTGAAAGAAATATTTTCCTGAAAAATTTTTTAAGAGAAATATTTTATAAATTTCAAATGAAAGCAGTACTGACTGCTCAGTCAATGAATACCAAATGTTTCCTTATAGGGAAATACCAATTGTTTCCTTTTAGGGAAATACTGTATCAAATATGATACGAATGGCCCTACAGGGTTAAGTAGTAATTAGTGGGGGATCTGTTTATTACTTCATAACAATATAGAACTGATCCCCCACTTTATGACAAGTAGAAGCCTTAATCAGATTATATTATTAACTCTCTAGGGCCATTCGTATCATATTTGATACAGTATGAAAACAAGCCTTGAAAGAAATATTTTCCTGAAAAATTTTTTAAGAGAAATATTTTATAAATTTCAAATGAAAGCAGTACTGACTGCTCAGTCAATGAATACCAAATGTTTCCTTATAGGGAAATACCAATTGTTTCCTTTTAGGGAAATACTGTATCAAATATGATACGAATGGCCCTACAGGGTTAAGTAGTAATTAGTGGGGGATCTGTTTATTACTTCATAACAATATAGAACTGATCCCCCACTTTATGACAAGTAGAAGCCTTAATCAGATTATATTATTAACTCTCTAGGGCCATTCGTATCATATTTGATACAGTATGAAAACAAGCCTTGAAAGAAATATTTTCCTGAAAAATTTTTTAAGAGAAATATTTTATAAATTTCAAATGAAAGCAGTACTGACTGCTCAGTCAATGAATACCAAATGTTTCCTTATAGGGAAATACCAAGTGTTTCCTTATAGGGAAATACCAATTGTTTCCTTATAGGGAAATACTGTATCAAATATGATACGAATGGCGCTAGAGGGTTAAGCCACATGCATATACATCGTTATACTTTCGTCGAGGGAAAGCATTCCTTGATCGCAAATGTATATCAAAAGATAAAATAAACACATACAGACTTTACACCTCGCCGAGGTCGAACCATACTTTATCCTCTTCACTGCACTGACCAGTTTTAGGAAACTCATCATTTGTTTATAGCTGCTCTGGTGATGAGTTAAGAAAAACGAAAGCTTGAACCATATTTATTCAAAAATGTACTATGGACAATTTCACACATAATTTCCTTTTTATCTACGAAGGATCATTCGAAATTTGAATAAAATAAATAAATTAATCCACAAAATATGTCTGTTGTCTTTAATAAATTTCTCCTTAAATAACATTTGCCTTCTCTCTTTCTCTCTCTCACTCTCTCTCTCTCTCTCTCTCTCTCTCTCTCTCTCTTTATATATATATAACTGGGATACAGCGAAACAGGCTTGTATATGGTTGACTAATGTATCTAAACTTATTTATAAATGGAACTTTATCTGTGTGTGTCTGTGTGTGTCTATCTGTTACCTATAAACTCCAAAACGGCTGAACCGATTTTCTTTAAAATTTACACAGTTGTACTATAAGCGTCTGCGAGTGTTCTCAGCTAGGTT
>JBBBDQ010000933.1:235000-390000 GCA_037127315.1 Ascarosepion bandense
CGAATAACATAAATACTGTAAATACTAACTCATCTCAGAAATATAGAAAAATAGAATGATCTATTATTAAACGTCGTACATATTGGCAACAAAGATGAGGACAATAGTCCGAATAACATAAATACTGTAAATACTACCTAATCTCAGAAATATAGACAAATAGAATGATCTATTATTAAACATCGTACATATTGGCAACAAAGATGAGGACAATAGTCCGAATAACATAAATACTGTAAATACTAGCTTATCTCAGAAATATAGACAAATACAAAAGTCGGAATGTGTGACCTTGTGACCTGAAAGATATATTCCAGATGCTTAGTCTTGAGAGACAGGAAAATTACGCTAAAACAAAGAAGAGAGTACTGGATTGTTATATGATGTTTATTCTTGAATATGGCAGAGAATGCTTGACAATGTCATCAAATATAAAAGAAAAAACTTGAATCAACTGAAATGGGGTCCTAAAGATACCATGGACCTGCCGATACCATGGACCGTGCTTTTCAGCAATGATGAGGTTTTGCGGAAGATGAAAACAAAAAGGGAACTAATCCTGAACATCAAGAAAAAACAGCTAAAGTTCCTGGGACATGTAATGAGAAAGAAGGATTGGAGAATCTGATACTCACAGGTCAGTTGAGGGAAAAGAAAGACAGGGGAAAATATCGTGTAACATACTTGACGTGCCTGTTCATGTCGATTGTTTGAGTGGGGGTAACAGGAAAAAGCTTAGAGCCACCATGGACAGGGAGGCGTGAAAGGCCATGATCGCCTACGTCCTGAAAGAAGACGGCATATAAAAGAAAAAGAAGAATGACAGTAATGAAAAGAGATACAACATAATAAATTAAAATTAAAAATAAGGAAGAAAAATTTCAGGTGAAATTACGACTTTCAAGGACAACATTAAAGAGCCACTTTTAAATTAATCTTTTTAAAAAACAATAAATTTTTCTCGAAAATTTCATTCCCAGTATGCCATATATTATGGTTTATTTCAAACATAAATTATATTGATTGGAATCTAAAATATTCAGATTTTTACAAAATTTCGGCCATTTTTGTGCGATTGACACATTTGTAAAGAAAAGTTATTTCTCAGTTTTAAAGGAGGCATCGCAGCAATGTCTGGCTACATGGAGTATACAGGGATACTGACGCAATTGCTGAGAGAAGCCAGAATGAATAAAGGTTATACAACGGTTTTACGGCTGAACTTCACAAACGCCTATGGATCAATTCACACAATCCTGTAGGTGAAGCTTTAGAAAGGCAGCACATTCCTAGTAGCATTAAAGTTAAAATGGCGTCCCATCCTGGTCAACGTGCACCAATCTAACACGTTCGGAGAAATGGTATTTCGACCAACATTTTACATTAATTTTCATGGCATACGATATAAATATGTGAAACGCTATTTTTTTTTTAGAAAGTTAGCAATTTTAAAGTTAAAGTAATCTAATTTACACAAGTGTTATTTATTTATAGCATGAAATTTAGAATTAAAATATTTTGATTGACAATGTGCAACGGATTACAAGTAAATGCTTAAGCAAAATATATTTTTTAAATCCACGTGACCTTAAAATACACCAAGACCAGATGAAATTCTTAGTGGGGGAGAGATAAACGCAACGTACAGGAAATAGCACTGGCTAGACGGAGGTGGAGGAGGCCAGGAAGCACACCACAGTGCCCCGTATCTCCAAGCAACTGCTACTCATTCACTAGGTATGACATCTCGGTGAATGGTTAAATGACCCCCGGCTAACAACAAAATGAAATGGCAAGTGTTCGATAATGACATCACAGAGATTTTGAAAATAGCTGCGAGAGGGGATTTAGACGAACGTTTAAAGCTTTTGACAAGGATAAATGTAAGCATGGCAAGGGAAAGGTTTAGCTTTCTTGAAACACGGCGCTAGGAAAAGGCTTGCTATTCGAACAGGAGAGAGAACAAAATAAGGGAATTGAGGAAAAAAGTTAAAAAACTAAATAAGCAATTTAAACATCTACAAGAGCTATATATCATCTTGAGAAACGAAGAATTTACGCAGAGCGAGGTGGCACTGAAAGAGGAAGAAAGAAAGAGCGAGGAAACGAGCCAGATTCATATCAACTCCGTTTGCCGTCGTTAAAACGAGTGGTATTTTAGAAACATCAAAAAAGGAGATAAATATTTATCGTCGAAATACCTTCTGTGACCCGGCAAGGGATCAGAAGTTTGGTCCAAATAATATATTGACTATCCAGGAGCTCCCAAAGCATGAATTTTATTTCTGAGACTCCAATCTGGAAAAAAATTCAAGAAGTGGTCAAAGCTTCGAGATATGAATCATCGCCGAGCCCTGGTGGAGCCCCTTATATTGTATACAAGCGATACCCGAGAACACTACACAATATGTGGAAATTATTAAGGGTAAGCTTTAGGTTAGGCAAAACTGCCACACAATGGAGGTAAGCCAAAGCGATCTGGATCTCTAAGGAAGAATCCTTAAAAGAGATTGATCAATTCCGTATTATTACACTGCTTAACACTGAGTGTAGGTTCTTCTTTGGAATATTAGCCAAACGTCTCACTTACTATTCTATCAATAATGGCTATACTGATTCGTCAGTCGAGAAAGGAGGCATCGCAGCAATGTCTGGCTACATGGAGTATACAGGGATACTGACGCAATTGCTGAGAGAAGCCAGAATGAATAAAGGTTATTCAACGGTTTTATGGCTGAACTTCACAAACGCCTATGGATCGATTCCACACAATCCTGTAGGTGAAGCTTTAGAAAGGCAGCACATTCCTAGTAGCATTAAAGTTAAAATGGCGTCCCATCCTGGTCAACGTGCACCAATCTAACACGTTCGGGGAAATGGTATTTCGACCAACATTTTACATTAATTTTTATGGCATAAACCACCATTGCTTGCCCGAGTCAATTCTCTCTTCCTTTTTCAAAGATTTTCTCCAGACTTTTGACGGAAACAATTCTTCTCAAATACAATTCTGGGACCACGGTGTCTAATCAAAGGTGCTGACACAAACAACGGATGAAGCAATTCGGCGGTTTTTTAGTGCGACCGCTACGACGACGATACTTCTCAAAGTTCTTGGGTGACTATTAAATTTTAAAAATCCACAACAAATTCTGGTTGACGATTAAAATTTTCGAATCATTAATCACTTACTTCTTCACAACAATCGGTTTCACATAATCATTTCATAATCCATTTCTTCTTGTTCCTTGTCATTTCGTCGTCCCCGTCAGCACAACAAATACAATCTGCGACAAAAATCTCCGTCTGAAACAATGGGACCAGACCCAAATGTAAGTAAAATATAAAATATATTTTACTTTCCTTTTTCATACAAATACATCTTCGGTTAAAAGTTTGTTTGGTCAGAGTTGTCAGCAGCCCACTCCATCGGAGAGACCCGATCTTACTCAACCGTACGCACACACGGTTGTGGTCTGATTTTTTTACAGCATAACTACTCGTTTATATAGAAAACCCGGCTGGTTATGCATGCGTTTGTTACGGGGTTCTGGCTGCTTCAGCCAAAATATGTGAATTCCAATGTTCCTTCTAGCTTACTCAGCTCTATTTAATTTTTTAGCTGATAAAAATTATTTCGTTCATTTTCATTTTCTTCTGATGACCCATATTCAATGGGTACATCTTCTGCCCTAGATCAGATTTCTCCACGAGTAAATAAAATACGCTGATTTTAATTTCACTATTCCAATTTACTTCAATGTTTTTATCAAAAAAATATTTCGTTTATTACCATTGTTTTCTAATGACCCAGATTCAATAGATACAACTTCTGCCCTGGATCAGATTTCTCCATTAGTATTCCAATTTACTTCAATCTATTTTATAAAAAAAATAATATGGCTATGTTTACGACGTTTGGCTGTTGTACGTTTCTGCCTTCTTCAGGTGCAAAGAATTTTGAACCCTTTAAACGCACGCGTGTGTGTGTGTATGTGTGTGTGTTTGGTAGACTTCTTTGTCTGTCATTGATAGCTTTTAAACTGATTTTTTTAAAAATAAAAATGTTTTCTTAAAACTTTCATTTTAGTTTTAAGTGAAAGCTAAGTGATTAAATTTACTACTTCCAGTAAGTAAAATAGTCTGGTGTATTTCAGACAGAAATTATATTGATTGGAATCTTTTTTTTTTTTTTTTTTTGACACTTTTATTCAATGTCCTCGAATTTTCTGATTAATGTTTTGAGTTATCGACACATTTGCAAACAAAAGTTAATTCTCGGTTTTAAAACTCTTGCAAAAATAAAATATACATCTGTGACGCGTTATGTTTTTAGAAAATTAGCAAATTTAAAGTTAAATAAATCTGATTTACACAAGTATTACTTATTTATAGCATGAAATCTAGAATAAAACTATTTCTTAAACACAGAGTGTTGATCGTTCTGATCTTTCTTGTATGATTTGACATGTGATGACAGCCAGAGAGATATGCTATAAGATAAGTGTATGGCGACCAAAATTTACTAATTTTTTCAATTTCTTTTCTGCAAGAAGAAGAAATCGTAAAACAAATGACCTTTTAATAAACACATAGAAATTACCACGCAAAAAAAAATGTTCAAATACACAAAAAATTAAAAATTATTTTAAAAATACGAAGGCACGATGATTTATATTAAACTTTTCAATTTTCGATTTGTAAATCTTGTCTTCACTTTAAACCTAACGCCAACAAATCTTTGAAATATTTTTAAAATATTTCTGAAACTTTATAAATTATCATAATTAAAAAAAAATGAAAACAATTATTTTAAAATTTCATTATTAAACGAAAAGACGATAATGTCTTTTATTGTGAGATTTTTGCAAGAATTTACATATATTTCCTTTCAGAGTGACTTTATTTTGTTTTCTCATTTGTCTCTTCCTGATATTTATTATCAGTTTTATTCTCGTTCGCATCCTTTCCGACACCTCATCGTTGCACACGTGCTCCGTCCATGGTATCCTCAGCATCCTTCTGTAATACCACATTTCTACTGCTTCAAGCCTATCCTTCATCTTAAATTTCATTCACTTCCATAAAGAAGGACATATATCGCATAGCAATCCAGCACTTTTCCTGTGTTTCCTGTGTTTCAGTACTCTGAAATGCGTCTTTGGCTATGATAATGCGTCTTTGAATTCCCATGTCGCACTTTCCATCGTATGTCAAAACACATCCCAGGTATGTGCATTTTTTACTTGTTTTATTTTATGTTCTCCGACATATAGTTGGCATATTGGTCTCTTCTTGCTGCTGATGATCATGCATTCAGTTTTCTTGAGGTTTATGCTCAAGTAGCAGTATGGCCCTGCGTTGCTCGGGTGTAGTGAAAGCTTTAAAACTAATCCATGGTCCTGGAGCTCAGACTCAGCCTAAAGAATATTTGTGTGAAGTTTCGTGAGAATCGGATAAAAATTGTGGATTTGTATAAAGGACATACAGACAGATAAACAGACACACACACAAACACCTTGCCTATATATATATATATATATATATATATATATATATATATATATTATCGATTTTCTTCACTATTGTAAGAACTGCAACCTTGAAACTTCTGAATATCGTTTCTTATGTCTTTCTCTATGAGTGCATCAAATTTGATTAAAATCGGACCACTCCTTCTTTAACCCGATTTTTTCGATTATCGATTTTCGATATTTATCGGGGGTACCTCGGCACTAAACCTAGCTAAGAACACTCGCAGACGCTTATAATACAACTCTGTAAATTTTCAAGAAAATCGGTTCAGCCGTTTCGGATTCTATAGGAAACGAACACACACACACACACACACACACACACACACACAGACAAAGTTCCATTTATAAATAAGTTTTGATTGTTTCTTTGGACTTTCTTTTGCTAAATTTTGTAGAAGGTCCTGCATTTTTCCTTTCCGTGTCTGCTGTCAGAACCATGTTATCCGCGTATATGATATTGTTGAGATTGTGACCGCAAATATCGAATCATGGCAAGGCTTTTACTTCTCCCATAATTCGTCACTGATGAAGTCTGCGTTGTTTGGCCACCTCATTTCACATATGACTAAAAACGTTAATATTCAGTCTAGACATCTCCTACTTCACGTTTCTAGCTGTCCACAGTTGTTCAAGGTTCTAACATTCCAGGTTCCAAGAATTATTTTCTGTTTGTTGCAAACAGTCGCAGGATAACGGTCCGGTGACACCTGTCGCTCATGTCTTTCCATTCCGGGCGAGGGATAAATTCTGAGAAAAATTTGTCCCTTTACGACGGTATTGCTAGTAGTCGCAAGATGCCGGTCCGGAGACACCTGTAGCACATGTTATTCCTTACCAGACGAGGAGTCAATGTCTTTAGTCTTAATCCCTTTCACGTCGTTAGGGCTTTTCGTATTGATGCGAAAGTCCATCAATATACGCGGGAGGAATAGTGCTGTGGTTTTCCGTTGCCTTCTTCACGGCTATGTATCGAGAAGCCAACTCTAGTTAACTCTGCAAGTGTCCATTCGGCCTTTGAAGACTAAAATTTGCGTCATACAGGGTTGCTAATCACCCGTGACAAATTAAAAATAAAAAATACAAATCTGAATTTTTTTTAAAAAATTTTCTTAACGGGTAACAAACGGAGAAAAAACGGGAAAACTTTAACAAATATTAAGTATTATAATTTGTAAAAATCCTAATAACCAAATTTATAATGGAACATATCAAATTCCTCAAAAATAGTATATAAATTGGGCATAAAGGAGAATTATAATAGTCGGTAGATAAAAAGAGGGCACAATTTGAGATATCTAAACTTATTTATAAATGGAACTTTGTGTGTGTGTGTGTGTGTGTGTTTGTCTGTGTGTATGTGTGTCCGCTATCTATAGACTCCGAAACGGCTGAACCGATTTTCTTGAAAATTTACACAGCTGTAATATAAGCGTCTGCGAGTGTTCTTAGCTAGGTTTAGTGTCGAGGTACCCCAGATGAATATCGAAAATCGATAATCAAAAAAATCGGGTTATAGAAGGAGTGGTCTGATTTTAATCAAATTTGATTACCTCATAGACAAAGACCTAAGAAACGATATTCAGAAGTTCCAAGGTTGCAGTACTTACAATAGTGAAGAAAATCGATAATATATATATATATATATATATATATATATATAGGTACCGCCAATCAATTCTTAGATACCTAAATTTAAATTGAAAATTTAAAAATAATTAATCTATCTTTAAGCTTTAAAATTAGGTCGATTTGAAAGCCAAGGGATTAAAGTTAGTAATTCCAATAATCAAAATACACTAGTGTATTTTAAACTGAAATTATATCGATTGGAATCCGAAATTTTTCGAAAAAAAAAACAAACTTTAAATTTTCCGCCATTTTTTGATTTATTGACAGGTTACGTCAACATTAGCCAACTTTCTGTTCAAAAAATATTTAAAAAATATATATCTAAATCAAAGACACTTTTTTAAAGTCAATTGTTTAAATTGAACCTTACCTTAATCTGATTTCACACAATAGTAATTCCTTACTTTATGAAATTTAAGACAGAAACTTATCTTAAATACAGTAGTCCTGTCGTCAACGTAATTCGAGCTGTGATTGATTGAATATGTCAGCTACTGTCTGTCAACACCCCAAGTATGGCGTCCGGAAGTGCCAAATTTTTATGTATCTAAAAAACCGGTTTCTGTTTTTTAACTGCATAGCTAACCATAACATAATATTTTCATCAATTACATAATATTTTATATAATGTTCGTTTAGCATTATAGCTGGATGATTGAATATGCTTGCTAAATAAATAAAAATTGAAATTGCTTTTAAAATAATTTTGCAACTTAATAACAAAGAATGAAATTCAAATAACCCAGTAAAGTTATGAAATATTATGCTAATTATTAATATTTTTATTATGCCTTATTCATATTAATTAGTAAGATAACTAGGTAAAAAAATCTAATTTAATCTTTACATAACTGTAGATGTTATAAATAAGTATCTATATTTTTTGTACATGTCATACTGTATTTATGCAATATCTTGAAGAGAAAGGAATTTCGGGAATATTTTGTGGCCCTGAAAAGGGTCGTGGTGTTTTCTTAATTGGCACTCCAATCCTCCTCACTGTTTAGCTGCTTTTCCAGGTACAGGTATGTAGGTATCTCCCTTAATTTGATAACTAAGGGTAAAATAATTTTATAACATGTGTTTTGTACAATCATTTACAATTTAAAAAAACATGAAAGTAGGAGTTAATCAATAAAAATGCATAAATTCAATAGTAGGATTAGGCTATGAAATAAAATAGAAAAAAATGTCTTTTTCATTCTATTGAAAATAAAAAAAATGAAACCTTTTCCAATTTGTTTTAATCTTCGCTAGGCACCATAAAATTGTAGTACATATTTGTTTCTTAAAAACATTCTACAAACACAAATTGAAATTAAACATATTTTTTTTTAAATTCCAACTTTCCTCTTGATTTTTTCCATTGTGAATATAAGTATCTCCTTTAATTTGATAACTAAGGGTAAAAATAATTTTATAACATGTGTTTTGTACATTCATTTACAATTAAAAATAAACTTTAAATATTAGGTTAACATTGAAAATGCATAATTTCATTAGTAGGATTAGGCTATGAAATAAAGAAACTAAAAAATGGCTTTTTCATTCAATTGAAAAGAAAAAATGAAACCTTTTCCAAATTGTTTTAATCTTAGCCTATCCACCATAACATTGTCGTACATATTTATTTCTTAGTCACATTTTGCAAACACACATTGAAAGTAAACATTTTTATCCCTAATAATTTCTTTTATGAATCATTACCACATGCCATTGGAATGAACAACCCAAAAAAGCAAAACAAATATAAAAGAAGTTTTGATGTTTTTTCTAAATTCTGACAGGTAGATAGATTCACAATTAATATTAAAAATGATTAAACTAATAAGTTAAAAATATAAAAGTTACTTTAAATATTTAAATTCTGACTAGAAATGACTTCTTTCTTGAGCGATTCAGAGACACACATGAAAAAAATAGCAGTAAGGACCTTCGGAGTTTATATACGGGAAAATTTTATATAAGGGCGGACAACCTTTGAGTCACGTGACCTTTTACAGATTTATATCGTTTATGGGCACCCGTACTTACCAAAAACGGGAAATTAACATGCAAAAATAAACAGTTTTAATTAAATTACAAAAAAAAAGCTTCTCTTTTAGAGTAACTTTTTAAATTTTTCGATTAATAAATATATTTGCCACACATTAATTAAAAAAACATCTGAGAGACCTATAAGGAGAAAATTGTAAAAGACTTATGAAACTTTTTAAATTACTTAATAAAAAAATATGAAAAATAAAAACAATTCTTGTAAAAATTCATTACTAACGGAATTTTTTTTATTCAGACGATGACACAATTTTAATTTATGTTTATAAAAGTAATTAAAAGTTTACCCAAGTAAAAATTGGCATAGTTTTATTGCATTTTTGTTTTCCTAATTCAGAGCTGATTTTCTAAAAGATAGCTTGTTTTGAAGAAAAAAAGACAGTTGATTAGCTTTCCTTAATGATTCCTGAATTTAATGAAAACTATCTATATTTTGTGACCGAGTTGCATTTTTCGACATTTCTGGAAATTAAATATTGGGGGGGGGGGGGGGTAACAAATTAAAAAAAAATTTTTTTACCAATATTTTTTTAAAATAATTATTTCAAAAATCATTTTAGTCATTTGTGAATAAGTCCTGAAATTTTCATCAAAATCAGACGATTATTTGAGTTTTGCAAGAATTTCCAAATTAATGTGTCTTTCACAGTCAAAAAATGCCTTCGCGTAATATTACGCTGTTGACATAATAAACTCTAGCGTCAATTTACCCCTTTCACTGACGAGAGAAAAAAAAGATTTTCTACCACTAAATGAGCCTTTCCGAACCTGTTAGAACAATTTTAAAAATTTGTAAAAATAATTAAAAAATACTTTGATCTATCCTCTTTATGATAGCATAAACATTTTGCCGAGAAAAGTTTGTTTTTATTTAGTTTGAGGCCTTTTACTTCAGACTATGCTGATTTCCTATCCCACGGTAAAAGCAAGATGTTTGTGTGTGTGTCTGTTTATCTGTCTGTATGTCCGTTATACATATCCATAATTTTTATCCGATTCTCACCAAACTTCACACAACTATTCTTTAGGTTCAGTCTGAGCTCCAGGACCATGGATTAGTTTTAAAGCTTTCATTACACCCGAGCAACGCCGGGTTTTACTGCTAGTTGCCAATAAAAGTAATTTTAATTCATGCGAAATATATTTTGAATAAACCCATTATTCAAGAAAAATTAAATAAAATATTAAAATTACCTTTTTAAATGGACAACACAGGCGACCTGAAAAATAAAAGTGTTGAAGAAGGCATGTGATATTACCTATCGCACGAGGGGATTGGTTTAAGTTAGAAAGAAAGAAAGAAAGAAAGAAAGAAAGAAAGAAAGAGGAATATAAAAAAGAAAGAAAGCAAGAAAGGAAGGAAGAAGAAAAGAAAGAGGAATATAAAAAGAAAAAAGAAAAGAGGGATATAAAAAACAAAGAAAGAAAGAGGAATATTTAAAAGAAATAAAGAAAGAAAGAAATGTTACGCTTCTTAATTATCTCCCGCCACCTAGGTCCCTCTTATCGAGAATAGTCGTCATATAAATCCTGAAATACAAACAAGTTAATGTCAGCGTGCTCGTGAAGAAGAACGGATATTTTCGAAGGTAATATTAAACGATTATTCCGAGAAAAATAAATTAAATACGCTAACGAGATGAATTTTATAAATTATCCTTAGTTTTACTGGTTTAACTGTTAAACCAGTAAAACTAAGGATAATTTATAATTAGTTGGGATGCAGTCTTGTTAAACTTTAACAAGACTGCATCCCAACTTCATATAAATATGATATTGAGTTTAATGTGATCAGATTTTTACTTTTCACCACTAATAGAATTGTGTTTGTACAAAACAACATGCATATAATTTACTTTAATTACAGTGATGTTTTGTTGTTTTTTTTTTTTGTATAAAATGCATGAATGACATCATTTTCATCGAAAGCGATACATGTTCTGATATAACAAAAAAATTATATTATGCTCAGTTTCTTTATGTAAAAAGAACGTGTGTATGTATATATATATATATATATATATATATATATATATATATATATATATATATATATATATTAATGCAGGTTTCATTGAATAATATAGACAAGTTTTGTCTATTAATTTTGTGTAGGATCCGTTCATACCGTCTGATATACTTGATGGTGATGTCGTTAAAAGACAACAAAAAATCACAGTATTTGTTGAATTTTTTATCAGGTCTAAGCTTTCGGCTCACATAAGCCATTATCAAAGAGTAAATAATAACACACAGTAAACATAGAACATTTAAGCTATTAACAATAAAGATAATTGAATTGAAAATATAAGTCCATCCCTACCGTGGCGGATGGCCGAAGACAGTATTATTGTATATTTGGGCAGCAATCTTTCATTTATAGATGTTTCGTTAAAAACGACAGACAATGAAGATTTTATTAATATTTGGTTAAATTTTTCCAGTATTGTTACATGTTTTCTTTTTTCTGGAGATAAGGAACGTAAAAATGTTCCATAATTTTCGACTTGAAAAGCGTTTTCAGCGTCTTTACAGGTCATTTTCAAGGATGCTATTTTTTTTCGATGCTGTTACGTCCTCATGTTTGAGTTTAATGTATTTTTTTCTGTTTTTAGTGTTTTTCTGTTTTTTGGATATATATATATATATATATATATATATATATATATATATATATATATAGTTGCAATCCCTCTTTTTTACAAGTTTTATTGAAGACGACTGACAAGGTACAGCAATGGAGCTTTTTATTTAATTTTCAAGTGTTCGTACCTGTGTTTACCTTTCTGGACACTAAGTTTGTAAAACTGTTCAAAGGTTCTTGATATCCGACCGCTTTTGGATATTCTTTTAGCAATTATGAAGGAAAATTTTTATTTTTAATTTTTACCTGAATGTGTGGGCTATTTCTTAATGTATGTTTAAGTTACGGGGACGGCCTATTTTCCAAACACGGTCTGCTTATTGTTTGCGGCGTCCATAATTAACATGATTCAGTGGTGCTGGCTTCTCTTTTATTGATATATACAGTACTGTGCAAAAGGATTAGGACAAGAACTATTTTATCTTTTATGAGGCATCAAAATAATTGCGACAATTTACCAATCGCACCTAGTATATATATACAGTACTGTGCAAAAGGATTAGGACAAGAACTATTTTATCTTTTATGAGGCATCAAAATAAAGATTACAATCACCCCTAACACTTTTACACACTACTGTAGTGTGCAAAAGTATAAAAACCTAGCCGAAACTAAAATACGAGGTAAAAAGCCAAACCTTTGTAAGAATTACTTAACTGAAAACGAAGAGGAAAGCAGGCTTCGGAATTGAATTGATCCCCACAAAGCCCTGATCTCAATCCTATTAAATATCTATGGTATATTTTGGATAAAACAAAATTGGTAAATCTAATGTTACTTTACAAGACACACTTTGGGAACAAAAACAAGCTGCTTGGCAAGAGATGCCATTAGATGCCATGAGATACAAGAAGCTTGTGATGAAGAAGCTTGTGATGTCAATGCCTGACAGAATGAAGGGTGTGATCAAAACAAAAGGCTATTAAACTAAATATTAAATTTATTTTGTAACATGTATTTTTTTTCTTGTTAAAGCATTTGTTAAGTAAATCAAATAAAATTACTTTGATTAAATTGTTTATTTTCTGTCAATATGCCTCATAAATGATAAAATAGTTCTTGTCCTAATACTTTTGCACAGTACTGTATATATATATATATATATATATATATATATATATATATATATATATATATATATACATCGTTGTTAGTATATTTTTGACCGTGTTCATAGTTGATGTTACTGAGTAAAGTTAATAAGAAGCGCTGAAGATGATGAAAAAGAAACATGACCACATTTTACACATACGAATACACACAAAAACGACAAAAAATAAACATAACGCCAATAAAAAGCGGGTAACTTCTTTAAATTAATATAAAAATAACGAAAATCAGAAAATCAGCCATCAATTGCTGAAACCTCTTGACGAGTGAACGGAATGTTTACAAAATTGTTCATCTACGAAACTCTGCAGTCGGGTGATCATTTTAATACAAAGTGACAAGTTTTATATTTTCTCTCTTTCTCACTTATTCTCTTTCTCTCTCTCTCTCTCTCTCTCTCTCTCTATATATATATATATATATATATATATATATATATAGGTACCTCAAAAAGATTACTAAAAAAAAAAACACCATAAAATTGCTTAGTATGAATAAAAAAGGTCCCAAACATAATAAAACAAGCTTATTCCATCCAAATGTTTATATTATTATGAGGAGGAAAGATCAACGTACATTTTAATTATTTTTTTTTTTAAATTTGAGTTAGCGGTTAAACAAACGTTACGACTGTTTAAAATAGAAAACATAATGATTGTATCACCCACTTTTTTTTCAGTGACACAAATTAATTTGGAAATTTTCGCAAAAATCATATAATTGTCGGAGTTTCATGAAACTTTCTGTACTTATTCAGAAATTAATTAAATTATTTTTGAAATTATTATTTTTTTAAAATCTTGATAAAAATATTTTTAACTCTATTACCACATCATCCACGTGTATCCATGAAATTTAATAAATTTTAATTGGCTGCAAAAGTTAAACGCAGGACTCATTGGGGAATATAAATCATCTATTTTTTTTTTATTTTAAATTTAAGAACACTATACGAAAATTTGCTCCGAAGAGTAAAATAAAAAAATGCAATAAAACTCTGATATAATTTAATTTGATAAGCGTTTAATTGCTGGAATAATTAATAATAACTAAGGACATTATAATCTGAAGAAAACAAAGATTTTCGATTACCAATAAAATTTTAAAAGAATTGTTTTCATTTTTTTATTCATTATAATAATTCATAAATTTTTTAAATATTTTTAAAATCTTTAAAATAACTTTTGCCTTTAGATTTTCTTAGGTTAAGAATTGATAATTTTATTGCAATTCGAAAATTGAAAAGTTTAATAAAAATTGTTTTGCAGAAATATTTTTAAATAATCTAAACTGTTTTTGGGGAGGGGGGCATTTGATTTTTTGTATGATAATTTGTATGTGCAAATTAAAAGGTCAGAGTTTCCTCCCTTATCCGAAAGAAAATAAAGACAATTTTGTTGTTTATGAACGCCATACATCGAAGAGCCGTGTTCGAATTCTATTTGAATTCGCAGCATTCACTTATGCTAGAATAACTTTGCGAATTGTTTTAATCTCTCTTTTTTTTTTTTTTTTTACCATTCAGCTAAAGTTAAATAACAGGACAGATTATGTTGGTTGGCAACCAGTCTACCGCAGAGAGTATTGGCAACCTATTACAGGAAAATATTATGCCCAGTCAATCATGTCTCTTTTTGGACATGATCGCCGAAATTTGCATCACTCATAGCACTTAACTAATATCAATACTTATTTATTTGCTAGTTTGAAAACGTGATTCAAGGGAAACTATTCCAAAAGTATCTGTAAGTTACCTCCCTTGTAAAATTTCAGTATTAATTATTTTACGTATTAGTTTTTGACAAAAAATTCCTAGCAATAGGTGGTTTTATAACACGTGATTTAATTTAAATAATGTACAGCTTTTGCAATACCAACTCTTTTTTCGGTACGATTTCTGTGTGTACTGCAAATTTAATTGTATTTTTTTTTACCTTAAAAGTCGGTCAGTCAGTTAATTGCCATACGTGATACACGAAAGAGACATGACTGACTGGGCAGAAGATTATCCCGCAGTAGGTTGCCATTGCTTTCTGCGGTAGACTGGTTGCCGACCAAGGCTATAGAACCCAATCTGTCCTGCTATTTAACCCATAACTAGAAGGAATAGACGGATTAAATACCTTTCCCAAGGGTATTTGCGCGTAAGTTAATGCAAGGAATTCAACTGGTATTCGAACTCGGCTCTCCGATTTCTCGTTCCGAGTCGATATCCACTGCGCCACAACGCACAAGTCGGTACTTCTACTAAACCGCTGAAAAAAAAAAAAAAAAAAAAAAAAAGTGAATAGTAAGAAGAAAAAAAAAAACAAACTTAATAAAAACGAACATTTTCCATCCAAATTTTTTTCTTATTATTAAATGGAAAAACCAAAGTATTTTTGATAACTTTTTAGAATGTTTAATCCTTTTTAACACGTTCAAAATTTTGGTAATAATCTTGTTTTGATTTTAGTTAGCGAGTGACAAAACCGCTACGAAAGTTTTCAATGAAAAATGTCATATTACGTAACTTAGTTTTTTTTTTCCTGCTGAAAATACATTAATTTGGAAATTCTTGCAAAAATCAAATAACTGACGGATTTTAATGAAACTTTCAATAGTTCTTCACAAATAAATAAAAATTTTATTGAAATTATTATTTTTAAAAAATCTTCGTAAAAATAAAATATTTTTTTACATCTGTTACCCTCACCTAACATTACGTAAATTCATGAAATTTTGAAGAAACTAAATTTTGCTGAAAAATTGGTTTTATTAGTTCAGCAGAGGAATCTAAATGATCTTTTTTTTCAAACATTTTGCCTTTATTTTTTAAAAAATCTTCTCCCAATATGAAAATAAAAAATGCAATAAAACTATGACAATATTTAATTTGATAAGCTTGTAATTACTTTAATAAATTGAATATATTAAGGACATTATAGTCTGTCGATTTTTTTTTTTTTTTGACTAACAAGGAAATTTTAAAATAATTGTTTTAATTTTCTTGTTTTTATTATTATAATTTAGAAAAATTCAAAATATTTCTTAAATACTTCAAAGATTTGTTGGCGTTAAGTTGTAGTAGTAAGGACGGGCAGCCATGTCTGGTACAAGGCCAATTCACAAACATAGCCGACAATCCCCACAACTTATTGTTTTATTAAAAATTTTCAGAAGTTGGACTTGTGGAAAAATAAAAGTATACCTTTTGTATGTTTAAATAGAAATTTATTAATACAACAGCATAACATGAATTGGTAGAAGTTAAACGTTCATTGAGAAATAATAGTGAGAAGTTAAGGGTATCAAGAGTTCGTAGTAGTAACTTGTGTGTATGTATATATGAGCGTTATCGTTGGGTAAGAATCTCCTTGAAGTATTCCGTTTGTTTATCAAGTATAAGAAGGGGCAGTTGGGTGGACGGTGAAAAGGAAAGAGATGAGGGAGAAAGATAGCGATAATAACGATCGCTTGACGTTTGTCAAGGAACGTGTTAATACGCGCGTTTTCTACTCTCTGGTGACAGGTTGCTTGAATTTTGTTTTTAGATGATTCCTAGTTTTCTGTTGACTGAAAAACTGTTCGCATCAAAGTGCAAAAATTAACGAGTTTTGTTTTGGATTCGCTTGTAAATTCGAGTCTTTTTTAATTTCTAACAAAACCAGTCAGTCAGCGCTTGGCATTTGAATTTTAAATCTTAAATTTTTAGATCTTGTTTTATTCACTACAGAGTTATAAACGTATTAAGCGAAGACTATATTTAATAATCGAAAATTGAAAAGTTTTTGGCAGCTCGACTCCAGCCACTTTCTCACCGGGGGGATCTGGCTTCCCTTTGTCTATTCTACAAATATTTTAATGGCTTCTGCTCCGACGAAATGAAGTCACTGGTGCCCCCTCCACTAGAATTTACTCGTGCAATCCCACCCTTTTACAATGAAACCGATAAAATGCAACCGCAACTTCTACTCCAACAGTTTCTTTTCTCGTACTTCCCGACTCTGGAATTCCCTTCTACATGACTCCTTCCCCGACGGCTACAATCTCCAGGAGTTTAAATGTAAGGTCAATAGACACCTCCTAACACAATAACTCGCTTCCATTCTTTCAAACATTCTTCCCATCCTCCCAACTACCTATCACTCCCCCGCTTCTGACATTTCGTATATCTAACCACTCTTTCTATTTACCTTCCGCTATGTAGCCCCAAGCGCAATAGTGGCAGTGGAATGCCTTGCTTGGGGTGAAACGATTAAAAAAAAACAGACTGGCAACAAGGTCCCACCCAATTACATTTGTATGAACCAAATGCAGCCGACAAATCTACTTCACCAGTTTTTCTTCTCGCACTTCGCGCCTGTGGAGTTCCCTTAGGTATACTTGCTTTTCTGACGGTACAATCTCCAGGTATTGAAATGCAAGGTCAATGCCCATCTCTTATCCACTTGACTCCAGTTCTTTCCACATCACCCTGTATATATTATTCTTTTCTTTTCTCTCTACCTTTGCAACTGTCTTCACACCTGTGTCCCCATCCTTCTCTTGCCCTTTCTCTGAATTTAAATGCAATGTCGGTACCCATCTCTTATCCATTTGACTCCAGTTCTTTCTACATCACCCTGTATATATTATTCTCTTCTTTTCTCTCCACCTTTGCAACTGTCTTCACACCGATGTTCCCATCCTTCTCTTGCACTTTCTCTGAATTTAAATGCAATGTCAATACCCATCTCTGATTCACTTGACTCCAGTTCTTTCTACATCACCTTGTATATATTATTCTTTTTTTCTCTCTCTGCCTTCGCAACTCTTCACACCTATGTTCCCATCCTTCTCTTGCCCTTTCTCTGAATTTAAATGCAATGTCAATACCCATCTCTGATCCACTTGACTCCAGTTCTTTCTACATCACCCTGTATAGCTTGTTCTATTTTGTTCTTTTCCTTTCTCTCTACCTTTGCAACTGTATTCACACATATGTTCCCATTCTTTCTCTGATACCTCATGTAACTGGTTCGTCTTTTTCTTCGCTCTCCTTCTGCTTAAACTTTCACTTTTCTCTTATGTAGCCCCCTGCGCATTAGTGGCGATACCTCCTTGCTTGGGTTGAAACGCTTACAAAAAAGAAGTTGTTAAGTTCAAATATTTTTTTTAATTGTATCACCCCGTGCAAGGCAGTAACGCCACTGATGTGCAGGGGGCTACATAAGAGTAAAAAGATTAAGTAGAAGAGAGTGAAGAGAAAAACGAACCAGTTAGAAAGGAGCAAGAAAAGGATGGGAATACAGGTGTGATGACAGTTGCAAAGGTAGAGAGAAAGGAAATGATATACAGGGTGGTGAAAAAAGAACTAGAGTCAAGTGGTTAATAGATGAGTATTGACATTGCATTTAAATTCCTGGAGGTTGTAGCCGTCAGGAAAGCAAGAATATGGAAGCGATTTCCACAGGCGGGAAATGCGATAAAAGAAGCTCATGGAGTAGAATTGTCGTCTGCATTTGGTTGATCTAACTGTGAATGGGTGAGACCCAGTTGCCAGTCTGGTTGCACGAGTAAACAAACACCTGTTGCAGAGGCACCAGTGACTTAAGTTCGTTGGAGCAGAAGCCATGAAGGTATTTATAGAACAGACAAAGGGAAAAGAGGTAAAAGACAATTCTTCATTTCAGTGAGAATATAATAAAAAGAAAGAAATAATGGAGGAAAAATAAAAGTATTTAAAATAAAAATCCAATTACAATAAATAAAATTAAATAACGTCGGATGTCGATTTATTTTTTTTAAATTCTTATTAAGAGAAATATTCATAAGACCGAAATTAAATCACATAGCGTCATCATTTACGATGCAAGGTTTTATTTCTTTTGCTTCACACACACACACACACACACACACACACACACACACACACACACACACACGTCTGTGTGCATATAAAGACAAAATGAAAATCTTAGGTGACGCGATTTGTTCTCTGACGGACTTTATCAAGGCAAATGTGAAGATTTTATTTTGCAACAAATACTTAAAAACAAAATTCTAAGTTTGTTAGTTTTTTGTTTTAATATTTAAATTTAAATAACACTTAGGAATATTTAACTGAAAAGTCTGTATAAACTATGGAGGTTGCTAAGTGACCCAATTTGATGTAGCGGTAAACTATGGAAGATGCTAAGTGATGTACTTTAATGTCTAATAAAAAAATGAGTAAATGATATCATTGCCTTTATGCAATTAATATTTAGATTATTTTAGTATGGGACAAATTTATGTTATACTAGCAATATAGCCCGGAGTTGCTCGGGTGTAATGAAAGCTTTAAAACTAATCACTAGTCTTGGAGCTCAGACTCTTTGGATGTTGACACGAAAGACTAAAAAGCAATAGTTATTTCTAGTTTAAGCAAAACCGTAGACTGAGGGAAAAATGAATGGATGTAAGTCAAATTTTGATTACCTGGTATCGATATCAAATTAGTTTTTTCGTCGTCAACTGAATTTTGAAGGCTCAATAAGTCCTCTGAGTAAATGGTATCATGGCTGAGACTAAGAACTACAATTATACCTACTTAGAGCCAAACCCGAAGCAAAAACTAAAATAAAAGAGCTGAAAAAATAGAGACATACAGGCAGATAAACAGACACACACACAAACATCTTACCTTATATATATATAATTGATTTTCTGCACTATTGTAAGAACTGCAACCTTGAAACTTCTGAATATCGTTTCTTACCTCTTTATCTATGAGAGTATCAAATTTGATTAAAATCGGACCACTACTTCTATAATCCGATTTTTTTTCGATTATCGATTTTCGATATTTATCGGGGGTACCTCGACACAAAACCTAGCTAAGAACACTCGCGGACGTTTATAGTACAACTGTGTAAATTTTCAAGAAAATCGGTTCAGCCGTTTCGGAGTCTATAGGTAACGGATACACACTCTCACACACACACACACACACACACACACAGACAAAGTTCCAGTTATAAATTTTTTTTTTTTTTTTAATCATATCACCCCGAGCAAGGCAGTAACGCCACTGATGTGCAGGGGGCTACGCAAGAGTGAAAAGATTTGAAAAAGAGAAAGCCGGAAACCACATCCTAAACAGGGAACAATGGATGAGCCTCTACACCTGTACAATAGACGTGGGTGGAGTGTGAACTGGGAAGTTTAGATCAGATTTAGATTTAACATATTAAAAACTCTAACCTTTCCACCTGCCTCGGTTTCCACTAATAAATATTTCCGTAGTGACATTTATTTATTGTTAGGAAAAATAACAGGTTTGGTCAAAAGACTAAAGAAAAATAGGTTAAAGCAGGTCAACGTGAACTATCCTAGAACTAGCTAATCTGACTCGTTCATCCATGACAATGCTGTCTTTCACCATTTAATCGTACATATATCAAATTACCACATATTCACACGAAATCTACATGATGTTTGTTGTAGATCCCGAGAAGGGGAATCGCACAAATAAAGGAACAACAAACAGAATTTGAGATAGAAAAATAAGTATATTAAAGAATACAAACTTTGATTGCAGGTTAGTAATCCAGGAATACAGTTGAGGTATTCGACGGTTAATTGAATGCTTTTTATTGTACATTAACTTTTGAATGCTAATTAACATTTTGAATGCTAATTAACATTTAGACGTAGACATTCGTTCAAATTTAATTCTGTGACTATAATGGCAAAAAATGTATAATTGCGATGTTTACATGTTAGTAGAATGTTGTTTGATATACGCCAAACTTTTGAATGGTAATTAACGTTTCAAAATATGTATTCATGTTTATTCAATTCTGGGGTTATCCCGAGAACAAAGTGTATAATTGCTGTGTTCACAGGTTCGTAGAATGTTGTTTGACATATCTTAGCCTTTTGAATGGTAATCAAAGTTTCAGAATAAGTATTCATACATATTTAATTCTGGGGCTATCATGGGAACAAAATGTATAATTGCAGTGTTCACAGGTTAACTGAATGTTGTTTGATATATGTTAACCTTTTGAATGGTAATCAACGTTTCAAAATAAGTATTCATACTTATTCAATTCTGGTGCTAACCCGAGAACAAAGTGTATAGTTTCGGTGTTCACAGGTTAGTAGAATGTTGTTTGATATATGTTAACCTTTTGAATGGTAATCAACGTTTCAAAATAAGTATTCATACTTATTCAATTCTGGTGCTAACCCGAGAACAAAGTGTATAGTTTCGGTGTTCACAGGTTAGTAGAATGTTGTTTGATATATGTTAACCTTTTGAATGGTAATCAACGTTTCAAAATAAGTATTCATACTTATTCAATTCTGGTGCTAACCCGAGAACAAAGTGTATAGTTGCGGTGTTCAAAGGTTAGTAGCATTTGCTGGCCTAACGGTATGTAATTTCTTTGCTATTCTTGCTAAAATATTCTCTTCCATTTGGACAACATGGACATTCATCATGTTTTAGGACGTACTTAAATAGTCTGAATGTCTTGTACTTGCTTGTGTTTTATCAAATGCCTATTTGTTATATGCCATGTGACTTGCCCTCTTTTTACTACACGTGCTACGGCAGCGTATTAATATTTATTTTAGTATCACGTAACTGGAAATATCACCGGTTCGCAACTAGTTCGTTATCAGTATTCAATACACGGGCGGATGGTAGATTTATATATGAGCAGGATAGATTCAGACGGAAAGAACTTCCGGGCCCTGCACAGAGAGCAGACTTTCATAGCAGCGGATTTAGCAATGGATTCGACGTAGTCATTCCACTTGAGGTCCGCTGAGAGTGTCAGGCCAAGCAGATGTAGTGTTTTACTCTCTGGGAGGTAGCCTGTTCCATGCTAATGGGAGGGAGGTGCGGTTGTCTATGGTGGTTGCCTATTTGTTATATGCCATGTGACATGCCCTCTTTTTACTACACGTGCTACGGCAGCGTATTAATATTTATTTTAGTATCACGTAACTGGAAATAGCGCCGGTTCGCAACTCATACTTAAAAGTGGTGACTCCGACGTGTCAGTTTATTTTTGCAATTTGTTATTTTATATTTTTGTTGATTAGATGTGATGCTCAGAACATATGTGCAGAGAAAAAGTTTTTATATTTTTAGTTTTGCTTTCGTAGCGGTCACATTTGTCCAACATGTCGAGTGAATCAGAAAGAGATCTAATTTGCAGCAAAGTGCAACAAGAGTGACATCTTCCAGAGTCTATTCATCTATGAAGTATAAGTCTAACATCCTGGCATCTTAATCATGAATACAATTCTTACTTGCTTTTCGTGTTTGTGGAAGGAATATTGATCATCATTAATATACATACAGAATATTGTTCAACCTTTAGGGAAATATCGCCGGCTCACAAATATACTAATAGTGGGTATTAACCGTATCGTCGAATGTTGTTTTATATACACACTACGATTGATAAATTATCGTGTAAATTACGTAAAAATGAAAATAGCAATGACATCTCATTCTAAGATATATATTTACCAAAATTAAACAAAAGTGTTATTCAAAAAACTAAACTTATTTATAAATGGAACTTTGTCTCTGTGTGTGTGTGCGTGTGTCCGTTACCTATAGACTCAGAAACGCCTGGACCGATTTTCTTGAAAATTTACAGTTATACTATAAGCATCTGCGAGTGTTTTTTGCTAGGTTTTGTGTCGAGGTACTCCCGATAAATATCGAAAATCGATAAGCGAAAAAATCGGGTGATAGAAGGAGTGGTCCAATTTTAATCAAATTTGAGATACTCATAGACAAAGACATAAGAAACATTATTCAGAAGTTTCAAGGTTGCAGTTCTTACAATAGTGCAGAAAATCGATAATATATATATATATATATAAAGCAAGATGTTTGTGTGTGTGTCAGTTTATCTGTTTGTGTCTGTATTTTTTCAGACCTTTTATTTTAGTTTTTGCTCTAAGTAGGTATAATTGTAGTTCTTAGTCTCAGCCATGATACCATTTACTCAGAGGACTTATTTAACCTTCAAAATTCAGTTTATGACGAAAAAACTAATTTGATATCGATACCAGGAAATCAAAATTTGACTTACATCCATTCATTTTTCTTTCAGTCTACGGTTTCGCTTTAACTGGAAACAACTATTGCTTTTCAGTCTTTCGTGCCAACGTCCAAAGAGTCTGAGCTCCATGACTATGGATTAGTTTCAAAGCTTTCATCACACCCGAGCAACGCCGGTATATACTGCTAGTACTTTATACATAGACGATTTTGCATTTCTCTGTCTCTCATCTAGACGCTCTACTTCTTTACATTGTAAAATCCTGCCATAATCTTTGCCTTCACTTAATCTGTGGTGTTACAAAGAGTTTTATTAGTTTCTGACTCAAGTGCGCTCTACAGCTAATAATGAAGAGTGTTGCAGTCTGGGGAGTTAGGTGGCCAGATATAAGGTGTTACGGGGTCGCAGAAATTGTCTGCCAACTATAACTGGGCTGTCCTGCTTGGGTGACATGGTGCAGAATCCTGTTGTCAGACATTGGGTCTTTCATCATTCGCCCTTTTCACCCAGAACAGCATTAACTTCTCAAGACACTCGATGTAGAGCTCCGTGTTGAGTCTGTGGCCCTCGCGAACAAATTCGGGAGATTTATTTTTCTAATCAGAACAATCAGTGTGAGATTTTTCTGCTGCCGTACGTCCGTATACCATAAGAATCCTCTGCACTGTCCTCAGATTGACACCGAGACGAATGCCAAAGAGTAGTGCATGCCGTTTCCAAATTTGTTGCGGAGGGATTTGTGTCATGGTGTCATATGTTCTTGTTTTTGTTTTTTTTTTATAGACGGTGTCTAACTAATATTACTATTCTATGCAGTCAGTAAAATCAAAAACTGTTGTGGATTCCGGGAATGGAAAAATAATGAACAACAAACCAGATATTTCAGATAGAAAAATAAGTATATTAAACGTAAAGATACAAACTTGAATGCAGGCTAGTCATCCAGGAATAAGATAAGTAAGAAATATATGTACAAGTCTCTAAAGTGAAGCCGTAGTAGAATTAGTATGCCCACGTCGAAAGCTGACGAGTGCTGCGTAGTAATATTCTGGCTGAGTGGAGCTCAGAGCTACTATGAACTGCAGACGCTGTATTCTCCGTGAAACCTCGGTATCTGACGGTATCTGCCGGACTCTTACATTAACTCACGTATGGTCATCAGCAAAAGATACAACCCAAAATGCCAAATACAGGTGGGAGATAACAGAATCAAACAAGTCCAAGAATTTAAGTACCTAGGAAGTGTTCTAACAGAAAATGGAAAGTACGACACGGAGATCCGAAGGCGAATTGGCATGGCAAATGACACGTTCCAGAAAATGAGCAAAATACTAACACACAGGAAAATCTCAATAGAAACGAAGAAAAGAGTGCTAGACTGCTACGTGATGTCAGTTCTTCAATACGGCTGTGAATGCTAGACAACATCATCGAAAATGAGGACAAAACTGGAAGCGGCCGAAATGTGGTTCTACAGAAGGATGCTACGGATATCGTGGACTGAGCATACAAGCAACGACGAAGTGTTAGAAATAATGGCAACAAAAAGGAAATTGATGCTGAGCATCAGGAAGAGATAACTGAAGTTCCTGGGACATGCAATGAGGAAGGAGAGCCTGGAGAACCTGATACTGACTGGACAGATAGAAGGAAGGAGAGACAGAGGACGAGTGCTGACGAGTGCGGATAACATATTTGCAGGATCTGATCAGGTGGATGACGGAACGGGGTTTGCCAGGAGCAACAGGAGCAAACATACTAAGAGCCACAAGGGATAGGGAGACGTGGCGATCCATGATCGCCTACGTCCTGAAGGAGCAGGGCACATAGAAGAAGAAGATCTCACTATAGCAGGAGTATATGTGCACCCAAGTCGAGTTCATTATCATGAAAGAAGGCGAGACCCCACAACAAAAACAAACAACACACATGAAAGAAACAAAAAAATATAATACGGTGACAATTTATCTATCTTACTCTGTCTGTTTTCTTTTTGAATGGTAATCAAAATTGAAACATAGACATCTATATATATTTAAATCTGGTGCTTTCACTGAAGTAAAGTAAGTAATGTGTTATGTTCGCCAGTTAGTCGAATTCTTTTTTTATATACATTAACGTTTTTGAAATGGTAATCAAAATTTGAACATAGAAAACCATATACGGGGCGTCCATAAAGTTCGTGTGCACTTTAAAAAATCTATAACTTTATTTGTATTTGTGACAGAAATAATCTGTAAAAATGAGTTTGAACAACTAAACTTGAAAGGTAATACAGTGTTTTAACAAGATGGAACTCCTTGTTACTTTGCTCTGCGTGTTATACAGCTTCTAAATCAGGAATTCCCTAACAGATGGATCGGAAGGGGTGGACCATTTTATTGGCCTCCACGTTCGTCAGATTTGAGTCCGTTAGATTTTTTTTCATGTGAAAACAATTGTGTATGCAACCAAACCTAGTTCATTAGAAGATTTGAAAGCTAATGTGATTTCAGGCATTACGGTAAATCAATTGGCCAATGTTTTCCAGGAACTGCAAAATCGTATTACCCTTTGTATTACTAATGATGGAGGACATGTGGAAACTTAAATAAAATTTCAATAAAACCCTAAAAAATGTAGATTTACTTCTTTCTATTTTTTTTTTACAAATTATTTCTATCGAAAATACAAATACAGTTATAATTTTTTAAAGAGCACCCGATTTTTATGGACACTCTGTATATTTAATTCTAGGGCTATCTCAGGACGGGTTTTATAGTTTAGTGGATATCGGCTTGAAATAAGAAACTGGAGAGCCGATTTCGAATTCCAGTTAAATTTGTTGCATTCAAATACGCAAATGCCTTTGGAAAATTTATTGATACCTTTCTTCTTCCTTCAGCTATGAGTTAAATTGTATTCTATATTCTTCGTTGGCAATTGTCAGAAGATTAAACGTGGTTTTCTTAGGGTCAACATCACGAACCTGTACAAAAGACAAACAAAAAAAAATTCGTCATGGTTTTAATTTCTTTGTAAACAACTTCAACCCATTCAATGCTGACTAAATGTCATATATATATATATATATATCATATTTGGTATATACTTCTAAAATAAAAAAGCCGGGGATAAACAGATGCTTCTTATAAACGTCGACACCATAAACTCGTAAAAGTCGGAAAATAAATCGTCGTGTAGGCGTCTCGGTGATGCTTGTAAACTTGGCCTTGTGCCAAACACAACCGAAGTCCCCACAATTTAAATATCTGAAGGTTGGATCTTGAAATGTGGAAGGATAAAATATTTCGTTTGTACATTAAGTAAAAATTTAACAGAATAAAAAATTGTAAAAAAAATATGTGAAATTTTGTTAACTGAACACTATAATATATCTGTGAGAAGAAATAATGTTCAATAAGAAAATGCATGCAGGTGTATAGTTAAAACTGTTCAAAGAGAAATGTAAGTATTTAAAATGTCCCATAGAAGTTTAGAGTTCATGGTTGATAGTAGCAGAATGTAAAGTCTTACGTTCCTTTCCCTTTTTTTGGTCGGTTGTTGACAGGGTGAGAAAGAAGGTGAAACAAATAAAGAAATTTTACTCATCGCATAAGTTGGCGTGTACTGTTGTTGTTATTGTTGATGATGATGATGTTGGAAGAAGAGGCACAATGAATGTATGTCGGTGAGACGTGACCGATAAGCTTGAGGTTTCATCTTTACATTTTAACGAGGTGCTATCAGATACCGCTCCATTCGGATTGATTTTGACCGGTCACGGAACGTGGTTTACGTAGTGAAATTCATCACGTGACCGGCTCCAGCAGGCACTTTTATTCTTTAGATGTGAAAAAAAAAAATAACTGACGTCATAGATTAATTTGTTATTTTCTATTCAGTCAGGATCTAGAATTTTACTTTGCACACTGACTTGTGAAATTTGCCTTATTCTGGGCTTTTCTAAAATGCTTTTAGTCGTTTGGATCCGATTTTGTTTACTTTGTGTGTTTTAGTTAACTGTTGGGTGATAGGATGTGCGTTGTGATGCAGTGGATATCGGCTCGGAACGAGAAATCGGGTAGCCGATTTCAAATTCCAGTTGAATTCATTGCATTCACTTACGCGCAAATACCCTTCGGAAAGGTATTAATCCGTCTTTTCCTTCCAGTTATGGGTTAAATAACAGGACATATTGGGTTCTATAGCCTTTGCTGGCAACCAATCTACCGCAGAAAGCAATGGCAACCTACTACGGGATATTCTTCTGCCCAGTCAGTCATGACTGTTTCGAGACATGATCGTTCAAGCGTGTTTCACGTATGGCACTTTTCTATTTCAAAATGACTGACATAAACTCTTCTGTATAAAATATAACATTATATTGTTTCTTGTGTCGTTAACAAGGCGTTGACTTGAGTGAGAGTGAATTAGGTAGTTTTTATCACACACGTTTTGTAGACGGACCAGCCAAAGGTTGATTCTTTCGGAGCTGTTCTCAAGCCAACTGCTCTCACCAACTAACAATTACTACTAAAATTCAACTATTGCAAACTGTCAGTTTGATATTACGTCTGCTCTACTGACAACTGTCTTCTGGCGCAATTTTGCCTGAGGCGCTACCTATTCTTGACCCCACTAAACATAACAAAACTCTAGATCCACACGTGTATTTTTTCACTTATTGGACATTTTAAAACAATACCCATTTTTGTTTTCAAATATGACAACAACTTCTGCGTCGCAAATATACTTTATATCAAAATCCCCTCCTGATCAAAATTATCAGTGACGACTCTACAAAACTACGTTAACGTTTTCTGAATGCCAATCTACATACAATCGTTGAAAAATCCTGTATATCCAAATATGGGATGTCCATGGATCGAACGTGTGAAACTTAAATATTAACGTGTTAGTCTAATTATGTTTGATACTGTAATTTGCATTAATCCTTAAAATCCTGGCATTCATATATGCTTCGATCTGGAGCCATTAGAGGTCGACCGTACGAAACAATTGTTTTACTGCTAGTCAAGTACTGATTAATTTTCTAATTTTACGTTCTTTTAATTTTTGTTTTTCATTTATCAGATTATAGATTGTTGTTTTGAAATTCATTGTTGCTGGTTGTTTGTTTTGTTTGTTTATCTAATTACCATTTTTATGTTATTATCTTAACAGGATGTCTTCTGGTAAAAAGAAGCTACTTATTTTGCTCATGGCAATGACAAGCTTCTTCATCATTGTACAATTTTCTGTGATTGGAAAATTACCGAAAACCAATAAGATATTGGGACATCTTAATGAAAACCATTCTATTGGTAGCGGCTGGTGTAAAATTCCGGACTTGGAACTCTTCCCTAAGTACTTAATGAAGTATATAAAAGTGTATAAATCAAAATTCTGTAAAGAAAGCAGAGACCTTACAAGTCAAAATGGTGATATGTTATTTGTAAATAAAAAAGCCGTTAGGACATATTGCAAAGGGAAATTAAGTCACTGTATCTACAATGCTATTATCCAGTTGAATGATAACAAATTTAAATATTCACCTGCTGTCAAATTTGTGCAAAACATTACAGTAACTGAAGAATTCATTAGAGTCTACTGCTTTTGTTCTAACAAAAGAAAGATATACACTAATTTCCACGCATTCATACATCCAATAAACGCCTCGATAGAAAATACGAACAAATCATCTTATCTGAAATCACAAAATACTGCGACTATCACGAGTTTAAATCAACTTAACGTGATAATGTTTGGGATTGATTCAACATCCCGTCTTAACTCTCACAGGCAACTATCGAGTACACGGCGATTTCTTTTGGATAACCTAACAGCCATTGAAATGTTTAACTACAATAAAGTAGCAGACAACACATTTTTAAATTTAGTACCAATGTTATTTGGTAAGTATTACTATGAAATTGGATGGAGCAGCTCTTCGAATAAAACCTTTGACCAATATGATCAGATTTTACAACAATACCGGCACAGGGGTTACAAAACATTATTTGCTGAGGACACCTACCATATGCCTATATTTAGTTACCCTAGACAAGGTTTTAAAAAGCGACCCGCTGATTATTATTTTCGTCCTTTATCAATGGCGATATCAAAGGAGCACAAATTCACAGCTAATTATCGTACGTGCCTTCAAGGGAGACTTTATCATCAAGTTATTTTAAACTATGTGCACGATTTTCTCAAACTTTACAGATCTGAACCGCATTATGCTTTTATTTTTTTATCTTACAACACGCACGACAATATGAACTCAGCTTCCAGTATAGAATATGTCTATCGGGATTTTTTTGAAAACATACACAACGATCAATTGCTTAATGACACCCTATTGCTATTTTTCTCCGACCATGGAATGCGTTTCGGAGAATTCCGAAAAACCTTTCAGGGTAAATTGGAAGAAAGACTTCCAATGATGTACATCGTGCCTCCGAAATGGTTCCCGGAAAGATTTCCAAGACTTTGGGAGAACTTAAAAACTAACAGTCAGCGACTGACCACACCGTTTGATATCTACGAAACGATGTCGTCCGCTTTTAATTTGGATGATTTTGAGAGAAACCTCTGGAACATAGATAACAACCGTCGGGGCATCAGCCTTTTTTCCGAGGTACCGGAAAACCGCAATTGCCAATCAGCAACAATATTACCCCATTGGTGTACCTGCCAAGAAAGAAAGAGAATTTCCGTTAATGATAAGACCGTAGTGAAAGTTGCAGGTCTGATTGTTAGTCATATTAACCATCTACTAAACGCCGATAAAGGCAAGTGTTCACCACTTAAGCTGGACAAAATACAAAAGGTTAGTATGATTGCACCAAATGAAAAAATGATGATGGAACGTCTTTGCTACAGCACTTATAATATATCAACGTGTCGGATATATAGCAAACCCCCTAAAAATATGATAACCCAGTACGACATGGATATAAAAACCAGTCCAAGTTTCGCAACTTTCGAAGTAACGGTTGAGTATCATACAAAACACAATACCATTAAAATGCTTGGCGATATCAGCAGGACAAATAAATATGGCAATCAGTCCATCTGTACAAAAAAACAAGAACTCAAAAAAATTTGCTATTGCCTGTAAAATTTCATTTTTGTTCATTTCAAATGTGATGTTCAATGTAAAATCGTCAAAACTCGCTCCACTGTGTATGATTGCTCAGCAGAATAACCAAGTTTCATTATTCCATAAATTTATGCTTCGGCCTTGTGATATTCTATTATTTGAATGTCTGGGTCATTTTTTATCAACTTGTCGGATATATAGCAAAACCCCCAAATTATCATAATCCATTTCCACATGAATATAAAAACCAGTCTAAATTTCGCAACTTTCGAAGTAACTGTTGAGTATCATACAAAACAAAATACCATTAAAATGCTTGGCGATATCAGCAGGACAAATAAATATGGCAATCCGTCCATCTGTACAAAAAAAGAGAACTGAAAAAAAATTGCTATTGCCTGTAATTTTTTTTATTTGTTGATTTCAAATGTGATGTTCAATGTAAAATCGTCAAAACTCGCTCCACTGTGTATGAATGCTCAGCAGAATAACCAAGTTTCATTATTCCATAAATTTATGCTTCATCCTTCTGATATTCTTTTATTTGAATGTCTGAGGCTTTTGGTTACCTTGAATCTAATTACCTGAGAAAAGGAACTCATATGACTTTTAATAGTAATATCTGAATGCATTCAGAAAAAGCGTTCATTCTAAATAAATATAAGATGTTTGTAGAGTATGTTTATGGCAATGTATCACTGTATTAAAACATTTTTCACAAAGTGGTCCCATATTTTGTTATCATTAGATTTACATTTGTGAATGGGTGTGCGTTTTTTCAACCTGTTAGCTTTTTGCACGTGTCTGCATAGTATTAAGAGATAGGAAAATTACGTTAGAGACCAAAGTATTAAACTGCAATGTAGTATCTAAGCTGCATATGACAGTGGATATTAAACAGTTCTTCTCAATGAAATACAAGAATCTTGAAGCGACGTAGATGCGATTCAACTAACGAATGCTGGAAAATTCACGAACAGAACTCATATTCTGCCATCAATTCACTCGAGTATTTTAATAGGTTTTCTCCGTTCACTGCATTTCTTGTCTTCAATGTGCTCCTTGGGTGTTAAATTCTTCACTGATTCTTTCCTCGTAAGGCTCACCCAAAGAATTCGTCTGTCTCTGATTGTTGGTAACAACCCCTCTGTTGTTCTTTTTTTTTTCTGAAAAATTCCTCTCTTCATTGTATTCTCAACATTAATTTAGACACACACACACACACACACACACACACACATATATATATATATATATATATATATATATATATATAATTGTTAATTCTATATACAATTTGTTTTTCTTGTTTTATACCCCTCTTATAGTGGGCTATCTACTAACAAGGCCAAATCAAGCTAATCTGTTTCAACACACATACACTTCGCTATAACGGATAATCCACTATATACTTATTCAAATCTATACATACATATATATATCTATTCTAAATTATATTATTAGAACATGTACAATTTTTATTTTATTTTATTTTTTCTTTGTTCCCTGTTCACTCGCATATATATATATATATATATATATATATATATAAGGAACGAAGACAATATTTGCAACGTTCAAAACATTATTTTAAAACAGTGCTCAATATAGAAATAGAGCAATGAGTATTTATTATAAATTTACTTTAGAACATGTACAAACTAGATTTTAGTTTGTACATGTTCTAAAGTATATATATATATATATATATATATATATATATATATATAGTCATCTGCAGACAGATCTGTTTCGCTGTATAACAGCTCATCAGTACGGTTAGCCTCCGATTGCTTTTAACCCAGGATTGAAACCCGACCGAAGTGGCGTCAGTTGGCGGTTCTACCTCTGGGCCATGGGTGCACGGAATAAAAAGGCAGACTTTTTAGCATGTATATTGTCATTATACACGCCCAATAGCCAGAGTGCTCTGATTCATTAGTGAATGAGCGATGCGTACATGTCAGAGTAGCTAATGTTTTTCAAAGTCTCCCATTCTTCCAGAGTGCTCAATCAGGGTGTGAGAGCGTAAATAGTCATCCGCAGACAGATCTGTTTCGCTGTATCACAGCTCATCGGTACGGTTAGACTCCGATTGCCTTTAACCCAGGCAGACAGGTAGTACGGTTTCCGCTTTGCCAGGTCTAACAACGATAAGCTAATGACCATCAGGGAGTACATATACCAGGCCCTCGATAAGTCCGAGGATGTTCGTGCTGTTATCTTGGATATCTCCAAGGCTTTTGATATGGTTTGGCACGCTGGCTACAGGGTTATGGTATCACTGGACGCTTGCTTGATCTGATCCAATCTTTCCTATCTAACCGTATAATGAAGGTCGCCTTGAATGGGCATGCCTCTACATCCTACCGCACGAACGCTGGTGTCCTCCAAGGCTCTATCCCAGGACTGACGCTCTTTATGGTCTTCATAAATGATTTCCTAGACGTGATCAAATCTCAAGTAGGCATCTATGCTGATGATACCACCATTTACACAGACATCAGTAAGAAACTTGGCGAGGCCTACAAATATAATCTCGCTGCTGATCTGGAGAAGGACCTTGCTCAATTCTGTAAAAGACTGAGGTAAGAAACGGCTTGCAAATTTTAATGCTTCTAAAACGAATCTGCTATCTGTCAACCACCACAGGCAGCCCCTCCTAACCCGCCATCAGTATGGACCAAGTGAGTCTTCCTGAAAGCAATACACTGCGCCTCCTCGTCTCATCCTCTCTTCCTCAAGTGTAACCATTACATTGAATCAATATCTAAATCGACTGCTAGGAAGGTTTGGTCACTGTGTCAAGCAAGGAAGTTTATTTTCAGCCTGAATCCCTCTTGCACAAATCAACCATACAATATCAAATCAATACTGATATACAAATCAACCATCCGACCATGCATTGAATACTGTTGTCATGTCTGGTCGGGCGCCTCTGCTATTCATAGCATGGTTCTCAACATGGTTCCATCTGTAATTTGATCGGACCCGACCTGGCACCTCGACACCAGCCACTTTCTCACCGATGGAATGTGGCTTCCCGCTGTCTGCTTTAATGATCTTGTTTCAATGCCATTTCGTCTAAGTATTCCATTTATATGTTAGCCATTGCTGGTGATTATGCTTAAACTAGCAGTGTAACCCGGCGTTGCTCGGGTGTAATAAAAGCTTTAAAACTAATCCATGGTCATGGAACTCAGCCTAAAGAATATTTGTGTGAAGTTTGGTGGGAATCGGATAAAAATTGTGGATGTGTATAAAGGACATACAGACAGATAAACACACACACACACAAACATCTTGCCTTATATATAAATATATTATCGATTTTCTGCACTATTTTAAGTACTGCAACCTTGAAACTTCTTAATATCGTTTCTTATGTCTCTGTCTATGAGTGTATCAAATTTGATTAAAATTGGACCACTCTTTCTATAACCCGATTTTTTCGATTATCGATTTTCGATATTTATCGGGGGTACCTCGACACAAAACCTAGCTAAGAACACTCACAGATGCAACTGTGTCCATTTTCAAGAAAATCGGTTGAGCTGTTTCGGAGCCTATAGGTAACAGACGCACACACACACACACACACACACACACACACACACACACACACACACACACACACACACATACAAAGTTCCATTTATAAATAAGTTTAGATAATGGTGGTAATAAATCCAGTATTTAACGAGATACGCAATGTTAGGATTAGAATATATCCATTAATTTTGGACGAATTTAATTCGTTCCTGGGGACCGTTTCATTCTTAAATACTATCGTCTGTCCTGAAATCATCACACAGACTTAAGAACTACATTTCTGTTGCTTCAAGTCTTCTTCCTCTTTGTTGAAGAGATTGTCCAGCATTTGCTGCCATACTGACGACCGATATCACTTAAGAGACAGTACTCTTTTCTTTGTTTCTAACAATTTTATTTTGTCTCTTAAAACTTTGCTTAGTTTTTGGAATGCACCTTTAACCATCCAAATACGACTTTGGATATCAGTGTCGCACTTTCTGTCCTCTGTTGAACACTTTTCAGATATTTATTTTTCAGTACGGTTTTGACTTTAATATCTCCGATTTGTGATTTGCATTTTTGTCTTATCCTTTTGTTGATAACCATGCGTTCTATCTTATAGTTTATACTTAATCCTTTCTTCTACACCCTTCTGCAAATTAATTGGAACAAAACTAATAATGTCTTCCTAGGATCTTTCACACTTTTCCTGACCACCTATACGTCGTCTCTTTGCTCTGTATTTATTTTCTGACCGGATTTTTCTTTACGTTTTGGATTGATGGGGCCATTTTGTTTACTTCGGTTGATGACACGAATGACAGCTGAAGGGCTTGCCAGTGTGTTCGTGCAGTGTTACAATTTTCGTATGCTTCGTTAGAGTAAGGTCCATAGCAGACAATCGCCGTAGAACAACCTATTAACAAGCGAGACCATAATGTCTGGGCGTGATAAAAATCTGATGTAATCACGGATGACGCAATATTTTTCAATGCCAAACAAATTTTATACACCTCACAAATAGATTAATATTTCTACACACCACTGTAAATGACTTAATCTGAGAAAAAATAAATAAATGGATTACACCCTGTCACTTAAGTGGATCTAAAATTGACCGTATTGCGAAAGAAAAGAAACTAAAGCAGTTGTTTTAATTGTTTCAATCGAATTGCACAAGAGTGTAACTTCACTTCGATAGCATCTGCAGGAGCTTTTGTAATTTCAATTCCGTGTTTGTTATCAACAGTTTTTTTTTAATCATCTCACCCCAAGCAAGGCATTCCACTGCCACTATTGCGCATGGGGCTACATAGGGGAAGGTAAAGAGGAGTGGTTAGACATAGGGAATGTCAGGAGGAAGGTGACAGATGAGTAAGGATAGCGAGGATGAGGGTTGGGCAGATGGGAAGAGTGTTTGATAGAATGGGAGCAGGTTAGTGTGTTAGGAGGTGTCTATTGACCTTACATTTAAACTCCTGGAGATTGTAGCCGTCGGGGAAGCAATCGTTTGGAAGAGAATTCTACAGTCGGGAAGTGCGAGGAAAGAAACTGTTGGAGTAGAAGTTACGGCTGCATTTTATCGGTTTCACTGTAAAAGGGTGGGATCTAGTTGCTAATCTAGTATCTCGTTCAAATTCGTATTTAGGGGGCACTAGTGATCTAAGTTCATCAAAGCAGAAGCCGTGAAAGTATGTATAGAGGAGACACAGGGAAGCCACGTCGCGCCGGTGGGAGAGAGACTGCAGGCGGTCTGCCAAGTCGGTATCTATCACATTACAGACCCTCCTCTGAACCTTATCGAGAAGTCCGAGGAGAACAGCAGGGGCACCCGACCAGATATAGCAGCAGTATTCAATGCACGGGCGGATGGTAGATTTATAAATGTGCAGGATAGATTCAGACGGGCCCTACACAGAGAACCGACTTTCATAGCAGCGATTTAGCAATGGATTCTGTAATTTTCAGTCTGTTTTTCTGTAATTTTTGGAAATTATTTTTTTTTTTCGTTTTTTGTTCGTCTTTGATTTTTCAACTTTGATTTATTTGTTATCTAAAAACAGAAAAAATAAAAAACAACCGAGTATTAATATATCAGTTCGATAAAAACATTAAAGAAGGGTATATGAATGTTTCAAAAGTAAGACATATTATACAATCACTGTATAAATAATATCACATATTGAAAAAGATTTAGTTCAAAATGAAAATAATAATGACACGTCCTAACACAATTTTTGTCCTTGGGTATCAAGTGTTATTTCCCATTTGCTTACACTTAGAAGATATAAAAAATAGCAAATATTTCTTTCAAACATTGCTTTTGTGACGATAGGAATATTCATAAAATTTACTAATTACCACCGGGAAAACTGGAGAGTAAAAACATTCTCGTTTGCGCAATGTAGGAACAGAATTACATAAGATTCAAAAGTAGCATTTATTCATTCTAGGATTACACACGTGAGACAACAATAAGGTTAGAAGTGAACAAATGTTCGTAATTTACACTTACACTATACATTATTTCTATGAATAACGCAAATATAGTCTCCCATCATGTTCTCGTTATACAATCTTTGGTGGTCAGAACGTTCTAGAAATTCTTGAAATTTTTCGAAATTTCTAGAAATAAAATTCTACTTCAGCAACTTAATACTGTATCTACCTGGAATGTCATAAAATAAAAGTTTGAAAGAATTAATAAGTATTTTTTTGCATTCTAGAAAGAAACAATTCAGAAATAATACATATTGACTAAAGACAAGAAAGTCCAAATGACATTACTCAGTTTACACAATCATATTAAAACAGTGTATCCGAGCGAGGTCAAATTTTAAAATGAGGCTAATCATATTCTATTAGTACAAATTCATGAATGATAGATACGTTACATTTCAAAATGATACAATTTTTATCTTATCTATGAAATAGTTATTACATGGTTGAGAGATTATATTAAAAAATAAAACTAGTTATACTATATTCTCTTCCAAATGATTGCTTCCCCGACGGCTACAATCTCCAGGAGTTTAAATGTAAGGCCAATACACACCTCCTAACACACAAACCTGCTCTCATTCTATCAAACACTCTTCCCATCTGCCCAACCCTCATCCTCGCTATCCTTACTCATCTGTCACCTTCCTCCTGACATTCCCTATGTCTAACCACTCCTTCTCTTTACCTTCCCCTATGTAGCCCCATGCGCAACAGTGGCAGTGGAATGCCTTGCTTGGGGTGAGATGATTAAAAAAAAAAGAAGAAAACTATATTTGTATTTAAAAATTATACTTATACGGATACGAGGGGAAGGTAACAGTTAACTCTAGACTTGAATATGTATTAGTGATCAGGAAACATCCTGTTGGTAGTGTTGTGTTGCTTCGTTTTGGTATAATTAGAAGATAACACAAACTGAATTAATGATGTCTATTTTTGGTATAAAACTTTAGGTTTTTACATTAAGTTACAACCTTTAAATTTTGTGTGGATACAGGAGCAGACTAGCTAAATTCTCTTCATTGTGGGATGCTTGTAGTAAACGAGCCTATCCCTTCTGGACTCTAGTGGTCAACTGACTAGCGTCTTCCCCTTTTTAAATCTCATACACAAAACTACTGTGCTAAACTCCTACTTCTTACGCCTACACTTACTCCTACTCCTACCAAAAGAAACGGTTCCTTATTTTGCCGCCCAATTTTGAATTCTTGCCGTCAGTGTGTCTATCTTTTTCTATTTTTAGAACACTCGCCTTTTTATAAACCATAACAGTAGTCTTCCATAGGGCAGTGGTTTGCGGTTGTTTGAGTGGAACATTTTCTATTGATGAAATACGGAGGGATTATTGGTGATTTGTTACACTGTAAGTGGCATGGTGGGTCCTGTCCGTGAAGGTTTGAACTGGAGGAACCAAGGAAGGTAGTTCGTCCGAGCAGTTTTCGTGGAAATAACGATAGCCACATTCCGTCTGTGAGAAGAATTCGTCGTCTAAAAGAACTCAGCGACACTTCTCAAGGCTGGAAAGTGCAACCTATACAGCTCCCACCCAAATATTACAACTGCAGTCCATTCTTTGTCGGATCTGGATTTTGTAAAGGTACAGGATAGAAATAGAGTCAGATACTAGAGCGCTACAGGGAACCGACTATCGTAACTGGATCTTCAACGACGGCACGTATATACAATTTCTACTTGCATCAGTAAAAAAAGATAGTATATTGTCAAATATCGTACCTGGATCTTCAACGACAGCTCGTATATACGATTTTCACTTGCATCAGTAAGAAAAGGTAGTATATTGTCAAATATCGTACCTGGATCTTCAACGACGGCACGAATATACAATTTCTACTTGCATCAGTAAAAAAGGTAGTATATTATCAAATATCGTACCTGGATCTTCAACAACAGCTAGTATATACGATTTTCCCTTGCATCAGTAAAAAAAAAAAAATAGTATATTGTCAAATGTTTACATTTCAAACGAAGATATTTATTGCTACTAGCGGAACCCGTGAAATTTCCACGGAAGGATAATTCTGATTTCCTGGAAAATTTTTACTTTGTCATACTACAAATGATAGTAACGTCTTCAAACATAAAGGTATTGCATAATAAAACAACGCTAACACAGAGTATAATTTTATTAAAATATCTATAAAAGTAATGTCCATAGAAGCTACTTTACTGTAATCTTATATTATATCAAGCGGCGTATGCACAGACAATAACCAAAATACTGTACGCTATTTTGTGAGAGATTTTGAAAGAGAAATTTTTTTTTGTTACTGAAAACCATGACTCCTGTGTCCATTGTAAACAGAAAAGACCATCTGAGTTATGTCCAGTGGTGTAGACACCAGAAATTTCGTTATTAGGTCCCGGGATACGACAATAAACCTATCCATTTTTACTATATACACACATATACACACAATTACTGATACAACCACCAACTTAAGCTGCTACTGCTACGGTGATTCTATAGGTTCTCTCCTCCTAATCTCTCACTCTTTACTACCCTTCCGTTTGACAACGGCGAGAGAAAGGCTGAGGAGAATAGCATTTATAGATTATAAAAAGATAGAAGGGAAGGAAAAACTCGTGCAGAGAGTGTTGCGTAACGGACGGAGGAACTAAGTAACTAACTAACTAAGGAAGGAACCAACAGAATTATTATATGATATATATATATATATATATATATATATATATATATATATATATATATACACATCTTAAACTGATTCCCCTAATAATCTATCAGTGTAAAAATCAGTCCAGGCTAGAAACGGTGTATTTCTGAATGACGCTAACAATCAGCTATCAGCATCGAATATAGTATCTATTAGAAATATTATATTTAAAAATGGAACTAATACTAGTCAATCACTGTAAACGTTAATACATATTATTAAATCACCCAAAAGTTCTAGCCCCATTAGAAAAAGAAAAGGAAATTTTACACCCAAAAATGCACCATATATAAGTCAAATACCTAGTCTCTCGTTTCGAATTCCATTGCATTCCCACCGCACAAATAACATTGGAAAAGGTATTAATTCATCTCTTAAGTGGATATCGGCTCGGAACGAGAAATCGGAGAGCCGAGTTCGAATTCCAGTTGAATTCATTGCATTCACTTACGCGCAAATACCCTTGGGAAAGGTATTAATCCGTCTCTTCCTTCCAGTTATGGGTTAAATAACAGGACATATTGGGCTCTATAGCCTTGTCTGGCAACCAGTCTACCGCAGAAAGCAATGGCAACCTACTGCGGGATAATCTTCTGCCCAGTCAGTCATGTCTCTTTCGAGACATGATCGCCCAAGCGTGTTTCACGTATGGCACTTAACTGACTAACTTCTCCCTCCAAATATGGGTCGAATAGCAGGAGAGTTTAGGATCAATAACTTTGATTGGTAAACTGTCTATCGCAGAAATAATTTTGATGCCACTTATTGCATGAAAATCTTATGCCTAGTCAGTGATTGATCGGAAGAGACATGATCGCCCAAGCGTGTATCACGTATGGCAGTTAACTGACTGACTTACTATTGTTTTAACAACTGCCTCTCGTCATTCTGCAAGCTTATTGTTGCGATTTTCAAAGAAACTTCGAGTTTACTGTTGGAAGAATTTTATGAGATAGATTTTGTCTGACTGTACTGATTTAGTTTCTTTGTTATTTAAATTGTTCTATAGACACCAGAACAAATGAAAGAGAGACGCTATGGAAATACGGTGGATCCAGGGGATTTCTTCATTTCAACTTTTTAAGCTTCTGCAAAATCTATTTTGCAACGTTCCTTTTCGCGTTGTCATGGTAGAAAATGGCACCTTCCCAAATACCAAAATAGTCGGGCTTTTCTTGACACCAAGTCTCTTCAAATAGCGAAAGACAGTTGCGTCATCAATTTATCTTACTCTTAGCAATATCTTCCGTCGAAATAGTCGCTTTATTCTTCACGATGGCAAGCAGGGAGTCTTCACCGACCTCTGAAATTTTGCCCGAAGCGTAGTTGATTATTTAGGTTAAAATCAACCTAACGAAATTTGCGAAACCACTTCTTGACCAATTGTAGAGTTGACGGTTGATTTAAAGAAACCTTTGAAATATATTCTCATCGCAGTTTCGACATATACTCGTTACCAAAATTCATAGAACATAATATGCGAAATTGATACTTTTCATCTTCCACGTTTAAGGTATTATTTGTGGACAAAACGTCAATATTCTGAAATTAGTTTAACTCGTAAGTGGACAATAGAAGGTTTTAACCTGGAGCACTCCTGAAAGCGGCACCAAAACAAACTTCAGTGTGAAATTGGTATCATTTTATATTTAGAATAAGAATAGGGCACGGACTTTTGATCTGATAGAAACTCTACAATTCATAACGAGGCTAATAATAATATATGTAAAAATAAATAAGCCATGTTCGCCCACTTTCTGAAAGTAAATACAGTAGAACCTTGAGATACGAATTTAATTCGTTTCATGACCACCGTCGTATCTCAAAAAATCGCAATTATTACCACCTAAATTAACAGGAACCGAATTAATCCGTTCCAAGGGTAAGAAGTTTATCCCAAATATCCTAAAATTATACTTAAAATTATCTTATATATGACTGAAAAATCATATACCGTATAGTAATTATAAAGTAAAAACACCAATATGTATTACAGTAATAAATGTTAATAAAAACAATGAAATGTTGAGTTGTACTCACCAGTTGAGTGAGCGTTAATAGAGAACGGGATGCATGCCGGGAGGGAGGGGGAGAAGCAAGGCTACTACAAGCAACGTGGTGATTATTGGGAAGATAAACATGGGGGTGGAGAGAAGCTAGGCTACCACAAGCAACGTGGTGACTATGGGAAAGATAAACATGGGGGGAGAAGAGAAGCTAGGCTACCACCCACACACGAGACTAGAAAGGCCAAGATAAACGCAAATTAGTTTCTAAGCTTTCATTTTAATTTTTTAGGTTTTTTCATTAGGCCCTAACAATGAAAAAAAAAATTTTGATTTGTTACTAGCAGCGAATGGGATGCATGCCAGGAGGGGGTGGGAGAGAAGCAAGGCTACCACAAGCAACGTGGTGACTATGGGCAAGATAAACATGGGGGAAGGAAAGAAGCTAGATAAACATGGGGGGTGGAGAGAAGCAAGGCTACCACAAGCAACGTGGTGACTATGGGCAAGATAAACATGGGTGGAGGAGAGAAGCTAGACTACACGCACACACGCACGATAAAGAGTCAATGAATTTGACAGTACGTACAGTACAAAATGGTTATTTCTTTCCTTTTTTTACATTACGTAATGAAAAATCTAAAGAATAAAATTGTAACTAACATACCATGGAGACAGGGATGATTGACTAACAAAGGTGAGCTGAGGAGGAAGGAGGTATGGAGAGAGAACTATGAGACAGCATAGCCTAACCTACGACACACACACACACACACACACACACACACACACACACACACACACACACACACACTTTTTTTTACTTTTCTTCTTGCATTTTTTTTTTTTTTTGGTGGGGAGGGGCTTTTGTTTTTTCTCTACTTAAGCTAATCACTCCCACTATCAGTTTTAGCCATTTTGGCCTTTTTACCCTAAACACTCTGACTTCGTGGTCGTATCTCAAAAAAATCGTGTGTTGGGGCATTCGTATCTCAAAGTTCCACTGTCAGTCAGTCAGTTAAGTGCCATACGTGATACACGCTTGGGCGATCATGTCTCGAAAGAGACATGACTGACTGGGCAGAAGATTATCCCGCAGTAGGTTGCCATTGCTTTCCGTGGTAGACTAGTTGCCGACCAAGGCTATAGAACCCAATCTGTCCTGTTATTTAACCCATAACTGGAAGGAATAGACGGATTAATACCTTCCCCAAGGGTATTTGCGCGTAAGTGAATGCAATGAATTCAGCTGGAATTCGAACTCGGCTCTCCGATTTCTCGTTCCAAGCCGATAGCCGTAGTTTAAAATACAACTTTATTATTATCTACTATTTTGAAACCGTAAGTGTATTATTAGACTGATTTTAAAATGTAACTTCTTTAGCATACGCTATTTTTTATAGTGACAAAGTATTATGATGTTACTTAGTAAAGTAACTTATATATTATGTATCAATTTGTGTACACCTGTCGCAATAAACTACAATTCTTTTCATTGATCAATAAATCAGATGTTGTATCTATGTTTGGCCCTCGACTATGTCCGCATATGACAAAAATATACAGTATAACCCGGATATAAGATATTCGGATATAAGAGAGATTTTCTCTGATCCCAAATTAGAGCCTGTGGTAATGTATATAAAATAGACCAAACCCGGGTATAAGAGAAATCCGGATATAAGAGAACTTATATCCTGTCCCGACAACTCTCTTATATCAGGGTTACACTGTTTAGTTACAAGATAAAAAGGGAGTTTCTATTGATTAATTCGTAAATAAGCGTTCTTTACATTGGCTCCTGAAAGGGTATAGGATTATATAAAGTCGGATTTGTTAAGCAATCAAATATTGAGAAAACCAAGAACTTTAAAAAGCTCAATGTTAGAAACATCACAATTCAAAAAAGAAGGTTAATAATAATATACGATTTACCACAGCAAAGAAGCAAAGATTGAAATGAATAATAATAATAATAGTAATAATATATCACCGTTAAAACAATTTTGTTCAACCGTAAAAAAAATAAACCGATTAACATAAAAAATCTAGTATATAAATCAGTGATTTTTAGCTCCTTGAGTCAACTAAATTTTGAAATACGAACATGTACAGGGTACAAATCCTATATATATTTGTACAGGGTACAAATCCTATATATATTTGTACAGGGTACAGCTCCTATATATATTTGTACAGGGTACAAATCCTATATATATTTGTACAGGGTACAAATCCTATATATATTTGTACAGGGTACAAATCCTATATAATCCACCAACCAACTAAAACACAGAATAAATTGCACAGCCGCAAAAAAGGGATTCAAACGACTTTGAAAAAACCGAACTAAGAAAAATACCCAAGTCAGTGTGAAAAGATATATCAGAATGATGATTGGATTAAAAACAGCAAATTTATAAATGACGTATTTTCACGCCTAGCTGTAAAAAGCTTCGCTGGAGCCGGAATCATGAGAAGCTTGACTATAAAAACCACGACGCTAACCTGTCAAAGGCAGTCGACATACCGAGTCACTAGACTGACGACTCTACGACACTGTCAGCTCTCTGCCTTCGGGTAGAGGGCGCTCTCTGCTTCCGAGCAGAGAGCAATAACCCAGTCGTGGTTCCGCCGAAGGGTAGAACCACGACTGGGCAAAAATAGACAGGCATTTTTTGGCCCGGCTATATGGCCGGGAATACCCACTATAAAATGACCATGTGTCACATCTAGCCTTGCGTGGGAAGGCTAGTAAATACAGTCGACATGGGAGCAGTTAGCTGACAACCTCGTGGCAATGTAACGAAAGAAAATTCAAGAAGCCGACCCAGACGCAGGGCACATCATGGTTTCATTCGATCTTTTCTTCCAACATCTTTTTCTTCATTTTCACACCACGCCGCTAAAGAGGACTAACAGCAACCAAATGTACGTGGTAAGTACCACTTCGTTATTTGTTTTGCCTTCTCTTTCTCTCAATCTGTGGCGACCTATTAAAAGGAGGAAGGAACAAAGACTTTACATTCTGCTACTATACAACCATGAACTCTAACTTTCTGCGGACACTTCAAATACCTACATCTCTACTACGAACGATTTTAGCTACCAAACCGCATGTATTTTCTCAATGAACATTTTTCTTCTAGCAAATTCTAGCAAATTCTTCTAGCAAATTCTAGCAAATATTATAGTGTTCAGTTGACAAAATTTCACTTGTATCTTTCTTCTTACGCTTTTGTCATTCTGTAAATAATTTTGATTTAATATACACACGAAATATTTTATCCTTTCACATTTCAAACTTCTGATATTTAAATTGTGGGGACTTCGCGCGTGTTTAGCACAAGGTCAATTTGTCAAGCATCACGGAGCCCCCTACACATGTCTGGACAGTTTGAAGATCAAGCACAGTCTTAAGAAAGATTATTTTATCCACCGAAAAAAAATAAAAAATAAAAAATTGATAACGTACAAATTATCTAGCCGTATGTAAACATCACCAATAAATTATTCATGTTACTTCGATAACTAAATAAGGCGATAAAGACATTACAATTAACTAAAGTAAAATTTACCGGCATAGTAATGCTACAGAGAAAAGGAAAATCTTTAACATTCCAAAATACCTAACTATAATACACTAGAAGTATTTTAGTAATAGTATTAGAAACTAATAGTATTAGGATGTGCGTTGTGATACAGTGGATAGCGGCTCGCAACGAGAAATCGGTGAGCCGAGTTCAAATTCCAGTTGAATTCATTGCATTCACTTACGCGCAAATACCCTTGGGAAAGGTATTAATCCGTCTCTTCCTTCCAGTTATGGGTTAAATAACAGAACAGATTGGGTTCTATAGCCTTTGCTAGCAACCAATCTACTGCAGAAAGCAATGGCAACCTACTGCGAGATAATCTTCTGCCTAGTTACTCATGTCTCTTTCGAGACATGATCGCCTAAGCGTTTACCACGTATGGCACTTAACTGACTGACATTAGGAACTGTCATTACGAATGTCATTTTTGCAAAACAAAAATACTAAGCCTGTTATTGTAAAAAATACCCTTCATTAAGTGATAATTTAGAAATGTGTAAAGTGTTAAACTTGTATAACTAGTGTACTATCAGTAATCATAATGTTATGCAATGCACTATATATATATATATATATATATATATATATATATAATCTAAACTTATTTATAAATGGAACTTTTTCTGTGTGTGTATCTATGTGTGTATATCCGTTACCTATAGACTCCGATACGGCTGAACCGATCTTCCTGAAAACTTACACAGTTGTACTATAAGCGTCCGCGAGGGTTCTTAGCTAGATTTTGTGTCGATGTACACCCGATAAATATCGAAAATCGATAATCGAAAAAATCGGGTTATATAAGGAGTGGTCCGATTTTAATCAAATTTGATACACTCATAGACAAAGACATAAGAAACGATATTCAGAAGTTTCAAGGTTGCAGTTCTTAGAATAGTGCAGAAAGTCGGAAATATATATATATAAAAGACAAGATGTTTGTGCGTGTGTGTGTCTGTCTATCTGTCTGTATTTCCTTTAGACAAATCCATAATTTTTATTCGATTCTCATCAACCTTCAAAATCTGACTTACATCCATTCATTTTTCTTTCAGTCTATGGTTTCGCTTTAACTGGAAACAACTATTGCTTTTTAGTCTTTCGTGCCAAAGTCGAAAGAGTCTGAGCTCCTGGACCATGGATTAGTTTTAAAGCTTTCATTACACCCGAGCAACGCCGGACTATACTGCTAGTGTATATATATATATATATATATATATATATATATATATATATATATATATTGACATATAAATATAAAATGTGTGTTTTAAATCATATGTCAAAGATGTGAAAATCCAGTTGAATTTTATTGCACGTTATTAATATGAATGTCATATCTCCTCAGATTTACAGTCACTTACTAAAAAGATTAAAATCTGCTTAGCACACGTACAATTTTAGCTTCCAATTGAATTTCTACATTCTCTCTTGGAAACCCATTAAAACAGGCCCCGAATTCCACTTGCTAAATACTGTTGTCCGTAAATGAACGAGTTATGTGCTTGCCTACGGCCGCACAACCTGATCGCTAACTAACACCTTAAATTTTTTCTTTCCTCCCACATATATGTGAAAATATTCATCAGCAAATGAAAACCCAGGGAAACATATCCGGAAAGAAAACCGGAGAAATCTAACAAGCCTACGCGATATTTGTTTCCGCTATATAAATCGCCGAGAAAGCTGAATTCGTCAGAAAGGCTAGCAGGCTGAATTGCGTCTGGTCGATCAGCAACTACCACTGATTTACCTTCTCACTGACCGTCACATCAAGTCCTTACACCTCTTCGGCAAGGAAAAAAAAAAAGGGAACAACCTGTCAATGTCACGATTACTACTACGGAAGGAGAGAACATCACAGAGCTACTCAAATCACTCTCCGAGCGACATATATTTGTTCCCTTACCTCTTCTCTCAACCTTCGGCCGACTTCTTTTTAGGACAACCGCTTTGGGGAAACTTCGTGAACATTACATACAGTTACTGACGGCCTGCCTAAAACCAATTCATACCCACATCTGACGCCAACCGGCTAAAAATTATTTACAATCGAAGTCGTAAAATACTCGTCTGTATTTATCCAATAAACGAGATGAATTTACATTTGCTTTTGTCATAATTCTTCTTGCAACCATACGCTTATTTATAACGGTATCTATTGAAACTGAGTTTGGAAAAGATAATCTTCAACTCTCCATTGTGAAAGAATCAGTCGCCAAGGAAGACAGTGTGTTTTCTTTTCATTGTCTGCTTGATACTAGAACTCAAAGATAATATTTTTCCAACAGTCCCCTAAAAATGAAATTATAATGAAACAAATTCTTCCACAAGAGAATATAAAGTAAAAACATTTCTCGGTTCCCCAAGGATACGTGGCACAGTGGATAAAAGAATTGGTTGAAGTAATCCAAAAGTGACTTGATCCAAAGAGTTGCAATAGCAATCAGTGGTCAGAGAATCAGTCAGTTAAGTGCCATACGTGATACACACTTTAAGCGATCATGAATCTTTCGAAGTTTTTGATAGGATAGTCATAAGTAAAAATCGTGTTCTACAGAAAGATGCTTAGGATAACAGGGACAGAAACCTGTTAGCAACGATGAATATGTTGGGGAAAATGGAAACAAAAAGGAAACTTATCATCAGGTACAGGCAGCTAAAATTTCAGAGAAGCAATCAGTTAAGCGTCATAGGTGATACACGCTTTTTTTGGCGATCATGTCTCTTTCGATACATGACTGACTGGACAGAAGATTATCCCGCAGTAAGTTGCCATTGCTTTCTGCGGTAGACTGGTTGCCAGCCAAGGCTATAGAACCCAATTTGACCTGTTATTTGACTCATAGCTAGAGGGGGAAGAGATGTATTATATTACTAAGTAGTAATTAGTGGGGGACCAGTTTATTACTTCATAACAATAGAAAAAAGATCCCCCACTTTATGACCAGTAGAAGCCTTAATCATGATTCCAACTATTATATTCAGTCAGTGAGTTAAGTATCATACGTGATACACGCTTTGGGCGATCATGTCTCAAAAGAGTCTTGACTGACAGGACAGAAGATTATCCCAGAGTAGGTTGCCATTGCTTTCTGCTGTAGAATGGTTGCCAGCCAATGCTATAAAACCCAATCTATCCTGTTATTTAACCCATAACCGGATGGAAGACACAGATTAGTACCTTTCCCAAGGGTATTTCCCTTGTAAGTGAATGCAAGGAATTCAACTGAAATTCGAACACGCCAATCCGATTTGCCGTTCCAAGTCAATATCCACTGCACCACATCCGCACATCCGGCCAGAGAATAGCTGAACTAAAAACGTGGAGCGGTGAGGTAGTCAGTCAGTTAAGTGCCATACGTGAAACACGCTTGGGCGATCATGTCTCGAAAGAGACATAACTGACTGGGCAGAAGATTATCCCGCAGTAGGTTGCCATTGCTTTCTGTGGTAGATTGGTTGCCAGCCAAGGCTATAGAACCTAATCTGCCCTGTTATTTAACCCATAACTGGAAGGAAGAGACGGATTAATACCTTTCCTTAAGGTATTTGAGCGTAAGTGAATGCAAGGAATTCAACTGGAATTCGAACTTGGTTCCCCGATTTCTCGTTCCGAGTCTATCTCCACTGCACCACAACGAACATAGGGAATCAACTTAGAACTGAGATATTAAAGAGGCATGGCATATGGAACTATAACAACCTACAGCCATTGATTAAAAGCGTTCGGTTCAAAATTCGACCGTATATCACCTGAAGAAAACCGGAGCGTAAAATGAACGAAACGTCGTGAACATGATAGGCAAGATGAGGACAACAGTCCGAAAAATAGTTACAGTACCTCATCTGAGAAATATAGATTAATGATATAATTGACGGAGGATTATTTGGGATAGATACAAATGAGACCAATGTATTTCATAAAATGAATATAGGAATCTGCAAAGGAAATACAGACTGGCATAATTTCTTTCGGGATACCAGATCAAAACCTGAGGTGGAAGTAAAGAATACTGACGGCAGATATCGCAGTATTCGCCCCATCTGATCACACATGTGAATTTTCTTTTGTCCCCCAAATCGGTTTATGTCGACAGGTTTGAAGAGAGTTTAATCGAAAGAGATCTGGATGAAATTGTCAATCTAAAGTCATTTGGATTAGAAGACGAAGGTAACTTCTGCTATTTTGATAAAGAATAAATTGAAAAATTTTAAATTTCTATTTGTTTTTTAAATTATGCTTGCTCCTGCAAAGTTCCCTGGAATAAGGATAAATTATTATTAGTTACTGTTAATTATGCTGTCTCTCTGGAGGTTTTTGATAGGATAGCCATAAGTTGTGTTCTACAGAAAGATGCTGAGAGTAACATGGACCGACCCTCTCAGCAACGATGAATAGGAAACATCGGATGTACGTTGTGGTGCAATGGTTATCGACTCGGAACGACAAATCGGGGAGCCGAGTTCAAATTCCAGTTGAATTCCTTGTATTCACTTACGCACAAATACCCTTGGGAAAGGTATTAATCCTTCTCTTCTTTCCATTTATGGGTTAAATAATAGAACAGATTGGGTTCTATAGATTTGGATGGCAACCAGTCTACACACTGAGGGAAAGAGGGTCAGCGGAAAACATCACGAAACATCCAAATCTAATCTAAACTTATTCATAAATGGAACTATGTGTGTGTGTGTGTGTGTTTGTGTGTGTGTTTGTGTGTGTGTGTGTGTCCGTTACCTATAAACTCCAAAACGGCTGAACCGATTTTCTTGAAAATTTACAGTTGTAGTATAAGCATCTGCGAGTGTTCTTAGCTAGGTTTTGTGTCGAGGTACCCCCGATAAATATCGAAAATCGATAATCGAATAAATCGGATTATAGAACGAGTGGTCCGATTTTAATCAAATTTGATACACACATAGACAAAGACATAAGAAATGATATTCAGAAGTTTCAAGATTGCAGTTCTCTCCTTGGATGACTTATTTGACTTCGATATTGGAAAACGATACCCCGAGAGCCTACCGGGTCTGATCAAAATCAGTTTTTCAGCCCTTTTATTTTAGTTTTTGCTTCGGGTTTGGCTCTGAGTAGGTATAATTGTAGTTCTTCGTCTCAGCCATGATACCATTTACTCAGAGAACTCATTTAGCCTTCAAAATTCAGTTTACGACGAAAAAAATTTATTTAATATCGAAACCAGGAAATCAAAATTTGACTTACAGCCATTCATTTTTCTTTCAGTTTACGGTTTCGCTTTAACTGGAAACAACTATTGTTTTTTAGTCTTTCGTGCCAACGTCCAAAGAGTCTGAACTCCAGGATCATGGATTAGTTTTAAAGCTTTCATTACACCCGAACAACGCCGAGTTATACTGTTCGTACTTGATAAGCTTGAGTAAATAGATGGTAAAAAAGGGTTTGGGAGAAATTGCTAAAAGACAAAACTTATTAACAGCTAGAAATAACAGAAATAACAGTATATTTAGCTGCCGTGATCGTGAGTGACGGAACGAATGTGTTGCCATGACAACAAGAGGCTGGTTGGTGCCGCTTTTCCTGACAAAAAAAAAAAAACAAAATTTTTTTTTGTTTATGCTTATTTCCTATACTTTGGTTTTTATACAAATTAAACAAATCATGTTGTATTAAACTGTCGCAATGCATCACGTGACCTTTAGCCCGGGATTAGTGAGAGACAAGGACAGAGAGAAAAGCAACATGTGCGATAGATGATGGACATTGTCCTCCCGTCAAGAGTTTAAAACCTACAACTGGTCTACCAGGAGAACACGGTAATTATTTAAATTACTTTAAGTATTGTCAGATATGTAAATAAGGGATTTATATTTGATTTCTTTCACGTTTCCTCATATTTTATTCAAAATCTATTATTTTCCTCAAAGCTGCCTGTAGCCGTCTTGTTTGTTGTCTGTTTTGTTTTAACCCTCAAGGGCCATTCGTATCATATTCGATACAGTATGAAAACAAGCCTTGAAAGAAATATTTTCCTGAAAAACTTTTTAAGAGAAATATTTTATAAATTTCAAATGAAAGCAGTACTGACTGCTCAGTCAATGAGTACCAAATGTTTCCTTATAGGGAAATACCAAATGTTTCCTTATAGGGAAATACTGTATCAAATATGATACGAATGGCCCTAGAGGTTTAAGTAATTTTCACGGTGTTACGAAACTCCTGAATAAAATCATGGAAACATCAGTATGAAGCGTGGAAATTATTTTGTTGATCAGTGTAGTTAAAGCAGGTTCATAGTCGCCTCCGTCCAGAAAAGAAACGGCAAAAGTCAAAACTTTATAGAAGGAAAATATTACTTAACGATTATTTGTCTGTTTTTCATGAGTCGGAGAAAAAGAGAATATTGGAATGTATAACAGCTTTCCCTAAAACGATTAGGATTATTTTTTTATTTTTTTTTTTTATAAGCGTTTCACCCCGAGCAAGGGGGCTACGTAGAGTGGAGAAAGGCTGATTAAATATAGGAAATAACAGAGGGTGGGTGATAGGCGGGTGAGGATACCGAGAATGAGGGTTGGGTAGATGAGAGTTTTTCTGAGAATAATTGGGAGTTAGTGTGATAGGAGGTGTCTATTGACCCTACATTTAAACACCTGGAGATTGTAACTGTCGGGAAAGCAGACTTGTGGAAGGGAGTTCCACAGGCGGGAAGCGCGAGAAAAGAAGCTGTTGGAGTAGAATTTACGGTTACATCTTATCCGTTTAACTGTAAAAGGGTGGGACCTAGTTGCTAATCTAGTATCTCGTGTAAATTCGTGCTTAGGCGGCACCAGTGATCTAAGCTCATCGGAGCAGAAGCCATGAAAGTACTTGTAGAAGAGGCACATCTGGATTCCTTATATTTCTCTGAGTAAAAGTGATGAAATATCTAGCTAAACCCATCTTTAGATACCCCACGAATCTCCATCCGAGTTTGACAGCATTAGATTATTTTGGCAGAGTCAAAATTACAGAAATAATAAGTTGAATATACAACAGTAGCGATTTAGCGGAAGACTTAAGCAGATCCTTTCTCCGTCGGGACTTGTATAGGTTTTACAGTGAACAACTGCACACCTGAATCTCTTGTTGATACTTATGCATTCAATTTGGTTTGTCGTTCATCATTCATGTCCATAATTGGTTTGAGCGTTATTCAAACTAGGCGTTGATTATTACCTGGTTGTTCACTGTACACCTTCTGGACCCAGTTTTCTCTGCGGTTTTCTAGTCAGAAATTGCCTGTTTCATCTTCTTTCACCTTGCCTACTTTGACATTCAGATTTCCCATGATAATTCTAATTTCTTGTGAGTTAAACCGAGCCGGGAGTTGTCCAGCTTGTAGGAGTAGAAAGATTCGATATCCTCTTCATTGTGTTGTCGGTGCACACACGATTATAACAGTTTTTTTTTTGTTTTTTTTTTTAATCATTTCACCCCGAGCAAGGCAGAAACGCCACTGATGTGCAGGGAGTTACATAAATGTAAAAAGATTAATTAGAAAAGAGTGAGGAGTACAAGCTAGTTAGAAAGGAACAATAGAAAGCTGAGAAAGAAGGTGCGATGACAGATACATAGGTAGAGAGAAAGGGAAGATTATACAGGGGAGGGGAGAGAGCTAGAGGCCAATGGTTAGTAGATGAGTATTAACTTTGCATTTAAATTTCTGGAGGTTGTAGCCGTCAGGAAAGCAAGAATACGGGAGTGAGTTCCACAGGCGGGAAGTGCGAGAGAGGAAGCTGCAGGAATAAAATTGTCGTCTGCATTTGGCTAACCTGACTGTGAACGGGTGGGACCCAGTTACTAGTCTGGTTGCACGGGTAAACACCTGTTGAGGAGGCAACAGTGACTTAAGCTCATCCGAGCAGAAGCCATGAAAGTATTTATAGAAGAGACAGAGGGAGGCCACATTTCGACGATGGGAAAGTGGCTGCAGTCGAGTCGGCAGATCAGTACCTATCACGTTACAGCCTCTCCTTTGGAGCTTGTCAAGAACACTGAGGAGAACGGCAGGGGAGCTTTTGTTATGATATTGGTAAGTGCTCATTCGAACTTAATCTCGTGAGATCTGTCCGTTATCTCGGATATGTTACATATATGCTGATTATTATTAGCTAGCCAATCCCACTATATCTCCCTGAAACTTTGAGGTTTAACTCCCCACTTCCGTACAGATTTCTTTTTGGGTTATATCACAAGGATTCTTTCAGAAAACTGATAGTACCCAAGAATGCATTTCCCCATGTCTTGGTCCAGTATCAATCCTTATTCATTATTTCTTTTTGGGTTATATCACAAGGATTCTTTCAGAAAACTGATAGTACCCAAGAATGCATTTCCCCATGTCTTGGTCCAGTATCAATCCTTATTCATTATTTCTTTTTGGGTTATATCACAAGGATTCTTTCAGAAAACTGATAGTACCCAAGAATGCATTTCCCATGTCTTGGTCCAGTATCAATCCTTATTCATTATTTCTTTTTGGGTTATATCACAAGGATTCTTTCAGAAAACTGATAGTACCCAAGAATGCATTTCCCATGTCTTGGTCCAGTATCAATCCTTATTCATTATTTCTTTTTGGGTTATATCACAAGGATTCTTTCAGAAAACTGATAGTACCCAAGAATGCATTTCCCCATGTCTTGGTCCAGTATCAATCCTTATTCATTATTTTCACTGCTTGTGTATATAATCCTGTGGTTGACACTGACAAAATATTTATCGAAGTTCAAATCATTTTCGTCGGGGAGGGTCTATTTGATCTACATCGTGCTCGCACAAGCACTTCCCCACACAATGAAAGATAAGAGATATCATCTGCCGAGTAAGGTCTTGTCTACGCACCGACAGACACATTAAAAGAACTGTCAGAAGTTTAGTGTCCGCATATATCACACAGCATTACGAATATTTAATTCACAAAAGACATTTAGCAGCAAGGAATACTGAGCATTTTGTTGTTATTGTATATTTCCGATAAGAATATATAAATGTTATGTTTTACTTCCATATTTCCATAGAGAAATAACATTTGTATGCTTCATTTAAACGATGTTATTTTTAACTAATTCGAATCTTGACAAGCAAAATGGGACAAAAAACAAAAACAAAAAAACTGTCATTCTGAGAATTCGAAATGTTAGATACGTATCAATTCGAAAAGTGGATAATAGGAATGTTTTCGAAGAGATTTATAATATATCTGCGTGTGAATTCGAAATGATAGAATCGTAACAATACAAACAAAGTTTAAAAGGAAAGTACTCAAATACATTTATAATATATTAGTATGAGAGTTCTGAATGTTAGAAACATAACCATTCAAAAGAGCATAAAAGGAACGTCCTCGGGGGATTTATAGTACATCAGGGTGAGAATTCCAAATGTTAGATATGTAACTATTCAAAAAGTGGATTATAGGAACGTACTCGAAGGGATTTATAATGTGTCGGCATGAGAATTCGAAACGTCAGATACATAACTATTAAGCACAAGGCTAATAATAATAATAATAATAATAATAATAATAATAATAATAATAATAATAATTTACCATTCGAAACAGTACAGACCAAACAAACATTATTTCCATCTGCGGAAAGTGATAAGCAAAGAATATGAAATTAAAGATGTTGTTGAAAAGATACTTTTCAAAACGAAGAATTTGAACGACGAATTTGAATCGAACGTTCTTTTCTATTCCAAACTTTAATTAATAGCCAAACTAAATCAAATACGAAAAGCGTTTATTCATCAAAATATTTCCATCACACTTTTTTGTTACGATTGTTGTGCCATAGGTTCTATACCACACTTATACTATTTAGATTGCTTCGAGATTAAAAATAAAAACCTCCCTGAAATTCTTTTCAAACTCATCTGTCTGTTTAATGAGTTTGAGATTTGTTTAACGGCATATCAACCTCTGTAGGTTATTCAGTGCCAAAAAGATGTGGTTTTAAAGTATCTTTTTTAATGTTTGGTTATAGTGAGAAGGTTAATTTAGTCAGATTTTGATGAAAAATTTATTTTTATTTTTGATTTTATTTTAGAAAAATGAAGATGTCTTCTAGTTTTGTATTCACAAATGTATTGCTCGTAATAATATTTTTCCTTCAAAAATGTATCATAGCAATAATTTTTTCCCTTCAAAAATGTGTTATGGTAATAATTTGTTTCCTTCAAAATGGGCGTAGGACAACCTATTGACAGGCGAGACAATAATGTCCGGGAGTGATAAAAATCTGATACAATCACGAGTGACGCAATATTTTTCAAGGCCAAATAATAATATTTTTCCTTCAAAAATGTATCATGGCAATAATTTTTCCCTTCAAAAATGTGTTATGGTAATAATTTGTTTCCTTCAAAATTTATTGTTGGTAATATTTTTCTTTCAAAAATGTATATTTTTTTACGTATATATTTCTATAAAAGTCTATTTTTATATTTTCATAATGTTTTGACCCCATTTTAGGGGTTAGCTATTTGCCTATAGCTAAGAACCTAACAGGTGCTACCACTAGAGGTCAGGGTGGATCTGAGAACAATAGCAATTAAGAGGTAGTTCCATGCTCCTCACAACCTCCCCTTGCTGAAAGATCGTCACATCAAGGACCTGTTTGTTCATTGATTCGGAAAAAGTGGTAATATAATGGTGCAAGGTCTGGACTGAATGCAGGTTGAGGCAGCACAATTAGCCCCTTAGATCCTCAAGTTAGCGCTTGGACACACTGAGAATGTGGGCTGGAGCTTTTCAATTTTCTGTTCATTTTTTAGCAATCTATACATTTGTAAATAAAAGTTAATTCTGAGTTGTAACATTACTCCAAAAAATGAAATATACATCTGCAACACGTTATTTATAGAAAATTAACAAATTCAAAGATCAATTAATGAAATTTGAAATAAATAGCCTTTGTTTTTAGCATGAAATTTAGCATAAATGTATTTATTTATCATGGAGCTCTGATCTTTCTGTCTTTCAAAGTAGGTGATAACAGCCTGTCTTCAAACATTTCACACATCTGAATAACTATGGTAGACCAGAATTAACATGAATTTATGAAACCTAAGTGAAAATTTCGTGAGGAGAACAACGCTTGAAACACGTGACCTTTTAATTATAAGCCTCTTTCATAGTTAAAAAATGTGCAATTTAACATAAAATGAAAAAGTATTTTAAAAATCTTAATCCTACATTGAATTTAAATTTCTGGAGGCTGTAGCTGTTAAGAAAGCAAATATACCGAAAGGAGTTCCATAGGCGGGAAGTGCGGAAATAGAAGCTGATGGAGTAGAATTGTTCGCTGCATTTGGTAGATTTAACTGTAAAAGGGTGGAACCTTTATACAAGTCAAATTGCTCGAGTAAATCCTTGTCGAGGGAACACTAGTGACTTAAGTTCATCGGAGCATGAGGCTAATAAACACGACAAAGCAGATAAAGAATAGATCTTGTCGAAGACAGTAATAATATATTAACGTAAAAAATATAAATTTTGAAAGCGGGAGAATTTAAAACGAGGCTAATAGTAATTTACAATTTCAACTGTACACGGCAGACTAGAAAGTGTTCAAACTGAGGAGTGGAACAATATATTTATGTAAACCTTCACAATTTTAGAAAAAACTTGACAATACAAAACGAGGTTGTTATTTACAATTTCACACGCTACACAGCAGTTAAGAAAGAATGAAAACTGATGAGACTAATAATATACCACCGTAAAACTTCTAAATCTTAGAAATGTGACAATTCAAAATAAGCCTAATACTAATTCAGTTTCTTTCAAATGGGACACTGAAGAGTTCAAAGTAAGGATTGTAATAATATATCAGCCTTAAAACTTCTAAATTTCAGAAACGTGAAAATTACAAATGAGGCTAATACAGTAATTTTACAATTTCAATAGCGTACCAGAACGAGTTCAATTCGGCTCGGAACCGAGTTCGCATTCCAGCTGAATTCCTTCCATTCTCTTACGGACAAATACCTTTGGGAAAGATGTTAATCATTCCTGCATACAATCAGATGAATTAAGAAACACCCTATTCAGACATTTTTTCTGACATTCACATAGTTCGATCTTCTTGCCAAGTCAGTGTTCTTGACAGGCTCCAAAGTTGAGTCTGTAATGTGATAGGTACTGATCTGGCAGCTCGACTGCAGCCACTTCCCCATCATCGAAATGTGGCCTCCCTTTGTCTGTTCTATAAATACTTTCATGGCTTCTGCTCGGATGAGCTTAAGTCACTGTTGCCTCCTCAACAGGTGTTTACTCGTGCAACCAGACTGGCAACTGGGTCCCACCCATTCACAGTCAGGTTAGCCAAATGCAGACGACAATTCTACTCCTGCAGCTTCTTCTCTCGCACTTCCCGCCTGTGGAACTCGCTCCCATATTCTTGCTTTCCTGACGGCTACAACCTCCAGAAATTTAAATGCAAAGTCAATACTCATCTACTAACCACTGGACTCTAGCTCTCTCCCCACCCCTGTATAATCTTCCCTTTCTCTCCACCTATGTATCTGTCATCGCACCTGCTTTCTCAGCTTTCTATTGTTCCTTTCTAACTAGTTTGTACTCCTCACTCTTTTCTAATTAATCTTTTTATATTTATGTAGCCCCTGCACATCAGTGGCGTTTCCGCCTTGCTGGGGGTGAAATGATTATTAAAAAAAAAAAGAAAAAAAGTCGTTTCCAGAGTTGTTGTTCCTTTCTGTTTCGACAATTGCAAGACATATCAGAATTCAACACACGAGGCATACAATCTCAAATGGAATTCTTTTGGTGCTAACCTTTAAAGAACTTGGCAGTAAGCTTAACTAAGCATAATTTTCCCGCGCGTTTCGACTTTTATTGCAATATTGCCTTTAAAGGCAAAAATAAACCTTAAATACTTCCTGTTACAATGAATTTCCCCTGTATATGCATATATGAGATGTAGAGGCAGTGTAATGAGCGGCGGTCCAAAACAAGAGATTAGCGAATTTCAACCGAGTACAGTATATCGGGAAGACAAGTTCGAATTCCAGTTGAATTATGCATTCGCTTACATACAAACATCCTTGGGAAAGGTATTAGTCCAATTATGGACAGATTGGGTTCTATAGCCTTGGTTGGTAACCAGTCTACCACAGAAAGCAATGGCAACCTACTGCATGATAATCTTCTGCCCAGTCTGTCATGTATCTTTTAAGACATGATCGTCTAAAGCGTGTATCACGTATGGCACTTAACTGGCTGACCAGAACGAGTTCAAATCGTATACAGTAATAATATATCAACATAAAACGTCTACATTTTGGAAATGTGGCAATTCAAAACGAGGCTAATAATCGTGTAAGTTGTAACAAAAATAAATGCTGGAAAAATCAGTCAGTTAAGTGCCATACGTGACACACGCTTGGGCGATCATGTCTCGAAAGAGACATGACTGACTGGGCAGAAGATTATCCCGCAGTAGGTTGCCATTGCTTTCTGCGGTAGACTGGTTGCCAACCAAGGCTATAGAACCCAATCTGTCCTGTTATTTAACACTTAACTGGAAGGAAGAGACGGATTAATACCTTTCTCAAGGGTATTTGCGCGTAAGTGCATGCAAGGAATTCAACTGAAATTCGAACTCGGCTCTCTGATTTCTCGTTCCGAGTCGATATCCACTGCGCCACAACGCACATCCGCTGGACAAATACACCACTCCAAAACAAGGTTTGTAACACTATGTCATTATAGTCATCAAATCTTATCGCGATTCAAGGCTGCTGTCAATAAACCCATTGGTCAACCTATTCTACAAAGGACAGTTCATTAATTGGTGTTTCGTGTTCGTCTACAAACAAGAGTATCATTCATCTGACGTCTTTGGGCCGTGGAGATTTAATTCCTTGTCGCCTAGTCATACAAAATAGGTCTTCGGTTATTTTGTGCATACGGTTTAGTTTCTATGTATCAGTCAGTCAGTTAAGTGCCATACGTGATACACACGCGTTATTCTAATCCTTTATTTCAGTTCTTTGATTTTGGGTTTTGTTTAACGGCATATCAACACCTCTGTGGGTAATTTAATGCCAAAAAGATGGGGTTCAAGGTATTTTTTTAATGTTCAGTTATAGTGAGAAGGCTGATTTAATCAGATTTTAATGAATTTTTTTTGTTTTTAATATTTTTTATTTTAGAAAATTGAAAGTGTCTTCTAGTTTCGTATTCAAAAATGTTTTACTGAGATTAATTTTTTTCTTTCAAACATGTATTTTTGGTAATAATTTTGCTTCAAAAATGTCTATTTTTATGTATATTTTTCTATAAAAGTGTATTTTTATACTTTCATAGTGTTTTGACCCCAGTTTGGGGGTTAACTATTTGCCCATAGATTGGACCCTAACAGGTGCTACCACTCAGAGTCAGAGTGGACCTGAGAACAACAGCAATTAAGAGGTGGTTCCATGCTCCTCACAACCTTTCAATCAGCGGCTTTGCTGCCGGATGCAGTTTACCGTCATACCTAGGATCTTTATCTTGGTTCGTGCAGTTTCTCACACTTTAACGGTAAATCGTAACTGGGAAAGATAAAATGGCAGATGCTTCCTTCTCAGGCATGTATTTCAAGTCTAATCTTTTTTCTTTTTTTTTTTTATTTGGTGGAGAGGTCATGGCATATATAAAGTTGATGAGGTTTTCAGATCAACAAAAGGAAAAAACAATAGCAGAGGACACCGACTCAGCATGAAGGTCTTCATTGCAATCTGCCTGGTAGCTTTGGCTTTCGCCAACGATTCTGTAAGTGATCTGTTATTAACACCTTATACTCGGGTAATGGCGACGCAAAACACTCCTTCCATTCCTCAATCTAATAGATGCGTGTGACCCTAAAGTTGTTTTTATTTTGATTATAAACTCGTGTATTAACATCTATCTATCTATCTATCTATCTATCTATCTATCTATCTATCTATCTATCTATCTATCTTATTCTATTCACATATATTTCTCTTGTTATTAGCCTAATTCTATTCAAATCAATATTTCTATCTAGCTTATTCTGTTTCTATCTATCTATCTATCTATCTATCTATCTATCTATGTGTTTTCGTATTTTTATCATCATCTATAATGCTTAGTATTTATCCTTGAAACAGTGGTGGAGATAGAATGACAATCTTACTCACTCGTGTCGCCGTGGTTTTCAAAAATAACTTTAAATTCCTCACTTCAAACGTGTTTTTATTTATAATCCTTTCATCTTTTTTCAGTTTGTCATTGAGTAATCTACCATCTCCTCTGCAAACACACACACACATACACACACACACATACACACACACACACACACACACACATGTGGTATTATAGCAAATAGAAAAGATTTAAATTTAGCACTGCGTCTGTTTACATCTTTTTCAGTTCAATTAGCAAAAGACGCCATTGACCTGTTGATATTTTTATAGAATCCGACCATTGTCTTTGTTGATTAGAAATCATGCAAATTCAAGGTGTGCTATAATAAAGAAAGAAGAAATCGTATTTTAGTAGATGAACTCATGATAAGTAGACATTTTTAGCTATTTCTCAGGATGTGCGTTGTGGTGCGGTGGATATCGACTCGACTCGGAACGACAAATCGGGGAGCCGAGTTCAAACTCCAGTTGAATTCCTTGCATTCACTTATGCACAAATACCCTTGCGACAGGGATTAATCCGTCTCTTCTCTCCAGTTATGTGTTAAATAATAGGACTGATTGGATTCTATAGCCTTGATTGGCAACCGGTTTACAACAGAAAGCAATGACAACCTACTGCGGGATAATCTTCTGCCCAGTCAGTCATGCCTCTTTCGAGACATGATCGCCCAAAACGTGTATCACTTATGGCACTTAACTTAATGAAATATTGTATAATTTTTAGAAGAAATAAAGCTTTTGGTCTTGTCATCACTTTGAAATAGAACTCTAAAGAACTCTCTAGAGCTTCTAAGAACTCCTAAGAAACTTCCCAAGAACTTCTCGGTTTAATTTCCTGTTAATGGGATAGTCTATTATCTGAGGAATAAGTGTGTTTCACCATAACAATACTGCAATTAAGGTTTTTATTCATTTTTCTTGCGTTTTTCATTTCTTGACAAGATCAAAAGACGGATCTGCAATGTAATCCATACCAATATGGCAGCACAACTTCAGTCACATTCTCACTGCAAAAAAAAAAAAAAAAAAAAAAAAAGAAGCGATACACAAGATTTAAAATACATTTTTTAAATGGAAATCGTTATTTAGGTTATATTTTTTGTAGGCCTGGTTAGATGTAACCGTAAGTTCAATGCTAACGTGTGTTTTTTTGTTTTGTTTTTCGTTTTGTTTTTTTTGTGTATGAAAAATTCTTCTTTTTCTATGTGCCCTGTCCCTTCGGGATGTAGGGGATCATGTTTTTCCACGTCTCCCTATCCCTGGTGGCTCTTAGTATGTTTTCTCCTATTACACCTCGCTACCCCCGTTCCGTCATCCACCTGATCAGGCCCTTCAAATATGTTATCCGCTGCCTTCCTCTGTCTCTTTTTCCTTCAATTTGGCCTGTGAGTATCAGGTTCTCTAAGCCCTCCTTCTTTATTGCATGCCCCAGGAATTTCAGTTGTCTCTTCCTGATGCTCACTATCAATTTCATTTTTCTCGCCATTCTTTCCGACACCTCATCATTGCTCACATGCTCGGTCTATGATATCCACAGCATCCTTCTGTAGAACCACATTTCCGCTGCTTCAAGTTTTTTCCTCATCTTCGATGATATTGTCCAGCATTCACTGCCGTATTGAAGAACTGACATCACATAGCAATCTAGCACTCTCTTCTTTGTTTCTTGAGAAAGTTTTCTGTGTCTTAGTACTTTACTCAGCTTCTGGAACGCGTCCTTCGCCATGCCAATTTGCCTTTGGATCTCTGTGCCGCACTTTCCATCTCCTGTTAGAACACTTCTTAGCTATTTAAATTTTTGTTATGGTTTTTCACGACAAATATATGAAAAATTGGCAACGTGAAACGGTTAATCAAACCACATCATTAATGAAAGTAAAACCTAAGTAAGAGGAGGCCTTACCTACGGAAGATCACCTGAAAATGGAAAAAGAATCTCCGTCATAGCAAGAAATAGGCAAACTTACAATTTGATAAAATATGGATTTTTTCTCCTGTTCTTTCGAAAACCTTTAAAGGACATATTAATATAGAATTATGCTGTTCTGTTCATACCATCACATGCATAATGAAATATATTGTTTAAGAATGCAGCTGCTTTGAAACTAGAAGATGCTAAAAGAAACTTCGATGAAGTTTACCACGACTTGCAAGGAAGATTCATTAATGCAAATAAAGCTACTTACAGAATAAAATGCAAAGTTTTAACCTAGGTTCGTAGTATATGTATAAACAGACAATGTTTGCCTATTGACCGACTAAGTATCTACGTACAGACCCAAATAGAAACAGACAATAGTTACCTTTTCGTGGACTACGTATATGCCAATATACTTAAATATCAACGAATCTTGTTTGTCCGAGAGTTTAAGCGTGATGGCCTTGTTGTTCAGAGTGTTGATCACGCCAAAAAAAATGTAATTGTTCGGATCAGCATAGTTCCAGGATAAACCACAGACTTACACTGTTAGTGTTAAACAAACACATATATGCCTGCGCAGGCTTCTGCAGCAGGAATTGAATGGTTGCCATGGTAGACAGGCAGCGATTTACACACACACACACACACACACACACACACCCAGACACACACACAAAGTTCCATTTATAAATAAGTTTATATATATATAAAATACATATATATATGTGTGTGTGTGTGTGTGTGTGTGTGTGTGTGTGTGTGTGTGTGTCCGTTACCTATAGACTCTGAACCGATTTTCTTGAAAATTTACACAGTTGCACTATAAGCGTCTGCAGGTGTTGCTAGCTAGGGTTTGTGTCCAGGTAGCCCTGATAAATATCGAAAATCGATAATCGAAAAAACCGGGGTATAGGAGTGGTCCGATCTTAATGAAATTTGATACACTTATAACAAAGACATAAGAAACGATATTCAGAAGTTTCAAGGTTGCAGTTCTTACAATAGTTCAGAAAATCGATAATATATATATATATATATATATATATATATATATATATATATATAAGGCAAGATATTTGTGTGTGTGTCTGTTTATCTGTCTGTATGTCCTTTATACAAATACACAATTTTTTACCCTATTCTCACCAAACTTCACACAAATTCTTTAGGCTGAGTCTGAGCTTCAGGACCATGGATTAGTTTTAATGCTTTTATTACATTCGAGCAACGCCGATCTATGCAGCTTGTGTATATATATATACAGAGAAAGAGGGAGAGGTTTCATTAAAAATGATAGATAAGGTATTATCATTAAGTTTTTTATATAATTTTTTATATATTCATATATCAAATATGATACGAATGGCCCTAGAGGGTTAATAGATAGATAGATAGATAGATAGATAGATAGATAGATAGATAGATAGATAGATAGATAAACAGACTGAGATTAACCCTCTAGGGCCATTCGTATCATATTTGATACAGTATGAAAACAAGACTTGAAAGAAATATTTTCCTGAAAAATTTTTTAAGAGAAACATTTTATAAATTTCAAATGAAAGCAGTACTGACTACTCAGTCAATGAATACCAAATGTTTACTTATAGGGAAATACCAAATGTTTCCTTATAGGGAAATACTGTATCAAATATGATACGAATGGCCCTAGAGGGTTAACAGTCCAAAAATTTATTATTAAATGGTTCTGGTTAATTTTGGAGAAATGAGAAGACAAAAATTTATCAAGAGTTACAAGGGAGAGAAAGATATGCTGTTTTCTGATTGCCTACGATCTGAAGGGATACGGAACCTCAACGAAGAAGAAGGCATGTACGTTTGTAGAATGAAAATATATACTGAAGACAAATATTCCAGGCACCATAATGTGCAAAAAGCATTAAATTATGAAGCAAGCTCTTATGATAAAAATGGAAGTCAGATTATAACAATATTAATTATGAATATGGACACAATATATTCAGAAATTAGCCCTCTAGGGCCATTCGTATCATATTTGATACAGTATGAAAACAAGCCTTGAAAGAAATATTTTCCTGAAAAATTTTTTAAGAGAAATATTTTATAAATTTCAACTGAAAGCAGTACTGACTGCTCAGTCAATGAATACCAAATGTTTCCTTATGGGGAAATACCAAATGTTTCCCTATAGGGAAATACTGTATCAAATATGATACGAATGGCCCTAGAGGGTTAACAGTCCAAAAATTTATTATTAAATGATTTTGGTTAATTTTGGCTAATAAACATAAAATGCTATAGTAAACAGGAGTAAATTGATTTTTTTTTATAATCGTGTCCCCCAAGCAAGGCATTTTACTGCCACTGTTGAGCAGGGGGTTACATAGTAGGTAAGTTATGAGAAAGAGTGACAGGTTATAGGGGGTGTAGTGGGTAAGAGAAGGATGACTGTGGCCATAAAGTAAGGGATCAGTTTATATATTGATTTTAATGTAGAACCTGTTCCCCATTTTATATCCACATTATAATAGTATAGAAATTTTTTTATAATCATATCGCCCCAAGCAAGACATTTTATTGCCACTGTTTTGCAGGGGGTTACATAGGAGGAAAGTTATGACAAAGAGTGACAGGTTACAAGGGGGTGTCAGGAAGAGGGTAGGAGAAAGGTGAGAATACTGATGAGAGTGAACAAAAAAGGAGCATGAGAGAGAGAGAGAGAGAGAGGATGTAAGTTAGTGAGATAGAAGATGACTATTGCCTTTACACTTGAATTCTTGAAGATTGTAGCTGTCGGGAAAGCAAGTAAACGGAAGTGAATTTCACAGGTGTGTCGTGCGAGAGAAGAAGCTGGTGGAGTAGAATTTGTGTTCACAATTTATTGGTTTGACAGTAAAAGTGTGGGACCTAGTTGCTAATCTTGTGGCTCGAGCAAATTCATGTATGGGGGGTATCAATGAGCTAAGTTCATATGAGCAGAAGCCATGAAAGTATTTGTAGAAGAGACACAGGGAAGCCACATTGCGCTAGTGAGAAAGTAACTGTATCCGAGCTGCCAAGTCGGGATCGATCACATTACAGATTCTCCGGATTTTGTCAAGGACCCCTAGGTGGATAGCAGGAGCACCCGACCAGATATGGCAGCAGTATTCAATGATTGCTGATACTGTTCGAACTGCAAGCCAACTCAATGCCTTTTTACAAAAGTGAGAGAATGCTTTCACAAATCTCACGTCAGAAAATGCTTCTGACGGCTTAAGTCTGCAAATTCATCTCGATTAAATTACAATTCTAAACCAACTTTGATCATTTCTAAGCTACAGTCGTGAACCTGTTTTTGTATCGTGTGTATTGCTTTGATATTTTCCCTGATTCTGCATTGTTTTTTATTATAATTGTATAGTGACTTTATTGTCACCCTGTATAGTTGACGTCATTTTATTTTATCTTAAAGATACAAACCTATTAGACATAATAACAAAAATTAATAATGATGATGTAAACTTATTTATAAATGGAACTTTGCGTGTCTGTGTGTGTGTGTGTGTCCGTTACCTATAGACTCTGAAACGGCTGAACCGATTTTCTTGAAAATTTACACAGTTGTACTATAAGCGTCTGCGAGTGTTCTTAGCTAGATTTTGTGTCGAGATACCCCCGATAAATATCGAAAATCGATAATCGAATAAATCGGGGTATAGAAGGAGTGGTCCGATTTTAATCAAATTTGATACACTCAAAGACAAAGACTTAAGAAACGATATTCAGAAGTTTCAAGGTTGCAGTTCTTATAATAGTACAGACAATCGATAATATATATATATATATATATAAGGCAAGATGTTTGTGTGTGTATGTTTATCTGCCTGTATGTCTGTATTTTTTCAACCCTTTTATTTTAATCTTTGCTTCGGCTTTGGCTCTAAGTAGGTATAATTGTAGTTCTTATTCTCAGCGCTGATACCAATTACTCATAGGACTTATTTAGCCATCAAAATTCAGTTTAGAACGAAAAAAACTTATTTGATATCGATAGCAGGAAATCAAAATTTGACTTACATCCATTCATTTCTCTTTCAGTCTACGGTTTCGCTTTAACTGGAAACAACTATTGCTTTTTAGTCTTTCGTGCAAACGTCCAAAGAGTCTGAGCTCTAGGACCATGGATTAGTTTTAAAGCTTTCATTACACCCGAGCAACGCCGTGCTATACTGCTAGTTGGCATATAATTTAAGGCACAAGTCATCATTCTCAACCTTCCTAATATTCTTGGCGTCCATTTTTAGCTCAGCAGCTTGTTATGCATTGATGTTGGTGGTTCTTTGGAATTTTCATTTTATCCGATTCTTACCAAACTTCACAGAAATATTCTTTAGGCTGAGTCTGAGCTCTAGGACCATGGATTAGTTTTAAAGCTTTCATTGCACCCGAGCAACGCCGGGCTATACTGCTAGTTGGCATATAATTTAAGGCACAAGTCATCATTCTCAACCTTCCTAATATACTTGGCGTCCATTTTTCGCTCAGCAGCTTGTTATGCATTGATGTTGGTGGTTCTTTGGAATTTTCATTTTATCTGATTCTTACCAAACTTCACAGAAATATTCTTTAGGCTGAGTCTGAGCTCTAGGACCATGGATTAGTTTTAAAGCTTTCATTACACCCGAGCAACGCCGGGCTATACTGCTAGTTGGCATATAATTTAAGGCACAAGTCATCATTCTCAACCTTCCTAATATTCTTGGCGTCCATTTTTAGCTCAGCAGCTTGTTATGCATTGATGTTGGTGGTTCTTTGGAATTTTCATTTTATCCGATTCTTACCAAACTTCACAGAAATATTCTTTAGGCTGAGTCTGAGCTCTAGGACTATGGATTAGTTTTAAAGCTTTCATTACACCCGAGCAACGCCGGGCTATACTGCTAGTTGGCATATAATTTAAGGCACAAGTCATCATTCTCAACCTTCCTAATATTCTTGGCGTCCATTTTTAGCTCAGCAGCTTGTTATGCATTGATGTTGGTGGTTCTTTGGAATTTTCATTTTATCCGATTCTTACCAAACTTCACAGAAATATTTTTAGGCTGAGTCTGAGCTCTAGGACCATGGATTAGTTTTAAAGCTTTCATTACACCCGAGCAACGCCGTGCTATACTGCTAGTTGGCATATAATTTAAGGCACAAGTCATCATTCTCAACACTCCTAATATACTTGGCGTCCATTTTTAGCTCAGCAGCTTGTTATGCATTGATGTTGGTGGTTCTTTGGAATTTTCATTTTATCCGATTCTTACCAAACTTCATAGAAATATTCTTTAGGCTGAGTCTGAGCTCTAGGACCATGGATTAGTTTTAAAGCTTTCATTACACCCGAGCAACGCCGGGCTATACTGCTAGTTAAGATATAAATGAACATTTCTGAAAGAACTTTCCTAAAGTCAGAATGCAGAGATTTATTTAGAAAAAAAAACTGTATTTGCCATCCTCCTCGTCAGAGACGCTGGCCTGTTGAGCTTCTGGCCAGCTCCTTCCATGTACCCCGGTTGTCTGAGTCTCTGTGTAAGGTATTCAAGTCCAGTCTGTAACAGGGTCAGTCCCTGCTTCTGTCTGCTTCGTCTTTTTTTGCATAAGGAACAACCCCAAATGCCAAATACAGGTAGAAGATACTAGAATCAAGAAAGTACAAACATTTAAGTACCTAGAAAGTGTACTAACAGGAGATGGAAAGTGAGACACAGAGATCCGAAGGCGAATTGGCATAAGAAACTGAGTAAAGTATTAAGACACAAGAAAATTTTCCTAGAAACAAAAAAGAAATTGCTAGATTGCTATGGGATGTCAGTTCTTCAATATGGCAGCGAATGCTGGACAATATCATCGGAGATGAGGAAAAAACTTGAAGCAGCGGAACTGTGGTTTTACAGAAGGATGCCGCGGATATCATGGACCAAACATGTGAGCAATGATGAGGTTTTGGAAAGAATGGCAACGAAAAGAAAATTAATAGTGAGCATCAGGAAGAGACAACTGAAGTTCCTGGGACATGCAATGAAGAAGGAGAGCTTGGCAAACCTGATACTGACAGGCCAGATAGAAGGAAAAAGAGAAAGAGGAAGGCAGCGAATAACATATTTGAAGGGCATAATCAGGTGGATGATGGAACGGGGGTTACGTGAAGCAACAGGAGAAAACTTATTAAGAGCCACCAGGGATAGGAAGACGTGGAGAGCCATGGTCTCCTACGTCCTGAAAGGATAGGGAACATAGAAGAAGATGAAATTTTTGGTTCCTGTGACTGGGGTAATTTTCTCTTTTTTATGGTGGATATGATGTCGTCCAGCGATCTTTTTGTTTGTCTGATTGTGTCTTACATTGCGCCGTCTGCTATGCGGTCTACATAGGAGACTTCTAGTAGATTGTCCTGTAGCCTCACATTTTGAAATGGCATTTCTTCGTTGTAGTAAAACTGTTAAAATTCAGAACTCGCGGAATTACAGAAATATTGAGAAGACCAATGCTCATTATATTCTGATAATTAATTGAAGACAGAGAGTAAATGACGTAATGTGCTCTGATTTAAATCTAATAACATATGAAAATATTTTAAAAACGTTCATTGTTAGCGAAAGGGAAGGTAATTATGGAGGACGTTAAGCGATATAATTACTGTTATTTTGCTGATCGAAACTGAAGTTTTGTAATTATTATTATTAACACTTTTTGTTCAATTTTTCTATGTTTTTATGGTTGTTCAGAAATATATGACTTTTTCAGGAAGTATCTCAGTTAAGAATAAAGGTGTATGATAAAAAAGGAAAAAGGCTGGTGTACTTACTGTAGAAGAAACATCAATTGAAGCGCTTTCAATGCATTTATGCTTTAATCGTTATTTTTTTTTTAATAACAAAGACAAAATTATTTTCATAACAAAGACAAAATTATTTTCATAACAAAGACAAAATTATTTTCATAACAAAGACAAAATTATTTAAGTTATTATTACAGCTGATATTATTTATGTGCTTAACCAATACCTTGCAAAAATTATTTTGTAGAAGGCTTTTTCAGCAGCCATTATTAGTATTTTTAATAATAATAATAATGATGATGCGTTTGAAATTAAAAATTAAAGAATTACGTGTTTTTCGAAGCTTATGAAAATTTAACATTTTTTCTTCTTTAAAACGTTAATATTTTTTTTATTTTGACTACTATTTTTACGTAAATGTAATGTTTTTATTTAATTCATCTGTTTCTATTTAATGATCTTGATTGACTAATCAATTAGTTTTCTTATCTGTGTTATTTCTTAAAGACTGTAAGTTGTCGATATTCCGAAAGAAATGTTTTATCGTGAAAAAACTAAAATACTTTTTCTTAGACAACAATGTTCGTTGTAAATACCGCTATCAATTTTTGGCGAATTCAGTGAATAAATAACTGAATATATAATCAACGAACAAGTAAATGAACGAATATATATATATATATATATATATATATATATATGTCATAAAATGTTTAAGAAAATCGACCGACTCTGACAGTCTGCGAAGTTTATAAACAAGAAATATCAAGCTTGCAGCAGGCAACTTGAAATTTTGGAAAGACATGTATCGTAAGGCACGGTCCTAATTCCTTGAAAAGACTTGTAGAAGATTGAGATTCAAAATGTATCGAAACGGCTATAAAAATAGCTAGGAAATCATTAAAAGTAGCTAAAAGTTGTGAAAATGTTCGTAATTTGTAGCTTCAAAACACCAATTCCGCGGTTTCTTCCCTATTTCGTGATCACGGAATATCTACGTTCCGAGAGTATGTTATTTTGCTTAAAGTACAAGTTATTCTGGGTTCAGTATGTTCAATGGGGCGCAAGTTTCATTCTGCGGGTAGAGGGTCCACAAGGGGGCGTGGGTGATGTTGCTAAGCACGGCCCTATATATATATATATATATATATATATATATATATATATATATAAGACGGTACCAGATCAAATGGTATGCTTCCCCTATGTAATAGGGGTCGCAGGTTCGAATCCTGCTGGGTAGCACACATTTTCATCATAAAAATTTATCGCGAAATAATCAGGCCGGTAGATATAAATATAAAATACTGTTTAATTAAAAACAGAATATCTACTTAAATACGAGTATCGGTAAAAATAATGTTCAAAATAATTCATTACAAATTGTCGGTTGCTTATAACCAAGTTTCGTTAAATTTCGTTAATTTCCGTAACATGTTTATATATATATATATACATATATATATATATATATATATATATATATATATATATATATAATCATCTCACCCCGAGCAAGGCGGGAACGCCACTGATGTGCAGGGGGCTACATAAGAGTAAAAGGATTAGAGAAGAATGAGGAGAAGGACGAACCAGTTAGAAAGGAGCAAGAGAAGGATGGGAATACAGGTGTGATGACAGTTGCGAAGGTGGAGAGAAAGGAAAGGATCTCCAGGACAGTGTGGAAAGAAGTAGGGTCAAGTAGTTAAGAGATAAGAATTGACCTTGCATTTAAATTCCTGGAGGTTGTAGCTGTCAGGAAAACAAGAATAAGGAAGCAAGTTCCACAGGCGGGAAATGCGGGAAAAGAAGCTGCAGGAATAGAATTGTCGTCTGCATGTATATATATATATATATATATATATATATGCAAACAAATAAGTTATTAATATTCTAATATTACCCCGATAATACCCCGATAATTAATTGATAGCGTTATTATTTTTCTATTTTGCGGTGATGTTGTTTCTCGTAATTTCATTATCTTAAAAAAATCTAAAATATTATTATTTTTTTTTTTTATCATATTACCCCAAGCAAGGCGAAGACGCCACTGATGCACAGGGGGCTACGTAAGAGTGAAAAAATTGGAAAAGAGAACAACTGGAAACCACCTCTTCACCTGTTCAATAGACGTGGGTGGAGTGTGAACCGGGCGATAGTTTAGTCTATTTACTCCAATTGAGTCTATCTACACCAATTGGTCTATCTACTCCAATTAAGTCTATCTACTCCAATTTATAATTAATATTTGTATTTCACACGAGTTATAAAACTTTTTAACCGGATGTTAACTTGACAAACCAATCACTCTGGAGATAATGCTGAAAGTTTAGAAGAGTTGCAAAGGCGTGATCAAACACAGACTGGCAACATAACGAGTCCAAAACTGAATTATTTTACGGAGAAAAAGAATAGTATACAAGAAGCCAAAAAAGAAATCATGAGACATACACTACCGGCCATAATTATTAGGCTATCCCAATTTAAAAAGAGTTATGTATTTCACACTATTTTTAGTATTTATTGCCAAGTGGATAATTCTAAATGAAAATGGAATGGTTCTTTTGTTATTATTACTTTGCAAAATTTTACAAGGTAAATAGCGACATTCTACCTTTCTATTTTCATTTAGAATTATCCACTTGGCAATAACTACTAAAAATATTATGAAATACATAATTTCTTTTAAAAACTGGGGTGGCCTAATAATTTTGGCCGGTAGTGTATGTCAGACAAAATATATTGCAATGGAGGAACGAGAACAACTCATAAAAATTACAACCAAAAAAGCATAACCACAAAGGAATTAAAATCTACAATGCAACCCTCAGATTAGTTCTTGATGAATGTAAGCTTCAACGAAGCAATATACGCATGAGAAATAGCAGCAACTAAAAAATTAATCGTCAAATAAAAAAGAAAAACAGCAGTCTCACAGACATGAAGATCCATATTCGAAAGAAATTGAGAAAAAAATTGAACAAGATGGAAGTAAATTGTCAGTACTCAATGAACTGGCAAGTTGTATAAATGTCAGAAGTAGAAAAGGCAGAAGAGACGAAAGAAAATACAAAATTAGGATTGAAAATGAAATACGACCAGCTAAAGAAAGAAATAAAACAAACAATATCACTTAAAAATCAAACGCTGTAAAAAAAGATCATGATTCTACAGACAGAACAAAATCTTTCAAACCGATTCAAAGAAATTTCTACAGAGAAATAGGCAAAAAAAATTCAAGTGTCATTTACAATTCCGATGAAAATATGGGCTTGCCCTAAAGAACATAACAAAGAAGCAGATCAGATTGCACAAGAGATAAAACGAATGAAAAATAAACCAGAATAAACATGGGCTAGAATCAAAGAAGAGGATGTTGAATGCTTAGTAAAAATGCACACAACTGGAAATTTCCAGGAATATATAGTATTCTTAAGTTTTGACTCTATTATCTAAATACAGCACACAAAAACTAGCCAAAGAATTTCAAGAAACGATTAATGATGATACAATAGGAATTATCTTCCTTCTACTGAAGAATGGTGAAACAAATATCCCAAAACCTACAGATTAATTACATATATTTCTACGACTTACAAACTGCTAACTTCTAATCTGAAAAAAAAAACAAAAAAAACACCGACATATTCATTCTTGGAAAAAGAAAACTTGCGCCTGAACAAATATGGTGTAAATGTGGTTCTTACGGATGTAAAGATCAATTAATTATTAATAGGATGATCTTGAAAAACTGCTTCAGTACAAAAAAAATGTCAGCACTGTCTGAATAGATTATCGTAAGGCATTTCATAGTGTATCCCATTTGTAGATCTTAGGACACCTCGGCGTGGATGGTTAGCAAGCTCGTCTCGCTAGAATCATTACTAGCGAGTTCGGTCCTCACTGGGTACTCCCTACTTTCGGCCGTGTGTTACGTCTAAGCTACGCTTAGACATCACCTTCCTACTGATTTGGGGGTCGGGCACTGGGCTAACAACCCTGCCACATAAAAAACAGTTGTAATGGAAACAGCAAAAACGCTGCCCTACACACCTTTAGGTGTAAGGAAAATTTTTTTAAATATATATTCGTGGATCTTAAAAACTTTAAATATATATAAAGTATCATCCGTCAATATCTATTTCACCAAACAATGTATGTTGATAATGGAAAATAACACTGCAATTAAATCATATAAATGGAAATTATAAGTTAGCTAAAATAGACATCAACAGAAAAATATTTCTAGCTGATTCTTCCTCGCCCTTAATATTTTGTATATCCCTAGTAAGATTAACCAGCTAACGTAATAGAATCTAATCAAAATAAACTTATTTACAAATTGAACTGTGTGTGTGTGTGTGTGTCCGTTACCTATAGACTCTGAAACGGCTGAACCGATTTTCTTGATAATTTAAACAGTTGTACTATAAACGACTGCAAGTGTTCTTAGCTAGATTTTGTGTCGAAGTACCCCCGATAAATATCGAAAATCGATAATCGAATAAATCGGGTTATAGAAGGAGTGGTCCGATTTTAATCAAATTTGATACACACATAGACAAAGACATAAGAAACGATATTCAGAAGTTTCAAGTTGCAGTTCTTAAAATAGTGCAGAAAATCGATAATATATATATAAAAGGCAAGATGTTTGTGTGTGTGTTTGTTTATCTGTCTGTATGTTTGTATTTTTGTCAGCTCTTTTATTTTAGTTTTTACTTCGGGTTTTGCTCTAAGTAGATATAATTGTAGTTCTTAGTCTCAGCCATGATACCATTTACTCAGAGGATTTATTGAGCTTTCAAAATTCAGTTTACGACGAAAAACATTTATTTGATATCGATACCAGGAAATCAAAATGTGTCTTACATCCATTCATTTTTCTTTCAGTTTACGGTTTCGCTTTAACTGGAAACAACTATTGCTTTTTAGTCTTTCGTGCCAACGTCCAAAGAGTCTGAGCTCCAGGACTATGGATTAGTTTTAAAGCTTTCATTACACCCGAGAAACGCCGGGATATACTGCTATTAAAAAAATAAACGATGTTGTCTTCTAGAAATGAGTGAGCTGGAAGTTTTACGAACAGTAAAATGTTTCAATGTCGACACTGGAATAAAATTCTGTTTGGATAAATGTGCTAAAGCTACAATTTTAAGAGGAACACTACAACAAACCTCCTCTTTTAGCTTAACCCTGCGGTAACAATCAAAGATTTAGATCAAGTGGGAGTCTATGGGTACCACGATGTAAATGGGGTAGAGGATTCAGGATAAAAATATAGCGCAATAAAGTACTATAGAAGAATATGACTGAAATTATTAAGTTGTCCCAAAAGGTTCGTAAACACTAGCGAAATGGGTCTATCTGGTCCAGCACAATCGAAACAAGCGATGGGTTCAGAAAGAGCAAGAGACACCGTCGGTTCCCAAACAAGATCGATTCGACAAGAAAGCCATGTTGTGCGTTTGGTGGAACTTTGAAGGAATCGTGCATTTTGAGTGGGTTCCGAATGGTCGTGCCATCAGTGTCAAACTTTACTGCCAGCAACTTGAGCGGGTCTACGAAACGTTGAAACAAAAGTACCCGGCTATGATCAACCGAAAGCGCGCTTTGATGCAGCAGGACAATGCCAAACCACACACCGCCAGGAAGCCCAAAGACAAGTTTGAAGAGCTGGACGGCGTTGAAGTTCTGTCACATCCAGCCTACACTCCCGACTATGTTTCATCAGATTACGGCCTTTTCCGCTCAATGCAACACTCTCTGAAGGGCAGCCGATTCGACTCGTTTGATGAAGTCTAGGAAGCGTGTCAAGAATTCTTTTATTCGAAGCCGGCACTTTGACCAGAACAGAAAGCTTGCAGATCGATGGCGGAAAGTCTTGGAAAATGATGGTCTTTATTTTGAGCAATAATTGTTGTTGTTTTTGTGAGTAAAATTTCAATTTTTTGCAAGTATTTTCTGGTAACCTTAGATTGCTTGGCGAGTAAAATTTCAATTCTTTGCAAGTGTTTACGAACTTTTGGGACAACCTAATAAGAACGGAATTAAATTCTCAGAACAGAATTTTGGTCATTAATAGACATGCTTTTTCAATATAGATTAACATACTGAACTGGCCTTTAAATTATTTAAGACAAATGGATTTTAAGACAAGAAAGCTCTTTTCCAAGTATAACGCGCATCATTCAAAGAGTTAATCTGACCGTCTATGCACATCTCGTAAAGATATTGGAACAGGTCTTATTCAGGATGTGCGTTAAGGTGCAGAGGATGTTGGCTCGGAATGAGAAATCGCAGGGCCGAGTTCGAATTCCAGTTGAGTTACTTGCATTCACTTACGCACAAATACCCTTGGGAAAGGTATTAATCCGTCTCTTTCCTCCAGTTATGGATTACATAACAGCACAGAGTGGGTTCTATAGCCTTGGTCGGCAACCAGTCTACCGCAGAAAGCAATGGCAACCTACTGCGGGATAATCTACTGCCCAGTCAGTTATGTCTCTTTCGAGACATGATCGCCCAAGCGTGCATCACGTATGGCACTCAACTGACTGACTGGGTATAATAATTGGAATCATGATTAATACTTCGACTGGTCATAAATTATGGGATCGGTTTTCTATTGTTATTAAGTAATAAACTGACCCCCCACCAATCGCTACTAAATAATATAATACATCTCTTCCTCCTCTAGCTATAAGTCAAATAATAGGACAGATGGAGTTCTATAACATTGGCATGCAAAAGAAGCATCCCAGAATTTGAATAAAGTATTAAGAAACAAGACAATTTCGCTAGAAACAAAGAAGAGAGTACTCGATTGCTATGGGATGTGATGTCATTTGTTCGATATGTCTTCTTCGATATATCTTCAGCAGTGAATGTTGGACAATATTAACAAAGATAAAGGAAAAACTTGAGGCAACTAAAATGTGGTTCTACAGAAGGATGCTGCGAATATCATGGATCGAGCATGTGAGCAATGATGAGGTATTGTAAAGAATGGAAACGAAAAGGAAATTAATATTGAGCACCAGGAAGAGACAACTAAAGTTTTTTTGGACATGCAATGAAAAAGGAGGACTTGGAGAACCTGATACTAACAGGCCAGATAGAGGGGAAAAAGAGACAGAGGAAAGCAGCGGATAACTTATTTGAAGGGCCTGATTAGGTGGATGAGGGTTGCGTAGTGTAACAGGAGAAAGCGCGCTAAGAATCACCAGGGATAGGGAGACATGGAAGTTCATGATCGCCTATATCCTGAAAGGACAAGGCACATAGAAGAAGAAGATTTCTTTATGGTATGCAGGTAGCGAAGCGGAAAATGAAGTCGTCTTGCCGAGTTCAAGATCCGCCTGATTTTGTTTTGGTTTACGTTTACGATTTTGGGAAAAAAAACTCAACACGACTCAAGCAAACATAATGAATAAATTAATGAATATTTTATTATTCTATGGGAGAGTAAATTAGAAACGCTAATCATGCCAAATACGAAAATTCTGTATTTGGTGGTCCTTGGTGATTACAGTCAGCTTCTTTTAATTTTCCGGTTTCTTTCTTTAGAATTAATTTTGACCTTAAAAACTTTAAATGCAATGTCAGTCGTCGTCATCTATTTTCTCAATTCATGTACCTTTATTGGACCCTCTCTTAATAATGTTTCTTTTTCATCTCAATTGATTTAACACCCGCACCCTTCTATGTCTTTCTCGTCTTGTGGTGAAATGATTAACAGAAAGTGTCTAATATTCTTCGCGTTACTTTATAAATTGATTCGCGTGTTCCATTATTTTCCTCGTCCCTGTTTAGGTCAAACATAACTCTGTCCTCTCGCTATAGTAGGGAGATTATTCTTGTAAATATGCAACAATTCTTCTTTTTTTTTTATCATTTCACCCCGAGCAAGGCAGAAATGCCACTGATGAGCAGGAAGCTACATAACTGTAAAAAGATTAATTAGAAAAGAGTGAGGAGTACAAACTAGTTAGAAAGGAACAATAGAAAGCTGAGAATGCAGGTGCGATGACAGATACATAGGTGGAAAGAAAGGGAAGGATATACGGGGGTGGGGAGAGAGCTAGAGGACAGTGGTTAGTAGATGAGTATTGACATTGCATGTAAATTTCGGGAGGTTGTAGCCGTCAGGAAAGCAAGAATATGGGAGCGAGTTCCACAGGCGGGAATTGTGAGAGAAGAAGCTGCAGGAGTAGAATTGTCGTCTGCATTTGGCTAACCTGACTGTGAATGGGTGGGACCCAGTTGCCAGTCTGGTTGCACGAGTAAACACCTGTTGAGGAGGCACCAGTGACTTAAGTTCGTCCGAGCAGAAGCCATGAAAGTATTTCTAGAACAGACAAAGGGAGGCCACATTTCGACGGTGGGGAAGTGGCTGCAGTCGAGTCGCCAGATCAGTATCTATCACATTACAGACTCTACTTTGGAGCCTGTGGAGAACACTGAGGAGAACGGCAGGGGCAGCTGACCAGAAATGGGAGTAGTGCACGGACGGATGGTTGACTTGTATATATGCAGGATGTTTATTGCATAAGAAATGTAATTGCATCGACAACAGCCTAAATGAGATAAAACAATTATGTTTCTAAGTAGTGGGAATGATTCCTTGAGAATTCGTTTTCCAAATCTATAATCATAGGTAACAGGCTTAAAACAATTCTCTGATACAGAGTCTCCCAATTTAAATTTTAATTGTTTATAAACTTTATTAATTACTGGCCAAACATTTTACTTTTAACTGTATAAGTATAGGTCAGCGTTAAAATTCTACATCGGCACTACAGTCGTCTACCAGTGTTTGTAATTGTCTGGTTACATTCTGGAGAAATCGCTGTAACTTTTGAAGATTTTATTCCAATCTGGATTTTGAAAGATTACCACTTCGGTGAGTATCCTGCAATTATCAGCTTGGAATGACAATTTCTAATGGTTTTTGACATCTACTAAAACACAAGATCTATAAACACTGCACCACAACTTCTGCAATTGTAGCCCTGCAGCCACGCGATCAATGAACTTCGACTACTTTAGAGACCACAGTATATTTTGATTCACGAAAACACAATGATATTAAAAACAAGTTTTAAAAATGTTATTTTTTTATCGGGAGTTTCTTTCCACCCACGCTGTATGTCATATCAAAACGTTTCAACTCGACTGCCATATTTTATATTTTAATCATTTTCGTTTGTGAAAGAAGAAAAAACGGAATAAATTAATTAATATAATTTAATGAATAAAAAACCTTTACTTGGATTTTTTTTACAATAAGAACCCGAGCTAAGTACATATATTACGTTGACGAAGAAATAATGCTTCTTCTTCTATGTGTCCTGTCCTTTTAGGACATACGTGATCATGGCTTTCCACATCTCCCTACCCCAGGTGGCTCTTAGCACGCTTTTTCTTGTTACGCCACACAACTCTTGTTCCATCATCCACTTGATCAGGTCCTTCAAATATGTTATCCGCTGCTTTCCTCTGTCTCTTTTCCCCTCTATCTGGCCTGTTAGTAACAGATTCTCCAAACCTTCCTTCCACATTGCATGTCCAAAAAAAACTTTAGTTGTCTCTTCCTGATGCTCAACATTAATTTCGTTTTCGTTTCCCTCCTTTCCAAAACCTCATCATTGCTCAATTGCTCGATCCATGATAATATGATAATCGCAGCATCCTTCTGTAGAACCACATTTCAGTTGCTTCAATTTGTTCCTTCATTTTCGGTGATATTGTTCATCATTTTCTGTCATATTGAAGAACTGACATCACATAGCAATCCAGTACTCTCTTCTTTGTTTCTAGCGAAATTGTCCTGTTTCTTAATACTTTGCTCAACTTCTGGAATGAATCCTTGTGCTTTTGGATCTCAGAAATGGTTAATGGATAGAAACTGCTGTGACTACAAAGTGAGTGGTCAGTTTAAACATTGATTGTCATATGGAATTGATCCCCCATTTTATATCCAGTATGCTTCTGTAGAACCACATTTCAGTTGCTTCAATTTGTTCCTTCATTTTCGGTGATATTGTTCATCATTTTCTGCCATATTGAAGAACTGACATCACATAGCAATCCAGTACTCTCTTCTTTGTTTCTAGCGAAATTGTCCTGTTTCTTAATACTTTGCTCAACTTCTGGAATGAATCCTTGTGCTTTTGGATCTCAGAAATGGTTAATGGATAGAAACTGCTGTGACTACAAAGTGAGTGGTCAGTTTATACATTGATTGTCATATGGAATTGATCCCCCATTTTATATCCAGTATGCTTCTGTAGAGCCACATTTCAGCTGTTTCAAGTTTTTACTTCCTCTTTGATGATATTGTCCAGCATTCACAGCCATATTGAAGAACTGACATCACATAGCAATCAAGTACTCTCTTCTTTGTTTCTAGCAAAATTTTCCTGTTTCTTAATACTTTACTCAACTTCTGGAATGCTTCCTTCGCCATGCCAATCCACCTTCGGATCTCTGTGTCGCACTTTCCGTCTTCTGTTAGCACACTTCCCAGGTATTTAATTGCTATGCTTCCTAAAAAAAAATGTATGTGAGTAAAACTATCGAACAATACTTAGTGATCTGTGAGTTATTTCAGTATAAATCAATAAAGTAAGTTATTAATGTCAATGTCAATATTGTCATTTACTGCGGGATGACTAAAATCATGTGACTTACAAAACTTACTTTGAAGAACCATGCGCTAATCTGTCCAGTATTATCTAGAATGATCTCATTTAGTTTTTAGTACTTTGAAAATGATTTAGCCACCAAAATTATATTCATTGAGAAATATGCAACTAATATTTTTTGCGTTTTTTTTCTTTAATTTAGGACACAGAACGTGATGGTGAGAATTATTTTTCTTTGTTTGCTTCTTTCAATCAAGCCTGAATTGCCACTGCCGCCATCTTTGCTAATGATCTTTCCTTTATCCTGCTCAAAATATTGGCTGCTTTTTTTATTTCTTTTGTTTAAAATTTGCCTCTGTTTTCACTATGCATTTTTGACTTTAATATTTTTTTAAGTTCGTTAACCTCATAATTGTTTCCTTCATTAATATATTTCTTTCCTTCTATCTAATATTTTGCCTTATTTTAATGGGTAGTAAAAAAGAAAATATTTCTTTTTTTACTTACTTGTGAATTTTGTCTCGTCGTGGTCGAACAATTTTAACGGATGTGCGTTATGGTGCAGTGGATACGAACTCTGAACGACAAATCGGGGAGCCGAGTTCGAATTACAGTTGAATTCCTCGCATTCACATACGCGCAAATACCCCCGGGAAAGGTATTAATCCGTCGTTTCTCTCCAGTTATGGGTTAAAAAACCGGGACAGATTGGATTTTATAGCCTTGGCTGGGAAGCGGTCTAGAGCAGAAAGCAATGGCAACCTACTGCGGAACAATCTTCTGCCCGGTCAGTCATGTCTCTTTCGAGACATGAGCACCTAAACGTGTATCACGCATGACACTTAACTGACTGACTGAATATAATAGTGGAAATCATGATTGAGGTTTCTACTAAGCATAAAGTGGGGGATCAGTTTTATATTGTTATGAAGTAATAAACTGATCCCCACTAATTATACGTAACAATATAATAAATCTTTCCCCCCTCTAGCTATAAGTCAAATAATAGGACAGACTGGGTTCTATAGCCTTGGTCGGCAACCGGTCTACCGCAGAAAGCAATGGCAACCAACTGCAGGATAATCTTCTGCCCAGTCAGTCATGTCTCTTTCGAGACATGATCACCTAAGCGTGTATCACGTATGGCACTTAACTGACTGACTGAATATAATAGTGGAAATCATGATTGAGGTTTCTACTAAGCATAAAGTGGGGGATCAGTTTTATATTGTTATGAAGTAATAAACTGATCCCCACTAATTATACGTAACAATATAATAAATCTTTTCCCCCTGTAGCTATAAGTCAAATAATAGGACAGACTGGGTTCTATAGCCTTGGTCGGCAACCGGTCTACCGCAGAAAGCAATGGCAACCTACTGCGGGATAATCTTCTGCCCAGTCAGTCATGTCTCTTTCGAGACATGAGCGCCTAAGCGTGTATCACGTATGGCACTTAACTGACTAACTTTGTATTTTTGTCTCTTTCTGTGTGTTCTGAAGAACCCTAAATAATGAATCCTCATAATTTATGAAGTAGTATTTTTTATCCATTCTCAACAGAAAATTCTGGTAACAGATATAAATATTTCTGCCATTTTGTCTGTTTCAGTTCATTACTAAATTATTTTACACACTTCAGCTTTAAAATTGAAATTACTTTTAACGACTTCCAGAATAAGACGCTGAATCTTTATGCCAGAACAGGCTTGTTTGCTTTTTCTTTTCAGATAGAAATAAACTGATTTTAAACATAGTAGTTTTTCCTGCTTCAAAATTTAAAAAAAATAGAAAACGCCATTAAAATGATTCGATAGATTTTATCCGAATTGTCTTATAAATTTGTTTTATAGAAACTCCAAGAACATTATCTGTAAGCCGTTATGAATTCCAACGAATCGAAAATAAATTCAAATAGAAAAGAAATGCTATAAGTTCAAACGATATTATATCTAAGATAATGACTACGTTTGTTAAAGTGTAACAGTTTTTTTTTTATTTTAATGAAAAGGCAGTTTAATCATTTATTAATTATTCAGTCTTCTTCGTCAACTAAAAGTATGCTTTTTTCTCAAAAGGTAATATAATGCAGAGAGGTAGTTTATGCTTAATTGAAAATATTTAGTTCAGAGTAAATGCAGTCACGTTCAATATTTAATGACACGGAAGCCATAATCAAGTCAATCTCTTCCCAAACTAAACTGTACGCAGGTACTGGCGCAGATGCAAAGGCACTAGCACTGATTATTTAAGACCATATGGTAATTGTGAAATCTACTAATGGATGAAGAGTGTTCCTACTTTACCAACTGGGGCCAGTGTAATAATAATAAAAAAGGTGCCATGCTCATGACATAAGTATTCATAGTTGGTATAAGGAAGATATTAAGCAAAATAAAAGTATTCCCTGTCAAGTGTCCCATGATGTCAGTCAGTTAAGTGCCATACGTGACACACGCTTGGGCGATCATGTCTGACATAACTGACTGGGCAGAAGATTATCCCGCAGTAGGTTGCCATTACTCTCTGCGGTGGACTGACTGCCGACCAAGGTTATAGAACCCAATCTGTCCTATTATTTGACTCATAGTTAGAAGGGGAAAATATATATCATATTATTTAGTAGTAATTAGTGGGGGATCAGTTTATCACTTAATAACAATAAAAAACCGATCCCCCTTCTTATGACCAGTAGAAGAGATGTATTATATTATATAAAGTTAATTTTTACAGACGGTGAAAGTTTGGGAGAGGACCTCGATAAACGTTGAAAATAATAAAAAAAATTCTACTGATATTTTCAGTCAGTTAAGTGCCATAGGTGATACACGCATTGGGCGATCATGTCTCGAAAGAGACATGACTGACTGGAGAGAAGATTATGCCGCAATAGGTTGACATTTCTTTCTGTAGTAGACTGGTTACCAGCCAAAGCTATAGAACCCAATCTGTCCTGTTATTTGACCCATAACTGAAGGGAAGAAACGAATTAATACCTTTCTCAAGGGTATTTGTGCGTAAGTGAATGCAAGGAGTTCAACTGGAATTCGAACTCGGCTCCTGGATTTCTCGTTCAGAACCTATATCCACTGTACCACAATGCACAACAGTGATGTTGAACTCAGACTAAATCTTTCCAAAACAGAAAATATGATATGAAATTGGAATGAAACTAGTAATGTCACATAATATGATATGAAATTTATAAATGGTTAACACTGTAAATACCCCGAAATAGAAATAAAGAAAAAGAAAGAAAAAGAAAAAAGAAAGATAGGAAAGCAGATAGATAGATAGATAGATAGATAGATAGATAGATAGATAGATAGATAGATAGAAATACAAAGAAAGTAAACGAAAGTCAAAAAGAAAGGAAAAGAGAAAGAAAGAGAATGAAAGAAATATAGTTCGGTCAATGAATACAGGATGTTTCCATGTAAAGAAACAGCTAATATTAATTGCCGATTGCAGATTATGTGACTGTTCAGCGTGACGTCACCCAGTAATCATAAGGTATCATTTTGATGTTCTTTAAATACTGTGCTGAAAATTTTGACAAAATTATTTATATAATAACCATAGAGCGTCAGTAAAGCTTGCTTTATTCTTTACCAATGACAAAAAAAATTACCAGTCTAAGCTGCAATATTCAGCTGCAATAAAAATGGCCTTTGTCCTTGGTTAATTGAATGAAAGCATGTCATTTGAAACGAAATCTGGCTCCAACCAAATAGTTGTCAATTCCAAAGAAACAGGTTTTCAATAATGTTGTGGAGTAGTTTTCGCACTGAAGGTTATAATCGTGCTATGTCGGTTGCTAATCGACTTAACGTACCCAAAATGGTAGGAACTTGATAATCTTCCACTGAAAGCTGATTCCTTAGTATTCGGCTAACTGCCGACTAATATCAACTGCCTAGTAGTTCTACTGAACTCCAATAGAACTCTCGAGAACTCCTATGAACTTCCCAAGTACTTCCTGTTAACTCTTATTAATATAGGAAGGAAAGTCCATTATCCGAGGAATAGGCGTGTTTCACCATAACAAATAAGAAAAAGTGTCACTGAAAAGAAACCTAACTACAAAATGAGAGCATTCATTTCTCTGGGGCATCCCCGTTTGAGTTCGAATCTTATCTTTGTTGCCAACTGTTGTATCGTTGAATGAAGAGATACACAGAGAAATGTATAAAAATTACTTTATTAACAGAGTGGATCAACCAAGATGTACATGTCACCCCAAGCAAGGCATTCCACTGCCACTATAGCGCAGGGGGTTACACAGGGCGATAGACGAGTTAGGATGTAAATAGGGGGAGAGTTGGAGAGAATGGGAGGGTTAGTGTGTTAGGAGGTGTCTATTGACGTTACATTTAAACTCCTGGAGGTTATAGCCGTCGGTGAAGCAAGCATGCGGAAGGGAATTCCACAGGCGGGAAGTGCGAGAAAAGAAGCTGTTGGAGTAGAAATTGCGGTTACATTTCATCGGTTTCACTGTAAAAGGGTGGGACCTAGTTGCCAATCTAGTATCTCGTGCAAACTCACACCTAGGGGGCACCAGTGATTTAAGTTCATCAGAGCAGAAGCCATGAAAGTATTTACAGAAGAGGCACAGGGAAGCCACGTCACGCCGGCAAGAGAGTGACTGCAGCTGGGCTGCCAAGCCGGTATCAATCACATTACAGATTCTTCGTTGGATTTTGTCAAGAACCGAAAGGAGAATAGCAGGGGAACCCGACCAGATGTGGCAGCAGTATTCAATACACGGGCGGATGGTAGATTTGTATAAGTGCAGGATAGATTCAGGCGGAAATAATTTCCGGGCCCTGCACAGAGAGCCGACATCATAGCAGCGGATTTAGCAATGGATTCGACGTACATACACTATTTACAGTCTCCCGTAGTAGTAGTTGTTACTTCCCGAAATCCGTGATAATGATAACACACCCTACCGTGCTAAGCGCACATTGTATTTTATACATCCAGGCGACCGCATGCCACATGTTACGATCCACGACACAACATCACCTCCACTCAAAGTTTTTAAGTTCGTCGGACGTCATATTTTTGTCTTTTGGGATTTATCTCTATTGCCCCCGTCTAGGTACGGTTCGATTGCTCATACGATTTTGTTGTATTTTTAACTTCAATAAGAAAATTGTTATTAAAAAGTGTTATGTCGCCAAGTATAAATGAATAACTCAACAACAGAATCAGAATATAAGTTGTATTCCGCGGAAAGACGGTTAGTATGTACAGAAGTGATTAGTAATATTTACAGTAGAAAGATACAAGAGTCCAATCCGTCGTAAGACGTGTGTATACGTGATTACTTCCGGTACGCCACCGGAAGTGTGACTAACTCTTCACTGACTCGCACTGACTCTTCAGTAACTCATTAGAGACTCTCAAGTGACTCTCTACGACTCATTATTTAGTCGTCCCTCCCAGTAAAGGCAACATATCACACATGGTCCGGCCAAAAAATGTCTGTCTATTTTTGCCCAGTCGTGCTTCTACCCTTCGGCGGAACCACGACTGGGTTATTGCTCTCTGCTCGGAAGCAGAGAGCGCCCTCTACCTGAAGGCAGAGGGCTGACAGTGTCGTAGAGTCGTCAGTCTAGTGACTCTGTACGACTGTATTTACTAGCCTTCCCACGCAAGGCTGGATGTGACACATGGTCATTTTATTGTGGGTATTCCCGGCCATATAGCCGGGCCAAAAAATGTCTGTCTATTTTTGCCCAGTCGTGGTTCTACCCTTCGGCGGAAACACGACTGGGTTATTGCTCTCTGCTCGGAAGCAGAGAGCGCCCTCTACTCGAAGGCAGATAGCTGACAGTGTCGTAGAGTCGTCAGTTTAGTGACTCTGTACGACTCTAGTGACTCTGTCCGACTCTCTTGTAGAGAATCCACCATTGCTCTATATATCAATGGGAACAGTCCATTTGTAGTCAAATAGGAGCGGTGCCCTAACAAAAAGAAACCTGGCTACAAAATGAGAGCACTCGATCACATAGAAACATTGTTCTAACAAAAGAGGATTCTCAAACTCTCAGAGGAGAACTGTCAAATGAAAGAAAATATATCTTCAACAATAAAAGTTTTCAGTTGAACGAAAAACTAAATATAAAGAAATATGGTTCCAGCAAATGGTCGTGTGAACCTGTCATTTACTTCAAGATTCTTGATAAAATCTAAAGAAAAACCTGCAAAATATTTGGTCCTGATCCGGCGGTTTAACTTCAGTCATTGTCAGGTTGCATCCCTGTGTATTTTTAATAAATAATTTCATGGTAATTGGTCGGGTGAGCTCTTCGCTATTGTACATTTGTTGTCGAGTCTCGCCACGTGCCAGACGAGATTTTTCATTATACCGGCTGAAACTTTATTTTGTGTTTGAAGAACTGTAAACTTTGGGTTAATTTTACTATTTAAGTTTCTCTTATTTTCTTTTCCTCTCTGTTTCTGTGAAAAAATAATTTTCTTTATCGGTTTTCACCCTCTCCTGGTCGTAATTTAATTTACTTTAGTTACTTTTTTGTGTAAAGTATATTCAATAATACCAGATGACCTAAGCAAGTCGATTTTCATATCACTGCCTCAGAAACCAGGTGCAAACGAGTGCAAACGAGGGCAAACGAGTGCGAACTCCGCCAAACACTCAGTCTAACGAGCCACATTACAAAACTGATCATCCATATCCTGATGAATAGAGCAAAAAGCAGAATCAGGCCAGAGATAGATCGAGAGCAGTGCGGGTTCATCAAAGACACTGGAACCAGGAACGCCATATTTATATAAGGATGCTCTCCAAAAAGGCAATACAAATGAAGGACTTGTACCTATGTTTTATTGTTTATACAAATGCATTCGACAAAATACACCACAAAGAATTGGTGGAGATGCTCGGTAGCCTCGACATATTTGGAAAAGACATAAGAGTATTCAAGAATCTCTACTGGCAACAAACCGCCTCCATACGGACAGGTAACGAATTCAGCAGATATACAAGTATAGAAAGGAGCGTAAGCGAAGGATGTGTCTGTTCACCAGATCTATTCAACTTGTAAAGCTAAACTATTCTGAGGACCCTAAATGTTATTCCAGGATTTGTAATCGGAGGCCACAATTTGAACAACATAAGGTAGGCAGATGATACAGCGCTGATTACAGACACAGAAAGGAAACTACAAGACCTCCTACAGAAGGTAGCTGAAGATAGTGACAAGAAAGGACTACAAATAAACTGCAAGAAAACCGAATGCATGGTCATTAGCTAAAAAGAAAAAAAATGCTACCTAAAATGCCAAATGCAGATGCAGGTACAAAGATTTAAATACCTGTTAAATGTTCTAACAGAAGACGTATAAAGTATATTGCATTTTCAGTTTTTCTTTCAATTTGTAATTCCCGCATTAAGTTCGTTTTATTTTTTTTCTCGTATAATTTAATTTTTTTCTTACTGTTTGTGTTTTTGTCTGTGTTACTTTGTTCATTGATTTTAGTGCCTTAAATAAACACTATTTAATTGTCGCCTGTCCGAAATGCTTCTCTTTTAGTTTATAGTTTAACTTTTCGTTTCCATTTTGTTTATTGTTTAATCTGTTTGTTTATCTTTTTGTGTTACATCGGTTATTTTGTTTAATAAGACAGAGACACAGGACAATATATGGCAGCAATATTCTAAGCATGGACAAATGGTAGACTTAAAGGTATATAAGATATATTCTAGACACAGTGAAATTACAAATTATTTTTCATTTTTGTTATTAAAAAAATTCGTTTTCAATAAAAAAGAGAAAAAATAACATTTTAAAAATATGAATAAAAAGACTAAAACTCAATTTAAAGTGTCTGTTGAGAGACTTTGCATTGCCAAAGACAAAATTGAAACTAAAAATGTCTGCTGGCCACTATTGATCAAATCCAAGAAAATGGAAATTAGCCCAGCAATAGCCACAACAGTAGAAGCAGTAGCAGCAATAGCATCAACAAAATCAAAATGTACAAGTTGGGGATTCGTCTTCGTTCTTGACATTAACACTGAAATATGCCGTCATGACATTACAGAGTTACAGAAGTTTGATAAAAATGTGTGCCAGTCTTTGTGATAGACAAGCGTTCGCACAGAATTTGTCACTTCAAAAGTAGCACTTATTAAAACTTCGGTGAACATGGGGAGTCAAACTAAAAAGAATAATAAAAGGATAAGAATAATTCATGGGGGATGTACTGTTACCCAGAAATTAATATTAGGGCAGGCGTAGGACCACGTCTCAGTATTTGATGTCATACTTATCTTGCTCAGTTTGGTAAGATATTCTGGATATAAAAATATTGATAAATGTTAAACAAATAAATGGGAAAGATGTAGAATACTCCATAAAAATTCCCAAGCAGAAAGTGTTTAAACAGTAATGTACATGTAGGCACTATTTAGGACTTCATAGAGATTCTGAGGTGTTATGGTGAATGTAGTTAGAATGTTATGTAAGAATGTATTGTCTTATATTATAAATACTCTTGGAGATTAAGTTTTTAATTGTCGTTTCATTCCACTCTATGGGCACAGGCAAGATTTATACATATAGGCACTATTTAGGACTTTATAGAGATTCTGAGGTATTATTGTGAATGTAGTGAGAATGTTATCTAAGAATATTATGTCTTGTATTCTACATACTCTTGGAGCTTAGGTTTTAAATTGTCGTCTTATTCCACTTTATGTGCGCAGGCAAGATTTGTACAAATAGACGGTATTTAGGATTTCATAGAGATTCTGAAGTATTATGGTGAATGTAGTAAGAATATTATGTCAGAATGTGTTGTCTTGGTATATGTAATATTGTGGTATAATTAATTCAGTGCTTGTGGTTAGCTAAATTTAGTTATAAGATAAAAGAACACCAATAATTTTTAACACCCTTTTGGACTTGTACCACACTTTTATATTTATTGCAGAATCAATCTTCGCTATGACACCTACACTTATGTGAGACTGGCTTCAAGATATAGGAATTTACAAATAACTTGGCTAGATGTAGTCGTACATTTTATGCTATCAGTTTCTTTCCTCGTACTTCTCGCTTGTAGAACTCCCTTTCAACTCCACGCGTTCCAGCCAACTTTAATCTGAAAAAAAAAAAATTATATCCAATTAGAATTGATATCTCCTGCCTTCTGATTACTCTTTCCGCTTTCAGATTATTATTAATTTTTTATTTTTTCTTAATATCCTGCATCTAGTAACACCTTTATGTTTTTAATCCTATCACCCCAAGCAAGGCGGGACCGCTACTAGTGTGCAAAGGGTTTTAGTGACAGAAAAGACTGGGTACACTGCTTATTGAAGAAAGGATAAAAGATAAACGGGATTCAAGAAGATAAAAAAGGCAAATGATGTTTCCCTTTTAGTCGCTTTACTAATTAAAAGATATTGGCTGAATAAAACAGAATTTACATGAAAAGCAAAAAAAAAAAAAAAAAAAAAAAACCACCGGTAGAAAAGTACGCAAAATAAATTAAGGCTACTTTTGGCTACATAGAAGCAATTCAATTAAGGAATGGTGGCTTCGATGAAATTGCCAAGCACCTACTGCCATATTGAAGAACTTACATCACATAGCAAATCCAGTACTAGCAAAAATTTCCTGTCTCTTGAAACTCTACTCAGCGTCTGGAATGCGCCCCTCACCTCATTTCTGATCTCTGCATCGCACTTTGTCTTCTGTTAGAACACTTCCTAGTTATTTAAATTTTTATGCCTGCTTAGTTTTAATATCCCTTACTTGTATTTGGCATTTTGGGCTGCTCTTTTTGCTAATGACCATACATTCGGTTTTCTTTTAGTTTATTTGGATTCCTTTCTTGTCACTCTCTTTACCTACCTTCTGTAGGAGGTCCTGACTGTGCAAGAATCTCTTCCACCCCCGCCCCGAATCTATGATACTAAGCCACTACTCTACTAATTTCCTGTTTTCATGAGATAGTATTCATATAAATATAGAATTTATTGTAACCTAATTATGTGCAATGATTAATCAAATGCAATATACGTGAATACTTCAACTAGAAAAACTGAAAATTAATATCTAATTAAAAATTAGAGACGTGTCATAATAGAGCATCCCCCGTCATAAATAAATCGAACATCTTTTGTGACAATTTTTATCATTAACATGTTGAATAAGTCTAACACATACAACATTGTGAATAAAAAGATTGTCAGGTTTATATAGTGTTTTTTCGAAAAGTTACAATGAGCGAAGCATATTCACGGATTTGGACAAAAAAAAAACAGAATGATGTCAACGTAGATGAAAAATGTTCATAGTTTAATAGCCAGTTATGCTTAGCTTAATTTTTAACGGATATAAATGTCAGTTACTTAAGTGCCATACGTGATACACGCTTTGGCGATCATGTCTCGAAAGAGACATGACTGACTGGGCAGAAGATTATCCCGCAGGAGGTTACCATTGCTTTCTGCGGTAGACTGGTTGCCGGCCAAGGCTATAGAACCCGATTTGTCCTGCCATTTGACTCATAGCTGTAGAGAGAAGAGATAGATTATGTTACATTATTATATTAAGTATATTTAGTGGGGATCAGTTTATTACTTTATAACAATAGAAAACCGATCCCCCACTTTATGCCCAGTAGAAGCCTTATTCATGATTCCATCTATTATATTCAGTCAGTTAGAGTAGAAGCCTTAATCATGATTCCATCTATTATATTCAGTCAGTTAAGTGCCATACGTGATACACGCTTGAGCGATCATGTCTCGGAAAAGACATGAATGACTGGGCAGAAGCATAAAGCAAGTATAAATAAAGTGCATGGCCGCAACGTTACTTAATCCTGTCAGTTGAGGGCCATAGGTGATACACGCTTTGGGCGATCATGTCTCGAAAGAGACATGACTGACTGGGCAGATGATTATCCCGCAGTAGGTTGCCATTGCTTTCTGCGGTAGACTGCTTGCCAGTCAAGGCTATAGAACCCAGTCTGTCCTGTTATTTAATCCATAACTGGAGAGAAGTGACGGAATAATACCTTTTCCAAGGGTATTTGTGCGTAAGTGAATGCAAGAAATTTAACTGGAATTCGAACTCGGCTCCCCGATTCCTCGTTCCAAGTCGATATCCGCTGCACCACGACGCACATCCTAAATGTAGATTGAATAAATAAATAAATAAATAAATAAATAAATATTGATTGATAAGATAGTGAGAGTTACAATGCAATAACCATGGTTCCCAGTCAGGTTTTAACCATTCCCAAAGTGGAAGGTTTGAGAGTAATACACACCGGCCATTTGAGAAGATGAAATTGATATTTAGTTGAGAATCGATCGTATTGAAAATTTCATATGGTGCTTTTCTAACGAAACATATAAAGGCGACTGCCGTAAAATAAAAAGCAAATTTACGCATTCATTCAAGGTTGTGTATCAGGTAAAATATCAATTCAAGTTGAATTCATTGCATTCACATACGCGCAAATACTCTTGGGAAAGGCATGAATCCGTCGCTTCTCCCTCCAGCTATAGGTTAAGTAGCAGGACAGATTAGGTTCTGTAGCCTTGGTTAGTAACCGGTTTACCGCAGAAAGTAATGGCAACCTCCTGCGGGAAAATCTTCGGCTCAGTCAGTCATGTCTCTTTTGAGACATGATCGCCCTAGCGTGTATCACGTATGGCATTTAACTGACTGATCAGAAAAAAAAAGAAGTGGTGGGGAGTCACTCAACAGTCGATGCACAGGAGTATATTGTAATTTTGTAAATTGCTTTCTGAGAGAGTTGACTTTAGATTCAGGAAGAATATTGTTTTTCATTAGAGACATATATACATGTAAAAAAATTATATTGTTGTAAGAGTCTAAGGAAGAATAAAAAAAAAGCAAAGAAATTTCAAATTGTGATTTCTTTTTCTTTTTTTTTTACAGATTATTTAATAATTTCTTCATTTACTATTGATTAGTTAAAATAATTGCACATATTTTTTTAAAAATAATTGCACATATTTTTTTACGGTTTCGTGAAGCCAGAAAGTTCAGCTATTTAACCAATAAATTGTTTTGTGTCCTGCGTATATGAATTGATTTGATTATTTGTGGCGAAATAAAATGAAGGAAGTTGAACTTTGGAATCTATTATAAGTTTGGTGATTTCAGAATTTTTGTCAAGAATTGGATGTTGCATATGTCCGTAGGCTGAAAGGCTGTGAATTGAATTCCTGTCAATTTTTTTCCGTTCTGTTTAATATATGATTAATCGGTACATTTTTGAGGAAGAAGATTATATCTACCTAAACTTATTCATAAATGAAACTTTGTCCGCGTGTGTGTGTGTGTGTGTGTGTGTGTGTGTGTGTGTGTGTCCGTTACCTATAGACTCCGAAACGGCTCGACCGATTTTCTTGAAAATTTACACAGTTGTACTATTAGCGTCTACAAGTGTTCTTAGCTAGGTTTTGTATCGAGGTACCCCCGATAAATATCGAAAATCGATAATCGAAAAAATCGGTTATAGAAGGAGTGGTCCGATTTTAATCAAATTTGATACACTCATAGACAAAGACGTAAGAAACAATATTCAGAAGTTTCAAGGTCGCAGTTCTTACAATAGTGCAGAAAATTTGATATTGATACCAGGAAATCAAAATTTGACTTACATCCATTCATTTTTCTTTCTACGGTTTCGCTTTAACTGGAAACAACTATTGCTTTTTAGTCTTTCGTGCCAACGTCCAAAGAGTCTGAACTCCAGGACCATGGATTAGTTTTAAAGCTTTCATTACACCCGAGCAACGCCGGGCTATACGGCTAGTCGGAAATAAATATTTGTTGAGTAAAATAAACGCGTGTTTATTGTCTTATGTGGAATTCCTAGGCCTCCTCTAGGCTTATTTTATTGCACAATGCTTACTACCATGAACTGTAATTTTACATCAGATAATTGCCACCACCAAGCGACGGAGAAAAAAGGCTTATGAGATTTTTTTCTTAACCGTACCACCCCAAGCAAGGCGGTAACGCCACTGATGTGCATGGGGCTACATAAGAGTAAAAAGATTAGGGGGCTACATAAGAGTAAAAAGAGAGTGAAGAGAAAGACGAACCAGTTAGAAAGGAGCAAGAGAAGGATGGAAATACAGGTGTGATGACAGTTGCAAAGGTGGAGAGAAAGGAAAGGATATACAGGGTGGTGTAGAAAGAACTAGAATCAAGTGGTTAAGAGATGAGTATGGACATTGCATTTAAATTCCTGGACGTTGTAGCCGTCAGCAAAGCAAGGATATGAAAGCGACTTCTACAGCGTGAGAAAAGAAGCTGCAAGTGTAGAATTGTCGTCTGCATTTGGTTGATCTAACTGTGAATGGGTGAGACCCAGTTGCCAGTCTGGTTGCACGAGTAAACACCTGTTCCAGAAGCACCAGTGACTTAAGTTTGTCGGTGGGGAAGTGGCTGAAGTCGAGCCACCAAGTCGGTACCTATCTCATTACTGATTCTCTTTTGGAGCCTGTCAAGAACACTGAGATGAACAGCAGGGGCTGCTTGAATGCTGTTATTTCACTCAAATGATTATTTGATATGGTATAGTTCGTCTTTTGTTAGATATTTTTTTCTGTTGAATTTCGTCTTAACGTAAAACTAGGAGTATTAGATCTTGTTACATCTCTGCCTTAGTTATATTTTCAGACATCGGGCTTTCCACATCTCCCTATCCCTTATGGTTCTCAGCTCGCTTTCTTCTGTTACACCATGCAAGCCTTGTTCCGTCATCCACCTGATCAGGTCCTTCAAATACGTTATCAGCTGCTTTCCTCTGTCTCTTTTTCCCGCTCTCTGGCCTGTTAGTAACAGGTTCTCCAAGCCCTTCTTCCTCATTGCCTGTCTCAGGAACTTTAGGTGTCTCTTCCTGATGCTCAGTATTAATTTCCTTTTCGTCCTTTTTTCCATCCTTTTCAAAACCTCATCATTGCTCACATGCTCGGTCCATGATATCCACAGCATCCTTCTGTAGAACCACATTTCAGCTGCTTCAAGTTTTTCCCTTCATCTTTGAAGATGTTGTCCAACATTCATTGCCATATTGAAGAACCGACATCATATAACAATCCAGCACTCTTCTCTTTGTTCCTAGTGAAATTGTCCTGTTTCTTAATACTTTACTCAACTTCTGGAATGCTTTTTTCGTCATGCCAATTAGCCTTCGGATCTCAGTGTCGGACTTTCTGTCTTCTTGGCATATATATACAGTACTGTGCAAAAGTATTAAGACAAGAATTATTTTATCTTTTATGAGGCATATTGAAAGAAAATAAACAATTTAATTAAAATATTTTTATTTGATTTACTCAATAAATGCTTTATAAAAAAAAACTACTTGTTACAAAATAAATTTATTATTTAGTATAATAGCCTTTTGCTTTGATGACAGCCTTCATTCTCTCAGGCATTGACATCATAAGCTTCTTCATTGTATCTAATGGTATCTTCTGCCAAGCAGTTTGTATTTGTTCCGAAAGTGTCTTGCAAAATAACATTAAATTTATCAATTCGAGAGGGGGGATAAGAAAAAGTCAGTCATATCCAAGGATAATAGAATGAGTATTTTTAAAATTACTTGTTTAACAGAAAATAGGAAAAATTTAATATAACTTCTTTTTAATACATTTCTTTTACACCTAGTTTTAAATAATCAATATTTATGAGCAATTTACTTGTTTTTTCACCCTGTATTTGAATCTCAGTAATTTTTTAGTAAAATCTCCCCTGTCCTAATACTTTTGCACACTACCAGAAGTGTGCAAAAGTGTTAGAACATGTTCTTGTCAATACTTTTCCACAGTACTGAATATATAGATAGATAGATAGATAATGAACATATTGGGATAGATAGATAGATAGATAGATAGATAGATAGATAGATAGATAGATAGATAGATAGATAGATAGATAAACTTATTTATAAACGGAACTTTATGTGTGTGTGTGTCTGTGTTTGTGTATCCGTTACCTATAGATTCTGAAACGGCTGAACCGATTTTCTTGAAAATTTACACAGTTGTACTATAAGCCTCTGCGAGTGTTCTTAGCTAGATTTTGTGTCGCGGTACCCCCAATAAATATTGAAAATCGATAATCGAAAAAATCGGTTTATAAAAGGAGTGGTCCGATTCTGATCAAATCTGATACACTCATAGACAAAGACATAAGAAACGATATTCAGAAATTTCAAGGTTGCAATTCTTACAATAGTGCAGAAAATCGATAATATATATATATATGTATAAATCGATACCAGGAAATCAAAATTTGACTTACATCCATTGATTTTTCTTTCAGTCTAAGGTTTCGCTTTAACTGGAAACATTTTAGTCTTGTGCCAACGTCCAAAGAATCTGAGCTCCAGGACCATGGATTAGTTTTAAAGCTTTCATTACACCCGAGCAACGCCGGGCTATACTGCTAGTATATATATATATATTGCGTGTTAACATGTGTTTTGTAAGATCTGAATTCATGAAAAGCTAATGACCACAGATTTCACAATGAAAACGTTTCTCACACATGTATTCCCAAATGGTCACCCATCAAAGTGCTGACCAGGCTCGATGTTGCTTAACTTCGATGACCGGTGTATTCAACACGATATAGCCGTATATATATACTGGTCAGTACTATATATATATATATATATATATATATATATATATATATATATATATATATATATATATATATATATATATATATATATATATATATATATTAAAAAAGGATTAATTCAAAGATGTTGAATGGCCATTTCGATATGACGATCCCCACGGGGAGCGACACATCACCTCAGCAACAGAAAAAAACCTTTCAGAAACTGGAGAAAAATTAGTCTACTTTTCCTTTTTAAATAGATTGCAAAGAAATTAAAAAATAAATAATAATAAAATAAAAAAAATAAAATAAAAATAAAAATAAAGGGAAAGAAAAAGAAAAGGAAAAAGAAAAAGAAAAGGATAGAATAAAATCAAATAAATAAGAAAAGAAAAAAAATTGACATCGTCTGGGTTTGCAAAAAAAAGGGGAGAATGTAACTAAAAATTAACAGACCCCGTGTTGAATCATTTAAAGCAACACGGAAAAAAGTTGGTAAGAGAGATAAAAGAAGGAAGGGAGGGAAAAAGAAAGAAACTAAAGAAAAAAATTTTTTTTAAATATTACAGACGCTGGACAAATTCAAAAATCTAATTTCCCCAAAACGTTGAAGTATTAAAAAAAGCCTTTACTTAAAAAGGCATAAATTATTGATAAAAGGGAATAAAAAGATATAGGATTTGAAATAAAATTATTTTTTTAAAAAAATTAGGTCATTTGAAATTAAACTAAATAAAGACAATACTAGGTAAAAAAAAAAAAAAAAAAAAAAAAAAAAAATTACAATTATTATATATACATATCAATAGAAGTACACACACATATATATATATATATATATATATATATATACACACACACACCATTTAATGAATAAGAATACATATATACATACACATACACACACATACATTCAATTTATTACACACTAATATACATATACATGCGCATACACACATATACATATATATGCATGTGTGTGTACACACCTATATACAAAAAATTCATATAGACATAATATACATGTGTACACATACATGCACACATATACACACACACGCACACACATAGACATAATATACATGTGTACACATACATGCACACATATACACACACACGCACACACACACATATATATATATATATATATATATATATATATATTCTTTATGCACTCACACATACATATTAATGAATATTATGAAAAGGAGCATTTACATAGCTAAAAAAATTTTTTTTCCAAAACAACATATAGCCCACATACATAAATACATATATACAAATATGCACATCCACACACAAACATACACATAAAAAAAAAAAAAAAAAAAAAAAAAAAAAAAAAATTAAAATTAAAATTAAAAAATTTTTTAAAATAATAAAAAATTATAGAAAAATATAGAATTTAAAAATTAAAAATTAGAAGTTAAATTTTAAAATCCGCCCTATGGCGGCACTTGTTTATAAATTCCCTTCTAAAGTTCAAAAGTAAGTCCTGATGAGGATACTTCAAAATCAGAATCTTCTCCAATAAACACAGACGACACCTATCACGAAAACTTTTAGGAGTACAAGCTGAGCCTATTAATTTCCAGCTGATTATGGGGTCCTGCCCCTCCTCCTTCATTTCCCAGAACCTACGTGACAGTGCCGTCTGGAATCTCTGTTTAGGGTTCGAAAACGAGTACCTGTGATTATAAAGCCTCTGTTTGAAAGAGCCCGCGGACATGCCAATATAGCTCCGGTAACTGTCCTTGTTATTAGATGGAGAAATGCGGGCTTCATAAATTACATGAGTGGATTTACATTTGCCTTGCACCGGGCAGGCATCCACAGAATAACAATTGCATTTGTCGACAATTCCGGATTTAGCTTCCGTATTATTTAGGTTCGTTAAAACTTGTTTATTGTGGGAATTAATTATATTATCTATATTAGAGGTGCAAGAATAACTAATTTTTAGGGTGAATCTATTAAAAATTTTATTTAAGGGATTGTTATTATTATTAAAATGTTTATCAATTAATTTGAGAAAATACCTACCAATATTTATATTAGTTAGCTTACAATAAGGAGGGTTAAACCAAATTATCTTCCTTTTTCTACATTTTCGGGTGTTTTTAGTTTTTGAAGATTCAGGGTTTATAGCAGGCTTATCATACTTTAACTTATTAACAAAACCGCTTTTCTGAAGGGCCTTATCGTAAATTTCTTTGCTTGCGTTGAAAATTTTTATATTGGAAGATAATTGGTTAACCCTATTATTTACTATCTTGGGTATTTGTCTTATAATATTCTTATGTCCGCGGGCTCTTTCAAACAGAGGCTTTATAATCACAGGTACTCGTTTTCGAACCCTAAACAGAGATTCCAGACGGCACTGTCACGTAGGTTCTGGGAAATGAAGGAGGAGGGGCAGGACCCCATAATCAGCTGGAAATTAATAGGCTCAGCTTGTACTCCTAAAAGTTTTCGTGATAGGTGTCGTCTGTGTTTATTGGAGAAGATTCTGATTTTGAAGTATCCTCATCAGGACTTACTTTTGAACTTTAGAAGGGAATTTATAAACAAGTGCCGCCATAGGGCGGATTTTAAAATTTAACTTCTAATTTTTAAATTCTATATTTTTCTATAATTTTTTATTATTTTAAAAAATTTTTTAATTTTAATTTTAATTTTTTTTTTTTTTTTTTTTATGTGTATGTTTGTGTGTGGATGTGCATATTTGTATATATGTATTTATGTATGTGGGCTATATGTTATTTTGGAAAAAAAAATTTTTTTAGCTATGTAAATGCTCCTTTTCATAATATTCATTAATATGTATGTGTGAGTGCATAAAGAATATATATATATATATATATATATATATATATATATATATGTGTGTGTGTGCGTGTGTGTGTATATGTGTGCATGTATGTGTACACATGTATATTATGTCTATGTGTGTGCGTGTGTGTGTATATGTGTGCATGTATGTGTACACATGTATATTATGTCTATATGAATTTTTTGTATATAGGTGTGTACACACACATGCATATATATGTATATGTGTGTATGCGCATGTATATGTATATTAGTGTGTAATAAATTGAATGTATGTGTGTGTATGTGTATGTATATATGTATTCTTATTCGTTAAATGGTGTGTGTGTGTATATATATATATATATATATATATATATGTGTGTGTACTTCTATTGATATGTATATATAATAATTGTAATTTTTTTTTTTTTTTTTTTTTTTTTTACCTAGTATTGTCTTTATTTAGTTTAATTTCAAATGACCTAATTTTTTTAAAAAAATAATTTTATTTCAAATCCTATATCTTTTTATTCCCTTTTATCAATAATTTATGCCTTTTTAAGTAAAGGCTTTTTTTAATACTTCAACGTTTTGGGGAAATTAGATTTTTGAATTTGTCCAGCGTCTGTAATATTTAAAAAAAATTTTTTTCTTTAGTTTCTTTCTTTTTCCCTCCCTTCCTTCTTTTATCTCTCTTACCAACTTTTTTCCGTGTTGCTTTAAATGATTCAACACGGGGTCTGTTAATTTTTAGTTACATTCTCCCCTTTTTTTTGCAAACCCAGACGATGTCAATTTTTTTTCTTTTCTTATTTATTTGATTTTATTCTATCCTTTTCTTTTTCTTTTTCCTTTTCTTTTTCTTTCCCTTTATTTTTATTTTTATTTTATTTTTTTTATTTTATTATTATTTATTTTTTAATTTCTTTGCAATCTATTTAAAAAGGAAAAGTAGACTAATTTTTCTCCAGTTTCTGAAAGGTTTTTTTCTGTTGCTGAGGTGATGTGTCGCTCCCCGTGGGGATCGTCATATCGAAATGGCCATTCAACATCTTTGAATTAATCCTTTTTTAATATATATATTTGCTCTGTAATATTTTATTACACGGAGCTCTCTTCCTGTATCATTTTTTAATATTAAAATAAATTTTTAATATTAATTAGGATCGGGTTTTTTGGAATTTACCTTCCTGCTTTTTTCCTTTGGATTGAAGTATCTGAATTAAAATATATATATATATATATATATATATCGCCCTCGCAAGCAGATTGAGAGCTATGGATAAATGGTGTGCTTTAAAAACAGTGGCTACTCACGCATCATTCATTCAGTAATGAATTCCAATATTCGTACCTACAGGCGTGTGCTTACATTGTGTATATAACACGCTAAAATCTGCCTTTTTTAACCGAGTATCCATAGCTTACATGTTAGAATCGTCTAGTGATGTCAATTTGGTCGGATTTCAATCCTGGTTAGAAGCAATCGGATGTCTAACAATACTAATGAGGTGGATGCAACGAAAGGGGACTTTCTTCGGATGACTAAAATCCGCTGCCAGGAAGGTCGGTTCACTGTGCAGGGTCAGAGAGTTTTTTTCCCCCTGAGTCCACCCGGCACGTATATAAATCTACCATCCGCCCGTGTATTGAATACTGCTGCCACATCTGGTCGGATGCCCCTGCTATTCACCTTAAGGTTCTTGACAAAATCCAGCGGAGTATCTGCAGTATGATCGATACCGACTTAGCAGCTCGGCTGCAGTCGCTCTCTCACCGGCGTGACGTGGCTTCCCTGTGCCTCTTCTATAAATACTTTCACGGCTTCTGCTCCGATGAACTTAAATAACCAGTGCCCTCTAGATATGAATTTACACGAGCTACTAGATTAGCAAGTAGTTCACCCCTATTTACAGTGAAACTGATAAAGTGTAACCGCAATTTCTACTCTAACAGCTTCTTTTCACGCTCTCCCCACCTGTGGAATTCCTTTCCATATACTTGCTTATGTAAGGCCAGTAGACATCTCCTATCACATTTACTCGCATTCATTCTCACAAGGTCTTTTTCCATTTACTCCACCGCTATTTTCGGTATCCTCATCCGTCTATTACCCTCCTCCCGACATTTCCTATAACTAACCTATCTTTCTCATCAGTTTCCCCTATGTACCCCCTGCGCAACGGTGGCAATAGAATGCCTTGCTTGGGGTGAGATGATTAAATATATATATTTGTCTTGTGCACGTATATATGTGTGCGTATGCTTCTGTGTGAGGTTTCTTGTGTCTATAGTTGTCTATAAGTACATCCATGTATTTGGTTTGTAATCTGTATATGGCGCTTTGTGGATTTTTAAGTCTCGTATGTATTTTGTTTTTGCATGTGAATTTGCGTGCCTATATGTTTAATTATATTTATTTGTTTATGCACTGGAATATGAGTGTATTTGTCTTGTCTGTCAGTTAAATTCCATACGTGATACACGCTTTGGACGTATGGCACGTATGCCTGACTGAGCAGAAGATTATCCAGCAGTAGGTTGCCATTGCTTTCTGTAGTAGACTGATTGCCAGCCAAGGCTATAAAACACAATCTGTCCTATTATTTAACCCATAACTGGAGGGAAGAGACAGAATAATACCGTTCCAAGAGTATTTGTGCGTAAGTGAATGCAAGGAATTTAACTGGAATTTGTACTCGGCTCTCCGATTTCTCGTTCCGAGCCGATATCAACTGCAACGCAACGCACATCCTAAAACTGGCGTCGTACATATTCACTGGCCAGTATGTAGATCGAATTCACAACATTCGCTTTATTAGCACGGCGCTCTAACCAACTGAGCTAACTGGGCCACTTCTCAGGCCCACGTCATCTTATGAGTTCGGTCTTAGATGTAGCCAATATGTAGCGTTTACAGACGTCTTCTCAAGCTGGACTTAAATCTAACGGATAATTTAAGACGTAAAAAATTGTATATATGTGCGTACATGTGTATGCACATGTATATATACTAGTATATGTACGTATGTGTATATATATACTTGTGTGTTTGTCTGTATGTGTGTATCTATATATTTGTATATGTGTGTGTCTATCTCTTTTCCCAGATTCATATTTGAATAACTTCACAATAATCTAAATCTAATGTTGAGTTAAAACTAAAATACTTTGTCTCTAACATTAACTCTTAATAAATATTTTTCTGTTTTTAAAAATAAATTTTAATTTCTATTGTAAAGTGAAACTAACAGTTGATTAGTAATATTGATCTATATTTTAATGAAATATTAACATTAATGCCTTAATAAATTGTTTTTTCGGTTTGTTTTTATGTGATTATATTTAGAAATTAGTTGTATTTTGATTGGTCTCCACAGATTCAATAACAATGTCTCCCTGATTAAGGGGATTTGGCTAGTTTTAAAATTTTTAAAACTCTTCAACACAAAATCAGAACTATCATCTGATAAGACACAAGTAGTGTCGAAACAAAATAATTGATATTATAACATATATATATATTACGGAAATTAACGAAGATTATCGAAATCGATTATAAACAACCGACAATTTGAAATGATTTGTTTGAACATTATTTTGGATCGATACTCGTATTTAAGTAGATATTCTGTTTATAATCAAACAGTATTGTATATTTATTTCTACCAGCCTGATTATTTACGATAAATTTTTGTTACGAAAATGTGTGTCATTCGGTAGGATTCGAACCTGCAACCCCTATTGATCTGGTGAGTCTTAGATCTCTCGACCACGAATGACCAACAGTCTAAAAGAAGTCAAATCAAGCCTATGTAACACAATTTTCGATTCATGCAAATAACCATATCTGCTCTGAAATGTATCGTACTGTTAACAAATGTAAACGTTAAGGAAATTAACGAAGATCACCAAAATGGTTATAAACAACCGACAATTTGAAATGATTTGTTTGAACATTATTTTTGATCGATCCTCGTATTTAAGTAGATATTCTGTTTATGATCAAACAGTATTGTATATTTATTTCCACTGGCCTGATTATTTACGATAAATTTTTGTTACGAAAATCCTGCCGAATGATACACATTTTCGTAACAAAAAATTATCGTAGATGGCAAATATATATCTATGTGTATCTATGTGTATGTCTCGAAGATGGCATTTATATATCTGTGTGTGTGTGTAACTGTTTTCATAATGTATTACCAATTGTTAAATTTATCTACATAGACTATAAATTGCTTGATGAACTGTTGGCATCAAACAAGAAATCATACATTGTGTCTGGACGTCCGGCATCCAACTGCGAATTTCCTTCCATTGTTTCCCTGAGCATTCTAAAGAACGGTAAAGGATTCCTGTGTGGCGGTAGCATCATCGATGCGACCCATGTTATCACCGCTGCTCATTGCGTGTAAGTCAAATTTGGTCTTATTAGAGATTTCAGAAATCTTTGTTGTAACCAACTCGTTACCAAAAAAAAAAAAAAACAATTTCTAAAACCTAAAACAATTTAATGTGATATTTACGGTACTGTAAAAACTTCTGAGTTTGCATTCATTTCGAAAATTTATGTAAGTTATTTAATATTGCTTTTTTGTAAAAATCGAATATTTTCTGAGTATTTGTAGCTGGAAGCATATATAGTCACTTCTCACTTATTGACCGAAATCGCTTCAAACAGCCTGTTTGTTTAACGAGCTGGTCGCTAAATGAGATCCGATACCTGAGCACTAATACAGACATATTATTCGTGTGATGGGTTTATGTTAGTCAGCTTTGGATAGCTTTAATGACACTTTTGCAACATTTGTAATATTTCTAATTTGTTTCTAAGTGTTTATATAGTATATTAATGCGTATATACAAGGTAACCAAAAAATGTCAGTTTTTTGATTAGTCATTGAATGAAGTTGAAATATATACGAAATGAGTCTAGCATTTTTTTCCGAATTCGGACAGCCGAGAGTAGGAATATCAAACGTTATAAAACAACGCGCACCATGCCCGGCAATCAGTTATAAACCCGACAGCTGGGAGAAGGATGGAAGTGTCTAGAGATCTCGTTCAGGGCTGTTTGCTTTACGACTCCAAAGTGGGCTTATCAGCAGCTGCATCAAGTCGCTGCTTATGTCAAGCGTTTGTGGATAGTGCTGTGGATGAACGTACTACAAGAGGTTGGTTTCGAAAATTCAAGTTGCGTGATTTGTCTCTCCATGATGAGCCACGCAGTGGACGATAACAGGTCGTGAATGAATGAGTCATGAAGAGGGGATATTGAAGAGGACAGTAGTCTAACGTGTGGTGAATTTCCAAGACAGTTCAACGTTTCCGATGAAACAGTTAGACTTCACCTGCACCGCCTAGGTAAGACGTACAAACTGAACAAGTGGGTTCCGCAAACGCTGTTGGAGGTCCACAAGGGACAACGAGTGGCAGCCTGCTTATCGCAGCGTTCTCGCCACCGTATCGCATCCTTATTCAATCGAGTGCTTACCAGTGATGAAAAGTGGGTTCTGTACGAAACTCCCAAGCGTTCCAGACACTTATTGTCTCCTCAGCATGCTGTCCCTCACACCGCAACACCACCTATGCACTCACGCGAGATAAAACTATGTGTCTGGTGGTCAAGTCGTCAAGTGGTTTGTTATGAACTGCTACCAATGGGCCAAACGGTCACTGGAGACCTATACTCCCAGCAATTGAAATGTGTACAACAGGAATTGTGCCAAAAGTAGCTAGCACTGGTGAATCGCAAAGGTGTGCTTTTCCTCCATTACAACGCCAGGCCACATGTCGCGCGAGTGGTCAGTGATACCATACAGCAACTTGGGTGGGAGACTTTGTGCCATCCACCTTATTCACCTGACCTTACGCCATCCGATTAGCACCTATTCCACTTCCTGGATAGTCACCTTCGTGGGAAATCCTTAACCAATAAAGCAGACCTGCGCAAAACCCGCACGGACTTTGTTGCGTCAAAATACCCCGAGTTCTACTGCAAGGGCATTGAACATCTGAAGACATGTTTGCAGAAGGTGCTGGATGCCGATGGCGATTACTTTGAAAACTAAATATACGTTACACATACTGTGAAGCGTTTTCTTTTTTCTTTAAAAATGGACAGAACTTTTTTGGTTACCTTGTATTATAGTGTAATAATGTTTATATTGTGTAATAAAGTAGTACAGTAAATGCAATAAATAAAGTCAAAAAAGTGGTCTCTAGCATGTAAACTAGTTCTGTTATGATGAGCCACGCAGTGGACAACTACAGATCTCAAATGATGGAGACCTGAAGGCGGCCATTGAAGAGGACAGTAGTCTAACGTGTGGTGAACTTGCAAGACAGTTCAACCTTTCCGATGAAACAGTTAGACTTCACCTGCACCGCCTAGGTAAGACGTACAAACTGAGCATGTGGTTTCCGCAAAAGCTGTTGGAGGCCCACAAGGGACAACGAGTGGCAGTCTGCGTATCGCTGCTTTCTCGCCACCGTACCACATACTTATTCAATCGAGTGCTTACCAGTGATGAAAAGTGGGTTCTGTACAAAACACCTCGGGTTCTACCGCAAGGGCATTGAACAGCTGGAGACACGTTGGCAGAAGCTGCTGGATGCCGATGGCGATTACTTCGAAGACTAAATATAAGTTACGCATTCTGTGAAGCGTTTTATTTTTTTTTCCTTTAAACTCGGACAGAACTTTTTTGGTTATCTTGTTTGTATAATGTAAATATATTGCAAGTATTTTTCATTTATTTTTCACTTTATTCATTTTATTTATTTTAATTCCTTTAGAAAAACCAAGAGGAACAATTTTTTATGCAACATACAATACTGAATAATTGAATCTATTATTTCAAAAATTATTTATTCAAAATGTTACCATTATTAAAATATTTTATTATTATTAATATAGTATTATTTAATTATTCAAAATTTTATATTTTTACATTGTTGTGGGATCGCTTCTATGATAATGGACTCGAGTTGAGTATACATATACTCCTGTCATAGTGCGTTATGGAGAGTACAAGGAAAGACATCGTAAGAGATCCGTAAGTTACCGAACGATACCGAAGTTACACGGAGAATACCACGTCAGTAGTCATCGTAGCTCTTAACTCCACTCAGCCAGAATAGTATTACACAGCACCCATCAGTTCCGACGTGGACATACTAATTCTACTACGGCTTCACTTCAAGACTTGTATATATATATATTTTCCTACTAATCGTATTCCTGGATTACTAACCTGCATTCCAGTTATATCTTTACGTTTAATATAACTTATTTTTCTATCTCAATATCTGTTGTGTTGTTCATTATTTTGTGCGGTTCCTCACCCGGAATCCAAAACATATATGAAATTTCAAGTTCGGAATCCGTTAATTATTTAACGACCCCAGGATGTAATATTTCGTTAAATGGGTGGGTTACGCTTCGGTTCAAATTAACTTTATTACTTTGGATTGAAACATTTACAGGTGTTCGCATTTACTACACAAACAAGTTATGAGCATATCATCGAATTTTTCTTCGATATTCTATATTCCATATATTTTTCTGTTCTGAAAGATATTCTTTTAGGCAGGTATTGCCATCCTTCTCGTGCCTTTTCTCCGACACCCCCTGTAACCAGTTTGTCTTTCTCTTCACTTCCCTCCTGCTTAAGCTTTCACTCTTCCTTTATGTAGCCCTCTGCGCACCACAGTACCGCCTTTCTTGGGGTGGGGAAACGATTAAAAAAAAAATCTGCCAGGTTTCGTTATATTTGAAAGTCTACTATTCAGAAATGGTAACTTCCGTTTCTTTCAAGTTTTGCATGTCTTTCGTTCTGTGTCTTCTCTGGATCCCAACGCCATTACTATAAAAACTGTATCAACTAAAACGGTCGATTCTCTTTTTCTTTTTTCTTTTTTTTTTTTTTTTGTATTCGTTTTAAGTGTGATAGCTTAGATTCTAAGCGACATTAGCAGGACTGACGTTTCAGGAATTCCTGTCGTACGTTCGCTCAGCGTCCTTCCGCTAGCGGTCTTAACCAATCGCAAACCTGAGTGTTGCAGGTATATCGATGCTTCAAAATACTTAAAACCATCTGTTGAATTCGAGCTGCTTTTGATTTATATTAATTGGAGTAGATAGACTAAACTATCGCCCGGTTCACACTCCACCCACGTCTATTGAACAGATGAAGAGGCTCATTCCTTGTTCTCTGTTTAGGATGTGGTTTCCGGCTTTCTCTTTTCTAATCTTTTCACTCTTACGTAGCCCCCTGCACATCAGTGGCGTTACCGCCCTGCTCGGGGTGATATGATTAAAAAAAAAATTATTCAAATCCCACACAAAGACAAGCCATCACTCTCAGAATGCCTCGCACACAGAGCACACTAACAAATCCCTGACCATTCTGGCACCTGGTCTTCGCATTCTCTCGCTGTACCTCTAGAACCAGCGCCATATACTCGAGTAAAAAGAAATATTATGTAACATAACAAAAGAGACATTCACACATATGGCATAACAGCAAGTAAACTTTTACTGAAAGCTACAGCATGACAACTATAATCAAACATTACAATTATAATTCCACCAACACTTGGATAAATTGATAAGAGGTAAACCAGGTGTTAATATCCTCAGAATTCCACAAAATCGATTTCTCGATTTGCGTTATTTCGTGCCATATATTCTAGTGGCGTGTCATTTTTTGTGACACCTGTTGCGGGAACAAAACATGTATTTCTTCCAAGCCGCATCTCCGGATGTTACATTTTATCTTTATTTTTTTTACATTTTTTAAAATTTTTATTTTATTTTATATATTTTTTTAAGTTTGGGCTATCTGCACAAAAGTGCATGGATATTTGGAAATTTCTTTTTGTTTATTCTTTGGAAAACCCACAAAATTGTTAATTCACTTTTCTTTATTTTTCTTTTTTAACAAGAATTTATTGGCACACTACCGACCATAAATATTAGGCAATCCCTTTTTTTTTAAATGATGTATTTCATACTATTTTTAGTATTTATTGCCAAGTGGATAATTCTAAATGATAATAGAATGGTTCTTTTGTTAATATTGCAAAAGAATATGTGCACCAAATGAACTGTTCTGGTGTCCAGTTTTTGTGCCCTCTTCCCTATGCTAGTCTCTTCTTCTTATTGGCTGGCCGAAGCAATGCCTTCCTGGCTGCCTTGTAAAATTTTGCAAAGTAATAATAACAAAAGAACCATTCTATTTTCATTATCCATTTGCCAATAAATACTAAAAATAATATGAAATACATCATTTCTTTAAAAACTTGGGTGGCCTAATAATTATGGCCGGTACAATCATTTTGGAGAAAGAGGAAATACTCCTACGATGGGAAGAATATATAAAAAATCATTTCCACGACAAGAGAGAGCAACTAATAATATGCAAAGATGAGGACGGACCGGAAATATTAAAGTGTGAAGTGGAATTTGCAATAGCCAAACTGAACAGAAACAAAGCAGTGGGACCAGACGCCATAGTCATAGAACTGCTGATAGCCTGGAAGAATTTGGTATAGAGAAAATTGCAGAAATAATAAATTAAATTTATAATAGTGGGGTAATACCAGATGACCTCAGCAAGTCTATCTTAATAGCACTACCTAAGAAGCCAGGAGCAAACGAGTGCAAACTCTACAGAACCATCAGTTTAATGAGCCATATAACAAAACTGATCGTCCGAATCCTGATGAATAGAGCGAGAAGCAGAATCAAACCAGAGATAGGACAAGAACAGTGCGGTTTCGTCAAACACACCGGAAAAAGGAATGCCATATTTATGATTAGGATGCTCTCCGTAAGGGCATTACAAATGAAGAAAGACTTATACCTGTGCTTTATTGATTATAAGGCGTTTGACAAAATACGCCACAAAGAATTGATGGAGATGCCCGGCAGCCTGGATATATTTGGGAAAAACTTGAGAGTAATCAAGAATCTTTACTGGCAGCAAACCGCCTGCATACGGACAGGTAATGAATTGAGTAGATATACAAAGATAGAAAGAAGCGTAAGACAAGGGTGTGTCTTTTCACCGGATCTGTTCAAACTGTACAGCGAGAATATTTTGAGGACCCTAGAAGTTATGCCTGGATTCGTAATCGGAGGCCAAAATTTAAAAAACCTAAGGTGCGCAGATGATACAGTGCTGATAGCAGACACACAAAGGAAACTACAAGACCTCCTACAGAAGATAGCTGAAGAAAGTAACAAATAAGGACTACAAATAAACTGCAAGAAACTGAATGCATGGTCATAAGTAAAAAGGTCAGCCCAATATGCCAAATACAGGTCGAGGATACTAGAATCAAGCAGGTACAAAAATTTAAATACCTGGGAAGTGTTATAACAGAAGACGGAAAGTGCGATACAGAGATCCGAAGGCGAATTGGCATGGCGAAGGAAGCATTCCAGAAGTTGAGTAAGGTATTAAGAGACAGGACAATTTCGCTAGAAACTAGGAAGAAAGTACTGGATTGCTACGTGGTGTCCGTCCTTAAGTATGGCAGTGAATGATGGACAATATCATCAAAGATGAAGAAAAAACTTGAAGCAGCGGTAATGTGGTTGTACATAAGGATGCTGTGAATATCGTGGACCGAGTATGTGAGCAGTGATGAGGTCTTGAAAATGATAGAAACAAAAAGGAAATTAATAGTGAGCATCAGGAAGAGACAGCTGATGTTCCTGAGACACGCAATGAGAAAGGAGGGCTTGGAGAACCTGATACTAACAGGCCAGATAGAGGGAAAAAGAGACAGGGGAAAGCAACGGATAACATATTTGAAGGACCTAATCAGGTGGATGACGGAACGAGGATTGCATGATGTAACAGGAGAAGGCGTGCTCAGAGCCACTAGGGATACGGAAACGTGGAAAGCCATGATCACCTACTTTCCAGAAGGGACAGGGTACATAGAAGAAGAATTGTATATGTCTTCAGTCCACTGTTTATGCGTACGTGCACATGCGCACGAGCGTGTGTGTATGTATGTGCACACGATCTGGTTGGGAGTGCGGATGTCCACTGTGTCCACATAAAAAAGCCCTATTGCTTTTATCTCTTAAAATTGGCTGGATTATGCTTAAATGGTAGAAAGTAGTTTCTTTCCAATCATTTCTGTGAACACGATAACTAAGTCTTTTATATTTTTCTTTTAAATACTCCTTTAGTCTATACGGCAGGTGAACTTCCTTCCATCTCTAGCTGACCAGTTCTCACCCTTCATACGAGAGTTTTATATATGTTTATCATTTTCTTCTTCCTTTATTTTCCATAAATACAGCCAGGATGAAAAGTCGACTGAATCAGAGTAGTTGCGATTATCATACACCCGTATCTGTGTGAATTGTCTACTTTTCTTCGCCCTCGAATCTGAGTGTAATCTACTATTGTGATTACTACTGCTATGGTCATTGTCAGAACGGTCATCCATTGTGTTGTCATCCGTATAGCTATCAAAATTCTTATCTATTTTAGTCACGCATACATCCTTATCCTCATTTCTATTTGAATCTATTTTTGTTTCTACTATTATTGTGGGTTGTATGATTTCCTTCTGCTTCCCTTTGATGCACCACAATATGACGGAATATTAGACTCATTTTCCGAATTGTCAGGGTGGAGTTTTCAGGGTGTTAGTATGACTGTCAGTCTGGTTTGGAGTGAACTACTACCAGCTCTCTCTCTCTCTCTCTCTCTCTCTCTCTTTTGAGAGGCGTAGTATATATAGTGTTAGAAAGAGTTCATTCTGGAGTTAAGGACCCATGATACCTCCCTTACAGGGATTACTACTCTTAGATCCAATTGGAGTAGATAGATCATAATTGGAGTAGATAGATCTATCTATCGCCCCGTTCACACTCCACCCACGTCTAATGAACAGGTTAAGAGGCTCATCCCTTGTTCCCTGTTTAGGATGTGGTTTCCGTCTTTCTCTTTTCCAATCTTTTCACTATTACGTACCCCCCTGCATATCAGTGGCGTTACCACCTTGCTCGGGGTGATACGATTAAAAAAAAAAAATATATAGCAAATCATTATCACATAACGAAAAAATGTCTGGGATATGCTTATCTTTTTCTGAAATTTTTGTTTTCGTTTACTTTATAAATTCGTCGTCGCTGTTATGGCTGATGTTCAAAAAGGTTTTTACTTTTATATTCGCGTAGATTCCGTATCTCCAAGGCTTTCTCTTTTGTTTCCGCGTAGAATCCGTTTCTTCAATATATTCGTCGCCCCTGTTACGAACTATGTTAAGGTTTGATAAGAACAACATGACCATCAGCGTAGAAATAACAAATATATATTAATAGGAAATAACAACACAAAATGTGGAAGGTGTTAGTGTGACGGTCAGTCTAACAAAAATACTGTTCAATAATCTTACTGCAGTCTGCTAAGCCCAAATATCATAGAAATAAAAAAAAATCAAAGAAAAATATAAACCGTAGACATTTAACTCCAGACAGCAATATCTTATAGACAATAATAACGCTTTTTGCACTATCCCACACAACAAAATCATTCCAGGTTCAAGCCTTGTTGTAATGATAATATTTCTTTACATAAAAGACTCGTGTGGTATATCAAATTATTTTTAGAAAATATTGTCTGTGCTGATAATAATGATAAAGTAATATTATTTTTCTTTAGAAAATTGCCCGATCATCACTCATAGCAATATGAAAACAAAACACATATCAACGGAAACTCTTTTAATTTTCCTCAGATTTCAGTCGACAATATTGTAGATCTCTGCCTTACCAAATGTAAAAAATGAATTAAATGCTAAGGTTCGTTAAGAACAACACAACCATCAGGGTAGAAATAACAAATATATATTAAAAGGAAATAACACAAAATGTGGAAGGTGTTAGTGTGACTGTCAGTCTGATTTGGAGTGAACTACCACCAACTCGACTCACTCTCTCTCTCTTTCTCTCTCTCTCTCTCTCTCTCTCTCTCTCTCTCTCTCTCTCTCTCTCAAGAGGCGTAGTATATACAGTGTTAGGAAGAGTTACCCTCTGTAGCAGGCTGTTACCAATGTAAATTATCCATTACACAATATTCGCTGCCCTAAATTGTTCAGCAGGGGCCTTAATTACCGAGCTAGTTAAATGGATCTTGAGCATATAAGATACTCTATAGGTCTTACAGGATACTAGACAGCTCTACTGAATAATATGGCCTCCATCTCATGTCTATTTTTCTCCAATTATAATGGTTTTTTATAATAGACTAACTATGCCCTGTCGCAATCCCTTCCGTTTACTTGCTTCCCTGTTATCTACAATATCCAAAAGTTTAAATGCAATTGTTATCCTTTGTCTCTTTGAATCCCACCCATCGCTTATTCTTTCTTCGATATCCCCTGTACCATTTTTGTCTCACTGCAACTCCCTGCGTACCAGTAGCAGTCTACCTTGCTCCAAAAAAAAAAAAAAATGGTTTAAAAAATCAGTAAGTCGTTAAATTAGTGGTTAGGTATAATAAACTAAGTATTCTACTCCATCAACTTCTTTTCTCGCCTTTGGAACTCCCTTCCATATACTTGCTTTCCTGACGGCTACGACCTCCAGGAATTTAAATGCAATGTCAATACCCATCTCTTATCCACTTGGCTCCAGTTAATTCTAAATCAACCCGTATATTTTGTTCTTTTCCTTTCTCTCTACTTTCGAAACTTTCTTCACACCTGTGTTCCCATCCTTCTCTTGCCCTTTCTCTCACACCCCCTGTGACTGATTCGTCTTTCTCTTCACTCTCCTCCTGGCTAAACCTTTACTCTTATGTAGCCCCTTGCGCATCAGTGGTGGTACAGCCTGGCTTAGAGTGAAACCATTAAAAAAAAATTAAATTAATCACCCCCAGTAAGATAATTTTCTGAAAGGACAGTAAAATATGAAAAGAAGATTTAATAATAACTACTTTTTTTTTTTTTAATCATCTCACCCCAAGCAAGGCATTCTACTGCCACTATTGCGCATGGGGCTACATAGGGGAAGGTAAAGAGAAGGAGTGGTTAGACATAGGGAATGTCAGGAGGAAGGTGACAGATGAGTAAGGATAGCGAGGATGAGGGTTAGGCAGATGGGAAGAGTGCTTGATAGAATGGGAGCAGGTTAGTGTGTTAGGAGATGTCTATTGACCTTACATTTAAACTCCTGGAGATTGTAGCCCTCGGGGAAGCAATCGTTTGGAAGAGAATTCCACAGTCGGGAAGTGCAAGGAAAGAAACTGTTGGAGTAGAAGTTACGGCTGCATTTTATCGGTTTCACTGCAAAAGGGTGGGATCTAGTTGCTAATCTAGTATCTCATGCAAATTCGTATTTCGGGGGCACCAGTGATCTAAGTTCATCGGAGCAGAAGCCGTGAAAGTATTTATAGAAGAGACACAGGGAAGCCACGTCGCGCCGGTGGGAGAGAGACTGCAGGCGGTCTGCCAAGTCGGTATCTATCACATTACTTACTTAATCATATTTTTTTACTAATCGTTATCACACCAAAAAAAAAATCAGTAAAGCCGCGAAAAATAAAAGGTGCCACTGGGTGTGGAAGAATTAGGTACAGAAACATCAGAAGCTGGAAGAAAAAAGTTAAATTAGGAGGACAGTAGATAGCGATTGGCATTGCATTTAAAAAATTTTAAATCCATATTGCGCCATTCAAGGCACGAAAACCCAAGAAGTTACAAGGTGTGGAAGAATTAGAATTTTTTTTTTAATCATTTCACCCCGAGCAAGGCAGAAATGCCACTGATGTGCAGGGGGCTACATAACTGTAAAAAGATTAATTAGAAAAGAGTGAGGAGTACAAACTAGTTAGAAAGGAGCAATAGAAAGCTGAGAAAGCAGGTGCGATGACAGATACATAGGTGGAGAGAAAGGGAAGGTTATACGTGGTGGGGAGAGAGCTAGAGTCCAGTGGTTAGTAGATGAGTATTGACTTTGCATTTAAATTTCAGGAAAGCAAGAATATGGGAGCGAGTTCCACAGGCGGGAATTGTGAGAGAAGAAGCTGCAGGAATAGAATTGTCGTCTGCATTTGGCTAACCTGACTGTGAATGGGTGGGACCCAGTTGCCAGTCTGGTTGCACGAGTAAACACCTGTTGAGGAGGCACCAGTGACTTAATAGAAACATTAATAATAAGCTGAAAGAGAAAAGTTTAATCAGGAGGACAGTAGGTAGCGATTGACATTGCATTTAAATATTTTAAATCCGTATCACCCCGTGCAAGGCACTAAAACTCAAATGTGGAAGAATTAGGGACAGAAACATTAATTATGAGCGGGAAGAGAAAATAGTAATCAGGAGGACAGTAGATAGCGATTGACATTGCATTTAATTAATAAAATTATTTTAATAATCAATCATATTAGCATGGATCAAAATATTGATTTAAACAACAAAAATGCTGTTCAATAATCTTACTGCAGTCTGCTAAGCCCAAATAACATAGAAATAAAAAAAAAATCAAAGAAAAATATAAACCGTAGACATTTAACTCCAGACAGCAATATCTTATAGACAATAATAACGCTTTTTGCACTATCCCACACAACAAAATCATTCCAGGTTCAAGCCTTGTTGTAATGATAATATTTCTTTACATAAAAGACTCGTGTGGTATATCAAATTATTTTTAGAAAATATTGTCTGTGCTGATAATAATGATAAAGTAATATTATTTTTCTTTAGAAAATTGCCCGATCATCACTCAGCAATATGAAAACAAAACACATATCAACGGAAACTCTTTTAATTTTCCTCAGATTTCAGTCGACAATATTGTAGATCTCTGCCTTACCAAATGTAAAAAATAAATTAAATGCCGTAAGTTTTTTTTTGTTTTTTTATAATCGTGTCGCCCCAAGCAAGACATTTTAGTGACACTGTTGTGCAGGGGATTGCATAGGAGGAAAGTTATGAGAAAGAGTAACATGTTATAGGGAGTGTCAGAAGTGGGTAAGAGAAGGATGACTGTGTCCATAAAGTGAGGGATCAGTTTATATATTGATTGTAATGTAGAATTGATCTCCAACTTTATATCCACATTATAATAGTATAGAATCTTTTTTTTTATAATCATATCGCCCCGAACAAGGCATTTTACTGCCACTGTTGTGCAGGGGGTTACATAGATGGAATGCTATGAGGAGTGAGAGGTTGCAGGGGTTGTCAGAAAGAGAGTAGGAGAGGGAAGAGAGTACTAATGAGTGTGGGGCGGACGAGGTGAAATGTTATGAGAAGTGAGAGGTTGCAGGGGGTGTCAGGAAGAGAGTAGGAGAGGGAAGAGATTACTGATGAGAGTGGGGTGGATGAGGAGGAATGTTATGAGGAGTGAGAGGTTGCAGTGGGTGTCAGGAAGAGAGTAGAAGAAGGAAGATATTACTCATGAGAGTGGGGTGGATGAGGAGGAATGCTATGAGGGGTGCGTGGTTGCAGGGGGTGTCAGGAAGAGAGTAGGAGAGGGAAGATATGACTGATGAGAGTGGGGTGGATGAGGAGGAATGTTATGAGGAGTGAGCGGTTGCAGGGGGTGTCAGGAAGAGAGTAGGAGAGGGAAGAGATTACTGATGAGAGTGGGGTGGATGAGGAGGAATGTTATGAGGAGTGAGAGGTTGCAGGGGGTGTCAGGAAGAGAGTAGGAGAGGGAATAGAGTACTGATGAGAGTTGGATGGATGTAGAAAAGCATGAGTGAGAGGATGTAAGTTAGGGAGACAGGAGATGACTATTGACTTTGTATTTAAATTCTTGGAGATTGTAACTGTCAGGAAATCAATTATGCGGAAGAGAATTCCATAGGCGGGAAGTGCGTGAAAAGAAGCTGCTGGAGTAGAATTTGCCTTTACAATTTATTGGCTTCACAGTAAAATGGTGGGACCTAATTGCTAATCTTGTGGCTCGAGGAAATTCGTATATAGCGGGTACCAATGAGCTAAGTTCATCGGAGCAGAAGCCGTGAAAGTATTTGTAGAAGAGACACAGGGAAGCCACACTGCATCGGTGAGAGTGAGAGAGAGAGAGAGAGAGAGAGAATGTAAGTTAGTGAGATAGAAGATGACTATTGCCTTTACACTTGAATTCTTGAAGATTGTAGCTGTCGGGAAAGCAAGTAAACGGAAGTGAATTTCACAGGTGAGACGTGCGAGAAAAGAAGCTGGTGGAGTAGAATTTGTGTTCACAATTTATTGGTTTCACAGTAAAAGTGTGGGACCTAGTTGCTAATCTTGTGGCTCGAGCAAATTCATGTATGGGGGGGTATCAATGAGCTAAGTTCATATGAGCAGAAGCCATGAAAGTATTTGTAGAAGAGACACAGGGAAGCCACACTGCATCGGTGAGAAATGACTGTATCCGAGCTGCCAAGTCGGGATCGATCACATTACAGATTCTCCGTTTGATTCGGTCGAGGACACCTAAGTGGATAGCAGGAGCACCAGACCAGATATGGCAGCAATACTCTATGCACGAGCGGATGGTCTTTATATTAAAAGGCAGTATGTTAATGTTAATAAAATTTGATGCATATTTTTTTAAAATTGACTTTAAACAGTTTGTTATGCGACGATAAATTCCTTCTTTACAAATTTGATATTGGCATGAACACAAGCATTAAAATACTACATTCATGCATTTTTTTTCTATACAACATGGAAAGAAACACTGAGTTTTGAACTATATTTCGGCAAAAGTATTTACTTGTATCAAATTTTGCTATTAATTTCTTGAGCTGCCCAGGAATCGTGTCAACTAATTTAACCAGAAACTCTTGTGGTATGAAAGTCATAACTTCCTAAATACGCCCTTGAAGTTCTTCGAAAGCTTTTGGTATAGTAGACTTACTCCTTTAACCAATTCAAAAAGAAAAAATGAACAGTGTTAAGTCAGAACTCCTGGCCACTCATAAATAAAATAAAGAATTACGTTTCTATCAGCATATATATATATATAAGAAAGTGGTAGGATAACTCTCCAGGAGAGCTCTAAATATGTATATAGATATATATATATATATAGCAAATATATGTAAAAATTAAGACAGATACGTTACTCCATGATTAAGCGGAAGTTAGGCCTATTTCAGGCGAACCATCATTAGCTTCTGTCTTTATTGTACAGAAGATTTTTCTGTGCAATGAAGACGGAAGCTGATGAGGTTCCCTTGAAATATGCCTAAACTACCGCTTAACCAAGGAGTCACGTGTCTGTCTTAATTTTACACACACACACACACACACACACACACACACACACACACACACATATATATATATATATGTGTGTGTGTGTGTGTGTGTGTTTGTTCATAGTAATTATATATTATCACTTTAAATGTTACTTTTAGCTAATGCTCTTCTTTGTGTCGATGTTCCATTTGTTTTTAAATAGTGAATTCATTTATTTACGTCTACCGGCCTGAAAATTTGAGAAATCTTAAAGAAAATAAAAATGTGGTCTAGCGCCGAGTTCAAACCTGCGGCCGATCGCTTTGCAGAAGAAATCATTAGTTGAGACGAAAAACCGATCAGCTCATGAACGTTGCCATCAATATCACATGCCCGATAAAGCCTTATGAGCGCAAAACTTTTTCAGATTCTCTAAAGTTCATATCAGTTCAGTTACGTGCATCTGAATAAAAAAAATGCTGGATAAGCGAAAATAAGCAATACATTACTGTTACGTCGGGTAACATAATTATGCGAAATGATACGAAACAACGTAATAGTATAAAAGTAGGTGTATTGACAGGAAAGAGAAGTATTTACAAGAGGTGAGGATTAGTAGAATACAGAACAAGGTAATTAGTATACAGTATTGTCGTAGAGACGTGATAAATTGACTAGTAGAACACTTCCGGTGCAATACCGGAAATACCCGACTGACGCGCTCACTCGACTTCCTTACTCGACTTCCTTCCCGAGGTATAATCACTACTATTTTATATAGTGATTCGAATAGTCCATTTCCGTGGAAAGGTGGAGCGCGCCCCAGCAATTAGAAATCCACCATTCCAGTTATTGCCGCCAAATATAATCGGGTAATCCTGCTATTTACGTTGAACTACTTAATAAAATCCAAAGAAGAACCTGCAATATTATTAGTCCTGATCTGGCGACTCAATCCCCAATCACTTTCTCACCACCATATTGTTGTCTTTCTGTGTCTTTTCTATAAATACTCTCATCGTAAGTTTTCGGTTGAACTTTTCGTTAGGGTACCTACGGTTTTTGATTTAAAAATGGCGACGAGATCTCGTCAATTTACAGTTAAGCTAACTTGATGTAACCGTAACTTCCATGCTAACAGTTCCTTTTCTCGCACTAATCGTGGAACTCTCTTCTGGCTCCATGCTTTCTAACCAACTTTAATCTGCATTAGTTTAAATGCAATGTCAATCGTTATCTACTGTCCTCCTGATTACTCTTTTCCCTGCCTGCTCATTATTAATATTTCTGTTCATAATTCTTTCCTGCATTGCAATCCCTCGGGTTTAATGTCTTCACTGGTTTGCATGAGGCTATACCGTTTTTTATTTTCGTTAAATGTAACCGGAAGTTCTATGCCAGGAGTTTTGTTTCTCGTTTGTGCTTAGTCCTTCTGTCTACACCTTTATTCCAGCCAATTTTAATCTGTAAAAATTTAAATGTAATGTCAGTTTGTATCTACTGTTCCCTTGATTAAATTTTTTCTTCCTACTTGTTGTGGAACAGTTTTCGCACTGAAGGTCATAATCCTGCTATGTCGGTTGCTAATCGACTTAACGCACCCAAAATGTTGGGAACTTGGTAATCTTCCACTGTAAGCTGACTCCTTAGTATTCGGCTAACTGCCGACTAATACCAACTGCCTAGTAGTTCTACTGAACTCCAATAGAATTCTAAAGAACTTCTAAGAACTTCTGTGAACTTCCCAAGAACTTCTCCCGTTAACATCCTGTTAACTCTTATTAATATAGGGGGGAGTCCATTATCTAAGGAATAGGTATATTCCACCATAATACTACTAATAATTAATATTTATGTTCGTAGTTCCTCAAAACTCCTTAACCGCTTCTGTCTTAATGACTTTACTGCCTTACATGCGCTGATAACGAATTTTTTAAATCGTTAAATATAACAGTAATTTCTATTCTAATAGCTTCTTTTCTCGCACATTTAACTGATTGAAATCCCTTCTGGTTCTATGCTTTCTAGCCAACTTAAATCTATTAATCTATGAATGCATTTTCAATCACTATTTACTGCCCTCCTCATTAGTCTTCCTGCTCGCAATTAATGTTTCTGTCCCTAATTCTTCCTTACCTAATAACCCCTTGCGTCATAGTAGTTTTAATGTCTTGCATGGTGAATAAAGATAAAACCGTAAGTTCTATGCTAGCAGTTTATTTTCTCGCACATCTGGGTTATCGAACTCTCTTTCGACTCAATGATTTCCAGTCAACCTTAATCTGCAAAAGTTTAAATGCAATGCCAATCGCTGTCTACTGTCCTCTTGATTTCTCCTTCATCTTCCCGCTCATTATTAATGTTTCTGTTCCTAATTCTTCTACACCATTTAATCCCATGTATCTTAGTGGCTTTACGGCCTTTTTTTGGGAGTAATGTAATTAAAACATGCATAAAAATAATCTCATCAGTGTAAACATAATGACTAATTACTCTTCCTTTTTGGAGTGTGCCTCATCGTAGATATTCAAAGACGCAAGACATTTTATTTCTTATTTTGGATTATAAGCCTCAACTTGACGCTGGTTACTTTATAGAAAACGATGACTCGAGAAATGGTCACAGCTCCATGATTATTAAAAGAATTTTTTTTCTTTTAGGGCATCTGGTGTGACAAGGATCACCGTCCAAATGGGTTCTATTTACAACAGAATTCCGAAATTTACTGACTCAGTCAGCAAAATAGCCGTTCATCCAAGTTTTTATGTAACCGCCAAATCTCTGCGTAAGTATTATTATTATTAATAATTCCTTTTATTTCTGATGTATACCAATTTACATCCGAGTTCCAAAAAGGCGACTTGAAGTCACAAATGACATCATGATATTTTCTACTAAGCATATTTTTAAAAATTAAATAAATAAATGAAATTCCATGATTTGGATTTTGTTAGAGTTTAACTTACATTAGTCTTGGTTATTATTATGTCATTTTTCATCATATTTCGATTTCTGCTATGGTCGCACGACCTACCAAATCTGTAGCGTGTTGTTATGGCTCCATTTCATGTTTTTTTCTATCTCCCTTATCATCCCTAGCGTTACGTAGACAAAGTTCGCCTTAGTGTGTGAGCAGGACTTAATAAAACATTTTTTTGTATATCTCTTAAGCTGGGGTTTCCAAGGATTCTTTCAATGTGTTTTTTTGTTCCATTTTTTTTATCATTCCAAGTGCACCTACTATCACTGGCACGACACTTGTTTTCAATTTCCACATTTTTCTAATTCAATTTCCAGGTCTTTATATTTTGAGGGTTTTTCGAATTCCTTGGTTGCTATGTTACAAGCCGCTGGACAAGCCATATCAATTAATAGACAAGTTTTTCTTTCTGGTTTTTAACAATAATGTGCGTCCTATTTGCTTCAATTTTGCTGTCTGTGTAGATAGTTTAATCCCATAGAATGGTGACATCTTGTATTTCTTTAATCGGTGCTGGGTGATGTTCATACCAGTGTTTGTTTATAGATTTTCCATAGTGCTTGCACATTGTCCAATGTAAATATTGCCCCACTCTATTGTGACGATTTTTATATTTATTTGGGGCAAGTACAGAACAACCTGAGATTAGATGGTCTATTGTTTCTTCGGGTTTATCACAAAACCCGCATTTTGGATCCTCATTATTATGTATAATATTTGTATGAACGTTACTAGTGAAAAGATTTTGGTCTTGCGCTGCAAGAACAAAGCCTTCAGTCTCAGACTTTAATCCAGATGCACGTAGCCAACGATGAGTATTAACTTTATCAACATTGGATTTATTGGCACGTTCTGGATATTGGCCATGCAGAGGTTTGTCTTGCCAGCGCTGTTTCATCTCTTCAAGAGTTTTATCTTTGGTTTTCATTTTCATATTTTTTGCCGCAATAGTTGATTCTTGGCTTCTGTTTTGCTTTTCTACAGAATCTACTAAATGTAAATTTTGTTTGTATTTACTGCCTTCTTTTATTATTCAATATGAAGAAAGAAAGTTATTATTATTATTATGTCATTTTTCATCATATTTAGATTTCTGCATTGGTCTCACTACCAACCAAGTCTGCGGGGAGACCTAAGGCAGGTAGTGGCGTGTTGTTATGACTCCATTTCATGTTTTTCTATCCTCCCTATCATCCCCAGCATTACATAGATAACGTTTTCCTTAGTGTGTGGGCTGTACTTAATAATACAATTTTTTGTATATCTCTTAAGCTGGGGTTTCCAGGGATTCTTTCAATGTGTTGTTTTGTTCCATTTTTTATCATTCCAAGTGCACCTACTATCACTGGCACAACTCTTGTTTTCAATTTCCACATTTTTTCTATTTCAATTTCCAGGTCTTTATATTTTGACAGTTTTTCAAATTCCTTGATTGCTATGTTACAATCCGCTGGACAAGCCATATCAATTAATAGACAAGTTTTCTCCTTCTGGTTTTTAACAATAATGTCTGGCCTGTTTGCTTCAATTTTTCTGTCTGTGTAGATGGTGTAATCCCATAGAATGGTTACATCTTCTATTTCTGTAACCGGTGCTGGATGATGTTCATACCAGTGTTTGTTTACAGCTTTTCCATAATGTTTGCACATTGCCCAATGTAAATATTGCCCAACTCTATCGTGGCGATTTTTATATTCGTTTGGGGCAAGCACAGAACAGCCTGAGATTAGGTGGTCTATTGTTTCTTGGTGTTTATCACAAAACCTGCATTTTGGATCCATATTATTATCATTATTATTATTATTATTATTATTATTATTATTATTATTATTATGTTTAGGTATCTGCTTTGGTCAAAAACAACATATTAATATGCGTCTCACCATTTAAACTGTAACTGGCAGGAAAATGATGTATTCATATTTTTCCGCTAAGGGTTTTTGCATGTAAGTGAACATAACCAATTCAACTAAAATTTGAACTCGGCTATGCGCCCTCCAATTATGAGACCGTTATCTATTACACCATCCGCACAACGAAACTTATATTCTGGTATTCTCAAGGGGTTGCCCATCTAGGTACTGACAAGGCTCGACGTTGCTTTTCTATTATAACCGAATAAAAATAAGTTTTCGGAAAGACTGAAGGCAAGCAGCGTTGTGTTGTTATAGCTACACTTCATGGTTTGTTTTTCTACCTCGCATAATATCGACAAAGTTCTTTTTAGTATGCGGGTTGTACTTACCATGACAATCTTATTGTGTTTCTGTTAAACTGAGATTTCGAAGTATTTCACATTACTGATTCTCCTTTAGAGCTTGTCAAGAACACTGAGATGAACAGCAGGGGCGCCTGACCATATATGGCATCAGTACTCCATGCTCAGACGAATGGTTGATTTGTATATATGCAGTATGGATTCAGGAGGGAAAAATATCCTGGCCCGATACAGTGACCCAACCTTCCTAGCAGTGGATTTAGCTATTGATTTAATGTAGTGGTTCCACTAGATATCGGAAGAAAGGGTAAGGCCTGGGAGGTGCAGTGTATTGTTCTCAGGGAGACTCGCTTTGTCCATGCTTATGGGAGGCAGGAGCGGTTGCCTATGATGATTGACTGACAGCAGCTTGGTCTTAGACGCATTGAAATTTACAAGCCACTTCTTACCCCAATTCACCACAGAATGTAGATCCCTCTCAAGATCAGCTGCGAGATTATATTTAAAAGCTATCCTGAACAAACACTCGTCTAAATTATTTCTTACTAATACTTAATATTTGAATAAATCTTTTAAAGAACTGTCATCTTTTTTTCTTTTTCTTTTTTTTTAGTTAAGAATTGATGATATTATTGTCTATCGAAAATTGAAAAGTTTAATAAAAATTTACAAACTAATTAAAAAAAAAATTTTGGTGTGTAAATAAATATATATTTTTTTTTTAATCGTTTCACCCCAAGCAAGGCATTCCACTGCCACTATTGCGCTTTGGGCTACATAGGGGAAGGTAAATAGAAAGAGTGGTTAGATATTGGAAATGTCAGAAGTGGGGGTGATAGATAGTTTGGAGGATGGGAAGAGTGTCTGAAAGAATGAAAGCGAGTGAGTGTGTTAGGAGGTGTCTAGTGACCTTACATTTAAACTCCTGGAGATTGTCGCCGTCGGGGAAGCAGTCATGTGGAAGGGAATTCCAGAGTTGGGAAGTACGAGAAAAGAAACTGTTGGAGTAGAAGTTGCGGTTGCATTTTATCGGTTTCACTGTAAAATGGTGGGATCTAGTTGCTAATCTAGTATCTCGTGCAAATTCGAACCTAGGGGTCACCAGTGATCTAAGTTCAACGGAGAAGAAGCCATGAAAGTATTTATAGAAGAGACACAGGAAAGCCACGTCGCGCCGGTGAGAGAGTGACTGCAGGCGGTCTGCCAAGTCATTATCGATCACATTACAGACCCTCCGCTGTACCTTGCCTAGAAGCCCAAGGAGAATAGCAGGGGCATCCGACCAGATATGGCAACAGTATTCAATGCATGGGCGGATGGTAGACTTATAAATGTGCAGGATAGATTCAGACGGAAAAAACCTCCGGGCCCTGCACAGAGAACCGACTTTCATAGCAGCGGATTTAGCAATAAGTACCACTCAGGTCTCCATCTTATTTACTCCTGTCTCATTTACTCCTATCTCAATATTAACTTTGATTACTTCGCTGAGGTCAAAATAGCAGCCGATGTCCAAAGCAACTTTTCTGCTTATTGTTAACTGGAGTAGAAGATGTCTTGCGAATTTTAACGCCTGAAAAACTAAAATTCCATCCATTAATAATGATCGAAACCCCATTCTGTCGAACATTAGCATTGCTGATGCTAACCTCAAGGGAAGTAACTCGTTGTGCTTTCACCGCCGAAGATTCTTAGCTGATATGATTTGGAAAGACTATATTGAATCCATTGCAAAGTCAGCTGCTAAGAAAGTTGGTTCACTGTATCATGCGGGATAATTTTCCTCTCCAGAATCTATCATGCAAATATGTCTACCATTCGTCCATGCTTGCAATATTGCTGCCACTTCTTCCAGGCTTAAAGAGTTTATTGGTGATTGGCCGATACTGCGAGGTGGATGGCCGTTCTCTCGCATTTACGAAAATAGGTTTATTTCTGACATATTCCATTGATTTGAGAGAACATTTCTTACTTAGATAGTCGTTAACGACCTTTGTCAAGGTTGGAGATTAATTTGTGCTGACGTTCTTAATAACGGCCGCATTTCTGCAGCTAAACGAGGTGTATGCAGTCAGAAGTAATGAAGTTTGTATTTGTGGTACCAAACAAAGGATAAAAATTATGCAAGTTGTGAGAAATACTTAGGAGAATGATGTCACAAATTTACATCTCTCAGAGATACAAGGAAACTGATCCGCATATATTTTGCTCCTTTTAATATCATACCCTGGTCCTGGGTATGACACTAAACTGCATCAGGCAGCAAGGCTTCTGATTGTGAGGAGCATGGAACCACCTCTTAATTGCTGTTGTTCCCAGGTCCACACTGACCGGAAGTGGTAGCATCTGTTAGGGTCCCAGCTATGGGCAAATATTAACCCCCAAATTGGGGTCAAAACACTATGAAAGTATAAAAATAGACTTTTACAGAAATATATACATAAAGATGGACATTTTTAGAAAAATATACATTTTTGAAGGAAAAATATTACCAACGATACATTTTTTATGGAAAAATTATTATTACCAGCAATACATTTTTTTAATACAAAACTATTCCATCAGCTTCTTTTCTCGCAATTCCCGTCTGTAGAATTCCCTTCCGCTTACTTGCTTTCCCGACAACTACAACTTCAAGAATTCAAATGTAAAGTTAATAGTCATCTCCTGTGTCACAAACTTGCATCCTCTCTCTCATGCTATTTTCTCCGTCCACCCCACTCTCATCAGTATTCTCTTCCTCCTGTAACCTGTCACTCTTTCTCATAACATTCCTCCTATGTAACCCCCTGCACAACAGTCGCAGTAAAATGCCTTGCTTAGGGCTCACGATTATAAAAAAAAAGACATCTTCAGTTTTATGAAATAGAGGGGAAAAAATAAAATAGATTTTTTATCAAAATCTGACCAAATCTACCTTTTCACTATAACTGAACATTAAAAAAATACATTTTTGGCGTTAAATAATCCACAGAGGTGTTGATATGCCGTTAAACAAAACTGAAACTCAATATCATACCCAACGTCCTAGTATGAATAGCCATACTTTGAAGCTACAAAAATTTCCTGGGCCGGCCAAGCGTAGACATGAATATATTAACCAGTAATACAGAAAATGTAACAACAACAAAAATGTAATATGGTCTCTGGTAAAAATGTTACTGAGACATTTGGGGTATTAGTCACAAAAATTCATTCACTGATAACCCCAGGAGATAAAAACGCTGGCTGAAGCAATCCAGTGACTCGACCCAAAGTGTTGTGAGTTCAGTAACTGGGCACAGTACATTTGAACTAAAAGATTGCAGAGTTGAGTTACTAAAGGGAAATAAATGTAACTGAGATATCCAGAAAAGGCACGGCTTGTCTAACAAGAACTGTCTACCCTAGTAGACGAAATAAAGAGTTTAGTCCCAAATTCCTACGTATATATGTTGTAACAGTATAGGCCGGCTGGCAACCCTCAGGTCAGATACCGGTCGAAACGGCCCCGGATGTGACGCCTCAGGCCGGGCTGGCCGTCTGTCCAATGTGACGCTCGTTCTCCCTGACGGTCTTGACGATCCCAGTTGTGACACTGCCACCCGGTTGTACGGTTCGTTTGGTCGATGTTGCTGGTTGTGAAGGTCCCGTCCGATAATGTCGCCACAAAAGCTGGGTTACAGGACGTTTTTTGCAACAACGGGCCACTGTCCCACGTTGTGATTAGATCCCAGAGGTCACGTCGTGCAATCTTAGTAGTCGCCTTCTTGAGCCAGTCCGGACACTGGTGTACACTTGTGGTTTGAAAAAATAAATAAACACGGCACCCAAAAAAAAATTAATAAGATAAATGAACAAGGTCGATCACGTCTGGAGAGTTACGAAGAATGTCTTTATATAAAGAAAAAAACAATGTCTTTCTTTTCCCAGGAATTCAGTTGTCAAAAGTGATACACAGTCGTCGAAAATGTTGGTTACAACGGAGAGAGAAAGTTCGCTAAAAGCATCATATCTTCCAATCTTCAAATAAAATGTCTGTTTAAGTTTCGTTAGTGTTGAAGTAAACAGATCTCTTCACATTTTCACTAAAGTTTGTTCACGTATTCATTAAATTTTCATTAAAGTCTTTTCACCTATTCTCTATAATCAGAGTTATCAATTGTCTATGTAACTTCTAAAACAGCAAAGTTCTTTCGGGTCCTTATCAGAGTTTAACGGAGTTTGCTGAAGTTGAGCGAACGAAGAATCAGAATTTTCGATTTTCCCGTGATTAAAAAAATAACAATAACGATAACGTTCTTTCGGGATTCATGTCGATGGCGCATTATTCCAAATTAATTTCTTTGAGTTAATTTGCGGAAGGCTTCATTCGAAATTAACTCTTTAGCCATAAGTTCTATGGTGGGCGACCAGCCGTGGGTTATGGCTCCCTGGCTGGGACCCTTTTTCTACAGTCGTTACATTTCGACTGATAGCAGCTACAAGAGAAAGCTGAATATTGAGAAAAAACTCTCAGCAACTATCTCTCCGAGTCCGGAATTTTATAACCAGTTTCGATCCTCTCTGGGAACCCATCCCGGTCGTGGCCCTGGGCCAATGAAATCGTTTTCCGCCCACTCGATTTGCGGAAAGCCTTAGCTCAACGAATGAGATTTCGCCAACTCACATCGGATCTCGATTTCCTTCGAGTTCCCACAGATTCTCGCTTCCCAGCGGGTTTGTCGGGGGAACCTTGGCCTTCGTGTGACCTCATCAAATCATTCTGACACTTGTTTTGTCTAAACGTTTTCAGTTTAGCGAAATGGACATTTCAAACTCCAAAAGAACAGAAATTTATATAAACACGAAAGAAGAGAAATGTATATTTTCCTAAAATAATTAGATTTTAGGATGCCCGGTTTTTAGAAGTACTTGATGGTATTAATTTTTTTTTCCTAAGCTCACATCGCGTACCGCAATAAAGCATTAATAATATCGCCAATTTCAATTCATCTCTACGTTGTTTTAAACCAACCAAAGGAAAATATACCCGAGGGAGAAGGGGAAGTATCCATGCGGAAGATAGTGTCACATGTAGTGAACAAATCAAGTTCTACATTTAAAAACTCAAGTGCTAAGCACTGATTCATTGATTTTGTTAGAGATAAACGAATTTACTCGAATTTACAAAACCTTTCTTAGCACACACGCAAAAGCAAATCCAAAACAAAACTCGTTAAATTTCAACCCTTGATGCGAAATATTTTTCGACCAATAGAAAACTAGGAAACATCTAAAAACAAAATTCAAATAATCTTCAGTTATGAGAAACAAATTATTTTACGGACACTTTTAGCGAGCCGAGGCGAAGTTTGTTCGTCGTTCAATAGAAAGGCCAGAATCACATCCGGGAGTGAATTCTCAAATGACTATTTCTTTTCCTGCCTTCATCCACACAATTTACTACTACAAACTCTTGATAACCCTTAACTTCTTAATAATGTTTCTCACTGAACATTAACCTTCTACCAGTTCATGTTATTCTTTTCTATCAATAAATTTCTATTTAAACATACAAAAGGTATCCTTTTATTCTTCCACAAATCTAACTGCTGATAACCTTCTGATAATTCTGGATAAAACCTGTAAGTTTCAGGAAGTTTGGTTATGTTTCAAACAAGGCCGATTCAAAAACATTCACCATCTCTCACCTTCTACATATCACCCGAAGAAGGCCGGGGCGTACAACGGCCGAAATGTCGCGAATATGACAATAAAGAGAGAGTCAACTGTCAGAACAATGTAAACCGTGTAAATAGTTTTATTTCATCTCATTACTTCTGCCTTTTTAATATCAATTTTATTAAATACACACTTCATTTTATTTTATCACGACACGCTTAGTCAGTTCATAAACGAACTTATTTTGTTTCAGCATAATGAAATAAAAAAATTACAAGAACATTTCTTTACTAACAGTTTATCTCTTCTTTTTTTTCTTTAACAGACAATGACCTTGCGATGCTTACATTGCACAAACCAATACCGTTCACAAATTGTATAAGTCCTATTCCTTTGGCTCCTCATGGAGCAATATTCTCAGGCCAAACTTGTGTCACTGCTGGATGGGGAAAAACATCGTGTAAGTGGAAATATTTTTTTATCTTTAAAATTCTTTTTTTAGTATAGAACTAGCAGTATAGTCCGGCGTTGCTCGGGTGTAATGAAAGCTTTAAAACTAATCCATGATCCTGGAGCTCAGACTCTTTGGATGTTGGCACGAAAGACTAAAAAGTAATAGTTGTTTCCAGTTAAAGCGAAACCGTAGATTGAAAGAAAAATGAATAGATGCAAGTCAAATTTTGATTTCCTGGTATCGATATCAAATAAGTTTTTTTCGTCGTAAACTGAATTTTGAAGGCTAAATAAGTCCTCTGAGTAAATGGTATCATGGCTGAGAGTAAAAAATACAATTATACCTACTTAGAGCCAAACCCGAAGCAAAAACTAAAATAAAAGGGCTGAAAAAATATACAGACATACAAGCAGATAAACAGACACACACGCAAATATCTTGCCTTTTATATATATATATATTATCGATTTTCTGCGCTATTGTAAGAACTGCAACCTTGAAACTTCTGAATATCGTTTCTTATGTCCTTGTTTATGATTGTATCAAATTTGATTAAAATCGGACCACTCCTTCTATAACCCGATTTTTTTCGATTATCGATTTTCGATATTTATCGGGGGTACCTTGACACAAAACCTAGCTAAGAACATTCGCAAACGCTTATAGTACAACTGTGTAAATTTTCAAGAAAATCGGTTGAGCCGTTTCGGAGTCTATAGGTAACGGACACACACACACACAGACAAATAAATTAAGTTTAGATGTTCAACTAGATTTAAAATATATTACGATGTTCAGGAAGTAATTGTATTTTAAGAGAAAGAATATGAAATCAAATATAATTTAAATATTATTTGTGGAAAGTATAACCGTCTTCAATGCAACCAAAGAGTCGAGAAAAAGATTCCTCGTTTAAAGAAACCTGAATTCGAAAGGAGAGATTTCAGCCTCTGTCAGATATGAAACATTCTAGGGATCAACAGAAATGAAAATCTGCAAGTGCTAAATCTGGTGAATATGGAAGTTTCGAGAGCAGTTCTAAACAATTAAGTAGGTACCTCCAATTAAAATCGTTAAAACAACATAATATGAATAAAAAAAGGCCCCAAACTTAATAAAAACGAACTTTTTCCATTAAAATGTTTATATTTTTAAGAGGAAAGATCTAAAAAAAAATTTAATTATTTTTTGAAATTTTTTAATCTCTTCTAACACGTTCAAAGTTTTCGTTAAAATCTTGTTTTGTTTACGTCATCGCCTTCTACAGCGTTTAACATTGATTTTTTGCGCTTTTTTTTTCGTTTGAAACATGTTTATTTGGAAATTCTTGTAAAAATCGAATAATTGTCCGATTTTAATAAAATTTTCAGAACTTTTTCACAAATGAATAAAATCATTTTTGTTTTTTTTAGAAAATTTTGGTCAAAAATCATTTTTTAAATAGGTTCCCCCCGCCACTTAGTTAATTCCATAATATTTCGCACAGAACCTTTTGATCCACTCAAAACGTTTTTTTATTAAAACTAGGAGTCTTTGAAGATCGTCAATCACTTACTTTTTCTCAAATTAGTGCGCAAATAAATAAAAATCTGCTCTGAATTGAAAAATAATAAATCCAATAAAACAATGACATTACTTAATTAGAAAAGCGTTTAATTGCTTTTGTAAACAAGTAATATTAAGGACATTATTGTCTGAAGAAATAAAATTTTTCTGATGAATAGTGAATCTTTACAAGAATGTTTTAAATTTCATTGACATTTTAATTATAATAATTTAAAATCGTGTAAAATTCTCTTTTGGGACATCCATTGGATATGATATAATAATTAAGTAGAAATAAATTTATCAGTCCAAAATTGCAAAGTTTATTAAACGTAGCGGTGCTATCTATTTTTAAAATAAATTCATTTACTTAATACGTCCCTTATTTTCATGTATGGTTGACTAAAATTGTCATTATTATGAAAAGGTTACGTAATTTAAGAGTTTTGTCCCTTTCCTTAGATTTATGAAAATTGTTATTTATGGTCATGCATAGCAGCTGTCATCTCTTCATCATTCAACAGTCCGTCAAACGTTCGATCAGATGAACACGACCAATCATTAATAATTGGTTGTATATTATGTTTTATGCTCTAAATAAGTCATATTTCTTTAAAATTAGATTAATTTAACTTTCAATTTTCTCATTTTACTAAAATAAAGTGCCACAAATCTTCTGAAATATTTTTAAAATCAATTAAATTTTGTTTGTTTACAAATTTCTTAAAATTAAGAAAATGGTTGTTTTTAAGAAAATTTTAAGAAATCAAAATTAAATGTGACATTTCAATCAATATAATTTCTATCTGAAATACACCAGAATTTTTTATTTAATGGAAATAATAAATTTAATCATTAAACTGTTAATAAAATCTAAACTGAAATCTTCAAGAATGTTTTTCATTTTAAAAATATAATTTTAAAATTGGTATCGAAAATTTATGCCGAAATATTGGAGGTAAATACAATTAAGTGTCTCATGATTTGTAACTTTGTTTGGTAGATGGATCCTTGCATTGGCATACTGGAGAATAAAACATTTACTTTTTTATCAAACAGGACAACTTCGGCGTAAATCTCCATTTACCCCGTAAAGCTGCTTGCAATAAATGTCTGCTGTGAGAGTTCTATCTTCCATAAGCTCGTAATGGACGACACCTTTCATATTTAAACTGAACTAAGGCGAAGATTTTGTGTGGATACAGTCTTGTTTTGGTGTTGAAAAAGCTTTATCATTTTGTGATAACCGCTATCTCTGTTAACCGTCAAATTCACTTTTCATTACCTGTAACCACGTGAGAAAAAAACAAAAAACGTTGGTACCCCTGATAAAAAAAAAAAAAAAAAAAAAAAAAAAATAATAATAATAATAATAATAATTCAAACGGTTGCATTTGGTAGAAATTTGTGTTTGGTTCTGCGGTAAAAGCGCATGATGAACTAAAATTTCCTCTTTTTTTTCATTTGTTTGTGTTGTTTGTGGTGCAGTAGATATCGGCTCGGAACGAGAAATCGGGGTGCCGAGATCGAATTCCAATTAAATTCCCTGCATTCACTTACGCGCAAATACCATTGGGAACGGTATTAATCCGTCACTTCCCTCCAGTTATGGGTAAAAAAAAAAAAAAAGGACAGATTAGGTTCTATAAACTTAGATGGCAACCAGTCTATGGCAACCTACTGCGGGATAATCTTCTGCGCATTCACTCATGTATCTTTCGAGACATGATCGCCCAAAGGGTGTATCGCGTATGATACATAACTGAATATAATAGTTGGAAACATGATTAAGGCTTCTACTGGTCATAAAATGGGGGGGGGGTCGGTTTTCTTTTGTTATAAAGTAATAAGCTGATCCCCAAATAATTACTACGTAATAATATAATACATCTCTTCATAAAGGATGTCCGCCGTTGTGGTGCAGTAGATATCGGCTCGGAACGAGAAATCGGGGTGCCGAGTTCGAATTCCAAATAAATTCCCTGCATTCACTTACGCGCAAATACCATTGGGAACGGTATTAATCCGTCACTTCCTTCCAGTTATGGGTAAAAAAAAAAACAGGACAGATTAGGTTCTATAGACTGGGATGGCAACCTACTGCGGGATTATCTTCTGCACAGCCAGTCATGTCTCTTTCGAGACATGATCGCTCAAAGCGTGTATTGCGTATGATACGTAACTGAATGTAATAGTTGAAAACATGATTAAGCCTTCTACTGGTCATAAAATGGGGGGGTCGGTTTTCTTTTGTTATGAAGTAATAAACTGATCCTCAAATAATTACTACGTAATAATATAATACATCGCTTCCTCTTTATGTGGTAGACTGGTTGCCTTGGTCGGCAACCAGTCTACCGTAGAAAGCAATGGCAACCTACTGCGGGATAAACTTCTGCCCAGTCAGTCATGTCTCTTTCGAGACATAATCGCCCAAGCGTGTATCACATATGGCACTTCACTGACTGATTGACATAGTTTCCTATTAAATCTCATGTCCATTGAAGAGAATCTATTACAGCAGTTTCAAAATTGCAGAGTGCGATGAATGAATTGTCGTCTAAATAACGCAAAAAGGAAAATAACACTGACATCTCATTTGAAAAGATATTTACGAAAATTACACAAAGATATTTTGAAATACTAAACAGAACACTTATTCAATAAAATCGCCATTGGCTTCAACCACGGCACCCAAAGGATTTCGGAATCACCTGTAATACTTCTAGGACGTCTCATTGTTTACGTTGGTGAAAGCTGCTATAATCCTTGCCTTCCATTCGTCTTTGGTGTTTCAAAGAATTTTCGTTATTGTCTCGCTCAAATGCCCCTCAAACAAAATTATCAAGGGGATTGCAGTCTAGTGAGTTAAATGGCCAGATATAAGGAATGATGCAGCCGCAGAAATTGTCCAACATATAAGAGAGGTATTTGTCTATATATCTGAAATGAAGTAGTATTTACAGTTTATAGACTATTGTCCCCATCTTTGTTGGCATTTGTACGACGTTTAATAATAGATCATTCTATTTGTCTATATTTCTAAGATGCGGTAGGATTTACTGTATTTATATTATTCGGACAATTGTAATCATCTTCGTTGCGATTTGTACGACGTTTGATAATAGATCATTCTAATTGTCAATATTACTGAGATGCGAGATTATTTACAGTATTTATATTATTCGGACTATTATCCTCATCTTTGCTGCCATTTGTATGACGCTTAATAATAGATCATTCTATTTGTCTATATTTCTTTGATGAGGTAGTTTTTATAGTATTTATATTATTCGGACTATTATCCTCATCTTTGCTGCCATTTGTATGACGCTTAATAATAGATCATTCTATTTGTCTATATTTCTTTGATGAGGTAATTTTTACAGTATTTATATTATTCGGACTATTATCCTCATCTTTGCTGCCATTTGTATGACGCTTAATAATAGATCATTCTATTTGTCTATATTTCTTTGATGAGGTAGTTTTTACAGTATTTATATTTTTCGGACTATTATCCTCATCTTTGCTGCCATTTGTATGACGCTTAATAATAGATCATTCTATTTGTCTATATTTCTTTGATGAGGTAGTTTTTACAGCATTTATATTATTCGGACTATTATCCTCATCATTGCTGCCATTTTTATGACGCTTAATAATAGATCATTCTATTTGTCTATATTTCTTTGATGAGGTAGTTTTTACAGTATTTATATTTTTCGGACTATTATCCTCATCTTTGCTGTCATTTGTATGACGCTTAATAATAGATCATTCTATTTGTCTATATTTCTTTGATGAGGTAGTTTTTACAGTATTTATATTATTCGGACTATTATCCTCATCTTTGCTGCCATTTGTATGACGCTTAATAATAGATCATTCTATTTGTCTATATTTCTTTGATGAGGTAGTTTTTACAGTATTTATATTATTCGGACTATTATCCTCATCATTGCTGCCATTTTTATGACGTTTAATAATAGATCATTATGTTTGTCTATATTTCTGAGATGAGGGAGTAGTTACAGTATTTACATTATTCGGACTATTGTCCTCATCTTTGTTGACATTTGTACGACGTTTAATCATAGATCATTCTTTATTTTAATTTTGAGGTAGTATTTACAGAGTTTAGATTATTGGGGCTGTTGTACTCACCTTTGTTGTCATTTGTACGACGTTTAAAATAGATCATTCTATTTGATCATATTTCTGAGATGAGATAGTATTTAAAGTGTGTACATTATTCGGACTATTGTCCTTATCTTTGTTGTTATTTGTACGACGTTTAATAATAGATCATTCTATTTGTCTGTATTTCTGAGATTAGGTAATATTTACTGTGTTTAAATTATTCGGACTATTTTCCTCATCGTTGTTGCCATTTGTACGACGTTTAATAATAGATCATTCTTGTTGTCTATATTTATGAGATGAGGTAGTATTTACAGTATTTATATTATTCGGACTATTGTCATCATCTTTGTTGCCATTTGTACGACGTTTAATAATAGATCATTCTTGTTGTCTATATTTATGAGATGAGGTAGTATTTACAGTATTTACATTATTCGGACTATTGTCATCATCTTTGTTGCCATTTTTACGACGTTTAATAATAGATCATTCTTGTTGTCTATATTTCTGAGATGAGGTAGTATTTACAGTATTTACATTATTCGGACTATTGTCCTCATCTTTGTTACCATTTGTACGACGTTTAATAATAGATCATTGTATTTGGTCTATATTTCTGAGATGAGGTAGTATTTACAGTATTTACATTATTCAGACTATTGTCCTCATCTTTGTTGCCATGTGTCCGACGTTTAATAATAGATCATTCTATTTGTCTATATTTCTGAGATGAGTTAGTATTTACAGTGCTTACAATATTCGGACTATTGTCCTCATCTTTGTTGCCATTTGTCCGACGTTTAATAATAGATCATTGTATATGTCTATATTTCTGAGATGATGTAGTATTTACAGTATTTACATTATTCGGACTATTGTCCTCATCTTTGTTGCCATTTGTTCGACGTTTCGGCCGTTATACGCTCTGGCTATAGAACCCAATCTGTCCTGTTATGTAACCCATAACTGGAAGGAAAAATCGGATTAATACGTCCCCTAAATGTATTTGTGCGTAGCTTAATGCCATGAATTCAATTGGAATTCCAACTCGGCTCCCGATTTGTAGTTCCGAGCCGATATCCACTACACCACTATTTTATATCAGAAAAAAAGTGTTTGCCCGGGAATGATCAATGTTAAGTATTTCATGAAAACTATTCTATTTTAGCATGTATAGGTCTGCATAATATACATTACCTGCCATTATTATTAAGCCACCCTAATTTTTTAAAAGAAATGATGCGTTTTGTACTAATTTTAGTGGATAATGATAATAGAATTGTTCCTCTGTAATTATTACTTTGCAAAATTTTACAAATTAAAGAAGCAAAGATGAACTAGACCGAATTATATTCAATTTTCTTCATGCTTTCATTGATGAAATTGCAATATAGGTAACTATTAAATATTTATAAATTCATTTTATACATATGCTATTTTGCAATATAAAACAAAAGAACCATTATTTTCATTCACTTAGCAATAAATACTAAAAAATAGTTTGTAAAACATCATTGATTTAAAACTCTGGGGTGGCTTAATAATTATGGTTGGTATTGTATGTTAGTTTCACTTTGATGTCTTCCGCTCCGAGGAATTTAAGTCACTGGTGCCTCTAGCATATGAGTTTACTCGTGCAACCAGACTGGCAACAAGTTCCTACCCATTCACAGTTCGATCAAACAAATGCAATTCTACTTCATCAGCTTCTTTTCTCGCACTTCCCGCCTGTGGAAATCGTTTCCGTATGCTTTTTTTTCCTGACGGCTACAATCTCCAGGAATTTAATTTGATGCTAATACCCATCTCTTAACCGCTTGATTCCAGTTCTTTCTACATCACCCTGTATATCTTTTCCTTTCTCTCTACCTTTGCAACTGTCATCACACCTGCATTCCCATCTTTCTCTTGCTTCTTTCTCTAATACCTTGTGTAACTGATTCGTCTTTCTCTTTACTCTCCTCCTATCTAATCTTTCTCTCCTATGTAGCCGCCTTAATGTCTGGTGTCATCTTGACTCCTAGTAGACGTTCAAGATCACAAACAGATAACACACACACACACACACACACACACACACACACACACACACACACACACATATATATATAGTGCCTCCGTAACAGGTGTTTACTCGTGCAACAAGACCGGCAACTGGGTCTCACCCATTCACAGTTAGATCAACCAAATGCAGACGACAATTCTACTCCTGCAGCTTCTTTTCCCGCACTTCCCACCTGTGGAACTCCCTTTATTTATTTATTCATCTACTTTTACTTTGATACTAGATCGCTAAGTTTACGTTTACCATTTATTTTCCCCGTATTACGACTCTCATTTTTTTTTATTAATAATTATTTTTAGGGGTCATGCCTACAAGTCAGGTTTTGAGGAAGGTGTCTCTGCCTATAATGAGTTACAGTGAATGCCACCGAGTTTGGCCTCATATTGGACATGAACATATCTGTGCCGGTGACTGGAGGAATGGAGGAGCTAGCCCGTGCCAGGTAAGGATTAAAAACTATTATTTTACTTTTGCTTTTCAACCCTTTGCAGATTATTTAAATCCAGAAAGTATTTTTGATCGTAAGAAGTTTTGTTTTGGTAGGGAAGATAATAATGATTTAATGATACTTATTTATTATTTAATCCATAGCTGGTAGGGAAAATGGTGGGTTAATACCTTTCCCAGTGGTGCTTGTGCGTAATTGAATATAAAAACCCAACTGAAATAGGTTGAGTTTTAATACCAAGCCATTATTCATTACACCACTCGCACACCCAAGTTTACACTATCTAGTGTCTCTAAGCTGTCACCCATCTAGGTACTGACCAGACTCGACGTTGCTTAACTTCGGTGATTGTACAAAGTGCTGAGATCCTATGTGGTATCAATCCATTTATATAAATGCTAGAGAACTTCTCCACAGCTGAAGAGGAAATTAGGAACAAAGGAAATACTGTTCTACTGAAGGATAATGAGAATTGCATGAATGGAACACGTAAGAAACGCGGAAGTCTTAAGGGAAATGGAAACAAAAGTGATACATACTGAGAATCAGAAATAGGCAGTTAAAGCTTCTAGGAAATATAATGAAGAAAGACGGCTCATAGATCATCATCATCATCATCATCATTTTGCGGCCTCAGCCGAGATTCCAAATCTTGTCAGTAGCTGAATACTTGATGCTTCGCTAGAGCTACCAAGGGTGTTTTTATCGTGACACCATCACTAGATGGGTTGCCTCACACGGCTTAAGAGAGGCCCATTCACCCTCATTGAGAGAAGGATATCCCGCGCCAGTTTCCCAACCTGGTATTTTTTACAACCTCGCGGTAAAAAAAAAATATTATACATAAACTACTGCTTGTAGAAAACAGAAATTTTTGAAAGTCTGTTCCTCTTTGGTGATTAAAGATATTATACATAAACTACTGCTTGTAGAAAACAGTAATTTCTAAAAGCATTTTTTTTCTTATTATAACATCGGTAGCAATGCCTGTTCCTCTTTGGTCATTAAAGATATTCTACATAAACTACTGCTTCTAGAAAACAGTAATTTCTAAAAGCATTTTTTTCTTATTATAACATCGGTAGCAATGCCTGTTCCTCTTTGGTGATTAAAGATATTATACATAAACTACTGCTTGTAGAAAACAGTAATTTTTGAAAGGATTTATTATTATTATTATTATAACGACTCATAGAACTTAACACTTACAAGGGATATCGACAGCAAGAGAGGCAAGAAAATGAAGTAGGCCATCTACCTGACGAGCGGGCGTGAATGGGTGGCAGAATGGGGTGAAGGTGACTTAACAAAGGGTCATATTCTGCTAAGAGCAAAACAGAAGAGAATGTTGTGGATGGCAATAATCGACCACGTTCTGAACTGACACTTTATACAGAAGAAGACGCATCAAGAAAACTAACAAAAATTTTTAAAAAAAGTGGGGAAAATGAAAAGAAAATATCTTTAGTGTCTTGCAAAATGTTATTACAATTGACGGATAACAAAGAAAATTCATCTAGAGACAAATTGGTGCCTACATCGTAAAGGAGCATCGGATTAAAATATAATCTTTGACAACGATGTAATTAGATTCTATGTTGGCAAGAAACCGCTTACATACGGACAGAAAATTAGATTCAGCAGATTCACACAAATTGTAAGGATATTTACCCTACTCCCCAACTGGAGCGAGATGTGACACAAGGTCTTTTTTTAGGTGGGGACCCGGCCGCGTACGGACGGACACAGGGACAAAAATTCCCCAGTCTCCTCGACCGCTGGTTGAGCTGGCCCCGGTGACGAGCACCTGGTCTACCCCAGCGCTGCAATGGGTAGGCGTGGCCTCGGGACACTGTTCCCCGGGACCGGGCATCTATCAGTGTAATTTTTCTCAGAAGCAAACCTGTCCTCGCGGACGGAGCTACAACTGAGTCGCACTCAGTCTTCGAGGGCAGAGACGCAACTGAGAGATGATTTGGGTCCTTACCCGACACAAAAATGTGGTGGGCAAGTAAGCAATGTAAGACAAGGATGCGTCTTTCCAATAGATTAGAATAATCGGCAATTTTACAAACACACACACACACACACACACACACACACACACACACACACACACACACACACACACAATTCAAAAGATTTTTAAAATATTGATTATCATTGTATTGTAGATAGGTTTTGCCATTTATTATTAGTAAATATAGTTTTAATTATCAATTTAATGCCGAATATTAAAATATTTAAAACTTCATCAATTATTCTAATTAAGATACTAAATATATGAAAACTGTTTAAAAATTCAAAACTTACCCAAAATTTGTTTTCGTAATATAATAGTGTCTTATTCATAAAAACAATTCAAAGCTTTTCTCATTAAAAAAAATATCTGAGTTTTATTCCCTTTTTTGGTTTACAATTAAACGCTGATTTATCCTCGGATAAAAAATGATTGCAACTAATATAAACATTAACCGATGCAAAAAAAGAATTTCTGGAAATTTCATAAAATTAAAGGGGTAGCAGATGTAAAAATCTGTTTTTTTTTTTTACAAAGATTTTTCTAAAAAAAAATTTAAATAAAATTTTTTTTAAATATATTCATTTGTATATCAGTCCCGAAAGTTTCATTATAATCTGTCAATTATGTGATTTTTGGAAGGATTTCCAAATCAATGTTTTTTTCCCCGCAAAACGACGTTAAAATTTTCGATATTAGTTTATTGTTACCCGCTAACACAAGAGAAAACAAAATTTTTAACTGAAATGTCGAAGTTGCTAAAAAGGACGAATAACATACAATTTAATATTTATAACATCCTTTAGTCTTTCCTTTTAATAACTACAAAAAGTTGTTGAAGATAAAACTTTACTATTACAAAGTTTTTAAAACACTTTCTTCACGTAAGCTAATTTTTAGAGAACCTTTGAAGGAAGTGACTCTCACACACACACACACACATATATATATCCGCAGACAGATCTGTTTCGTTGTATCACAGGTCATCAGCACGGTTAGACTCCGATTGCTTTTTTTCCCCTGGCTTGAAACCCGATCGAAATGGCGTCAGTAGGCGACTTTACCCCTGGGCTATGGGCGTTCGGTGGAAGTAGGTTGACTTTTTAGCGCATATCATTATACGCGCCCAATCGCTAGAGCGAATCAGTGAACAATGATGTTAATAAACGTTTATAAACATCATTTTTAACTGCCTGATGAGACATTTTTCTGTCAATGTCAAAAAGAAATGTACAATTATGTAGTAGTTTGTAGTTTCTACATGTTCTAACGTAATAATAATAAATATTCACTGCACTACTTATATATTGAGCTCTGCTTTAAAGTAATATTTTGAACAATGCAATTATTTTCTTCGTTCCTACTCACTTTGATATATATATATATATATATATATATATATATATAATATATATATATTTATATATATATATATATGACTATATATATATATATATACATATATATATATATATATATATATATATATATACATATATATATATATATATATATATATATATATATGGTAATTATTATTCTTATAATAAAAATAGCATACTTCAATTCAATAGCTATAAACTTTCGGCGATAAAACACCATCATCAGGGAGTAAAATATGATTCATTTACTTGGCAAAATATATAAATAATAAGATTTAAAAAATAAAATAAATATAAAATAAAATAAAAACGAAGATAAAGGATAAGAATAATATGAAAAAATAAAATTAATCTCAAAAATAAAAAAGTTTGCTTATGGGGATTTGTTCATATGTATATATATATATATGTATATATATATATATATATATATATATATATATTTGTAAACATATATATATATATATATATATATTTGTAAACATATATATATATATATATATGTACATATATATATAAAACTAAAATTAATATCAAAAATCTGTTCATAAGTTCAAATAAAACATTAATGAAGAATATGACTCATAAAAAAGGAGCAAATATTGAGATAAAATTGAGATAATTTCAGAGATATTTAAAAATATAGAAAATTGTATGGTGGCAAAAATTAGTGATTTCATTACTTTGGTTTAATAAGTCAATTTTGGGGAACTTTTAATATGGATTTTTTTTTTATAAGCGTTTCACCCCGAGCAAGGCATGTCACTGCCACTACTGCGCAGGGGGCTACATAGAGTAGAGAAAGGATGATTAAATATAGGAAATGTCAGAGGTTGGGTGATAGGCAGGTCGGGATACCGAGAATGGTTAAATATAGGAAATGTCAGAGGGTGGGTGAGAGGCGGGTAAGGATACCAAGAGTGGTTAAATATAGGAAATGTCAGAGGGTGATAGGCCGGTAAGGATACCGAGAATGAGGGTTGGGTAGATGAGAGTGTTCTGAGAATAATTGGGAGTTAGTGTGATAGGAGGTGTCTGTTGACCCTACATTTAAACACCTGGAGATTGTATCTGTCGGGAAAGCAGACTTGTGGAAGGGAGTTCCACAGGCGGGAAGCGCGAGAAAAGAAGCTGTTGGAGTAGAATTTACGGTTACATCTTATTTGTTTAACTGTAAAAGGGTGGGACCTAGTTGCTAATCTAGTATCTTGTGTAAATTCGTGCTTAGGCGGCACCAGTGATCTAAGCTCATCGGAGCAGTAGCCATGAAAGTACTTGTAGAAGAGGCACAGGGAAGCCACATCACGCCGGTGAGAGAGCGGCTGCAGCCGGTCTGCCAAGTCAGTATCAACCACGTTACAGATCCTCCTTTGTATTTTGTCAAGAATCCCAAGGAGAGCAGCAGGGGCACCCGACCAGATATGGCAGCAATATTCAATACACGGGCGGATGGTAGATTTGTATATGTGCAGAATAGATTCAGGTGGGAAAAACTTCCGGGCCCTGCACAGGGAGACGACTTTCATAGCAGCAGATTTGGCAATGGATTCGATATAGTCATTCCATTTGAGGTCCGCCGAAAGTGTAAGGCCAAGGAGGCGTAGTATTTTACTCTCTGGGAGGCTAGCCTGTCCCATGCTAATGGGAGGTAGATGCGATTGTCTACGGTGGTTAGTTGATAACAGCTTCGTTTTAGAGACATTGAAATTTACCAGCCATTTCCTACCCCAGGCCACTACGGATTGGAGGTCCTTTTCAAGTACGGCAGCGAGGTTCACTTTGTCTTGTTATTGTAAGCAAAGGAAACCTACTTAATGTAACAATTTACATGTTCTATCTTTAGTTAATATTTTCCATTTAACTGCAGGAGATTTATTTGCTTCTTTCAGTTACCAGTTGCATTTAGAGAGAGAAGTAGAATTGCTATTTATCGAGATTTAAAATTATTCTTAGTACATCCGATATAATGTTTGGTAAGATTAAGATTTCAGTAGTGGAAATGGTAGCTTGGTAGACTACTGAATCTGAAAAACATTTATTTTGCAAAGGACATACGATAGTGTTATGAGAATTGCAAGAAATTTTGTTATTATCATTATTTATGGTAAGTTGATTATAATTATTGTTTCAGGATTTTATTATTGTATTTTTCTGGAAAAATACTCCACACATAATTAAACGGTTTTAAATGGAGAATTTATTTCAGCAATGTAAAGAAGCATCCCTAAAATTGCCTTACTTAAAATCCATACTATGATCTATCACAAAATTCTATTTTCGCATTACTCATATATTTTTATGTTTTTTCATGCAGGGTGATTCCGGTGGACCACTTTATTGTCAATCTCATGGCAAATGGGTTTTAGCAGGACTGACATCTTTTGGAATAAAATGTGAATATGGCCCAGCCCTCTACACAAACGTCGCTTACTTTAGAAGTTGGATTGACAGACACCATTAGTTATTACATCAATTGTCCTTCACAGAAATAAATCCAGTTATTCAATACTGTGCTATCCTTTTTTCTGTTTCTTTTTCGGGTTTTTGTTTTCTTTCGTGTCTATCTCTGTCTTTATACTTATGCTGGTACGATTAAAAGCCACATTCTAGTTACTGTGGGTAAGAAAACTGTTTTAAAACAATCAACAAGTGAGGAAACTATTTTAATAAGCAAGAATCGTATTTATGGTTCTTGTCAATACGAGTTGAACTGAATATAATAGATAGATAGATAGATAGATAGATAGATAGATAGATAGATAATGAACAGGCTAAAATAGATAGATAGATAGATAGATAGATAGATAGATAGATAGATAGATAGATGTACAACAACATTCCATAACACATTACATTGCATTTGAATACATGGTTCTGTTGTCATTTCGTCCTATCATAGAACCGCATTGCAAATTTGCGAACTGCGTTTGTTATTTTTGGTAACTATTGCCGTTGCCTAGCGGAGTTTTATGTCTACACAAAATAAAATCGTCGGTGATGGTGGATGTTATTGTGTTACCGTCTTGGTGACCTCTCTGAAGATGGCTCATGTAAGCCGAAAGCTTAGAACCAAATTAATAAAAAATTAACCAAATGTTGGAGAATTTTTGTCTTTATTTTCAACTGAAATCAAAGCCAAAATACGACGTTTAGAACGGTTCATGATTAAAGATAATAGACATTCATTGTCTCTTATATTTAACAGTATATGTTCAGAAAACAACATTCCTGTCCATATTCACAATATGAAGAGATAATGATCGATAATACAACTATCCTACACCAAGAAAACAACTAAAGCAAACTACAGATTCTCGAGGCAATATTAATTAAAACACTTAAGCCATCAATTAATAGAATCACCTATGAATGCTGTAGTAATGTTCTAAAATGTTCATTAATTTTTAGCAACACAGTTTTTAGGTTACATTTATTACCATAACTCACACCTCTGAAGATGATCTCAGAATGAAGTTGAAAGTTCTTGGCTACCTTAAGAAATGAATGAAAATAACATCTGTCAATATTACAGCTCATTTCTGACATCTTTTGATTGTAATACGCGAAATATTATCCGTGAGTATAAAAAGATTTTATTAAAAATAAATAGACATAGTGTTTGCAATTTATTTAGTCTGACATGTTTAAAAGAAAATTTGCTGCCTAAATACACAAATATATATATATATGAGTTATTATTATTGCAACTTAAAAACTATCAAGTTTGTTATAACAACCTCCCTCTCCACTACATTCGATTAATATGATTACATTTTTTATTTTTCTGTTTTGTTTTTTATTTTCAATTTCCTTATCAATATATATATATATTCTTACGTAAATGAACCACATTTTACTTCCTGATGACGTTGCATTTAGCACTGAAACTTAATAGCTTTTAAGTTGCAATATGGTATTATTATAACAATAATATTAACTATATATCTATAAATGCTCTACACCTGTATTGAGCACTTTATAAATAGTAAATATTATATATATATATATATATATATATATATATATCAATCAGATGCGAAGAGTCGATGCACTGTGTGTCTTACATTTTTTTCGAGGATGAATAATTTTGTGTTATATGAAATTAATTATTGATAACTTTCGCTATCCTCTTTGTACTTGTATTTTTTGTATTTTCTATTTCTTTTTTTTAATAATTGTTACAACCTATATAATTCATGGGGTGGGTAAGTAAAAAAATGTTTATTGTTTAGCGAGCAAAGATGCAATTAACATCAATGATTATACCTATCATTTTAGTCAGGAACACAATATAATAGTGAGTTGGTAAAAGACAGAAAGTTACCAAAATACAGAAATTGTTTTGCTTGTCTTAGAAAAGGTCCGTGGCTTTAGCCTGCCCTGTTTTATTATTCCGTTCAAGCTAAGTTCAATAAAAAGACAAAATAATAAAGTTGACGGGTCACAGGTCAAAGCCACCGAAAAGCAAAAATTTCTTTCTATCTGTATAAAACTAGCAGACACACTCCACTGAATTGCAAGAGTCTATATTGTGTGCGTCTGAAATCAAAAACTTGCTTCTTCTCATTATTATTCTATGTGCCGTGTCCCTTCAGGACGTAGGCGATCATGGCTTTCTACGTTTCCCTATCCCTGGTGGCTCTGAGTATACCTTCACCTGTTACACAATGCATCTCTCGTTCCGTCATCCACCTGATTAGGTCCTTCAAATATGTTATCCGTTGCTTTCCCCTGTCTCTTTGTCCCTCTATCTGGCCTGTTAGTATCAGGTTATCCAAGCCCTCCTTCCTCATTGCATGTCCCAGGAACTTCAGCTGTCTCTTCCTGGTGCTCAGTATTAATTTCTTTTTTTGTTTCCATCATTTCCAAGACCTCATCATTGCTCACATGCTTGATCCATGATATTCGAAGCATCCTTCTGTAGAACGACATTTCAGTTGTTTCAAGTTTTTCCTTCATCTTTGATGGTATTGCCCAGCATTCACTGCTATATTGAAGGACAGATAGCACGTAGCAATCCAGTACACTTTTTTTTGTTTTCAGTGAAATTGTCCTGTTTCTTAATACCTTACTCAACTTTTGGAATGCTTCCTTCGCCATGCCAATTCGCCTTCGGATAGAACGAAATATTGCTACTATTAGTTTGTGAAGATTATATGTCTGACGAGTTCACTGTCAAATCGAGAGTTCTTTTTTTACAGACATTTAAAACTTTGAAAAGTCAGTAAAAACTTTCTTGACCCCTTCTTAAGATCTAAATTTAGTCAGATAATAATTACCTAGAGAGATTTTAACTAGTTTATACGAAGAGCCAAAAGGAGCAACTGGCCAAGACTATTTTTTGTTATTAAAGAGTAAATTCTCATCCGTTTCAATAATTTAAGGTCTAATTTTAAATGTTCAAAATTATTATTTTAGTGAAAAAATTCCTTCATAATATTTCATTAAACATGCTAAATTTTGTTAAAGGACATTTTTTTAAAAAAATAGTTCAATACCTAAATATAAAAGTAAATTAAAAATATTAAATTAAAATTTCATATATTAATGCTGTTGTCATTTTAAAGAAGGAAGTTTAGACTTTATCTTAAAAGATGATTTAATAATTGAAACGATTTAAATTAAAACAATATCAATTTAGTTTACTTCAAAATTAGAGATTTTCACTTTTTCAGTCATCCACCAACGACATTTTCTGACTCCTGTCGTCACGCTTTAAGAAATATATTTAAACATTTTTTCAAAAATTAAATAACAATGTCAACTTATCGTTAAAACAAAAACTGACGGTGGAACACAAAGGAAGTTGAGTTTCCTTCTCATTCTTTTTATGATATTCTCGATCTTGTGTAAAAGGGTACAAATTATAAGATCTTTTATTAGGAACCATCATGTTTTTGTTGAATAGTCCAATTTGATTGGTTTTATATTCCAACTAGCAGTATAGCCCGGCGTTGCTCGGGGGTAATAGAAGCTTTAAAACTAATCCATGGTCCTGGAGCTCAGACTCTTTGGACGTTGGCACGAAAGACTAAAAAGCAATAGTTGTTTCCATTTAAAGCGAAACCATAGACTGAAAGAAAAACGAATGGATGTAAGTCAAATTTTGATTTCCTGGTATCGATATCAAATAAGTCTTTTCGTCGTAAACTGAATTTTGAAGGCTAAATAAGTCCTCTGAGTAAATGGTATCATGGCTGGGACTAAGAACTACAATTATACCTACTTAGAGCCAAACCCGAAGCAAAAACTAAAATAAAAGGGCTGAAAAACTGATTTTGATCAGACCCGGTAGGATATCGGGGTATCGATTTCCAATATCGGAGTCAAATAAGTCATTTAAGAAAAAAACTTACCACAGTAAGTCCATGAAAAACTCCATCGGGAGTAAAATTGGTGAAAATGAGCCAAATTAATGGTTGAATATCGGTTTTTGATCAGATTCGATAGAATAACGGGGGTATCGATTTCCGATATCGGGGATATTATCGATTTTCTGCACTATTGTAAGAGATACAACGATTTTCTTGAAAATTTACACAGTTGTACTATAAGCGTCTGTGAGTTTTCTTATCCAGGTTTTGTGTCGAGGTACCCCGGATAAATATCGAAAATCGATAATCGAAAAAATCGGGTTATTGAAGGAGTGGTCCGATTTTAATCAAATTTGATACACTCATAGACAAAGACATAAGAAACGACAGTCAGAAGTTTCAAGGTTGCAGTTTTTACAATAGTGCAGAAAATAGATAATATATGTATATAAAAGGCAAGATTTTTGTATGTGTGTCTTTATCTGCCTGTATGCCTGTATATTTTCAGCCCTTTTATTTTAATTTTTGCTTCAGGTTTGGCTGTAAATAGGTATAATTGTAGTTCTTAGTCTCAGTCATGATACCATTTACTCAGAGGACTTATTTAGCCTTCAAAATTTGACTTACATCCATTCATTTTTCTTTCAGTCTACAGTTTCGCTTTAAGTGGAAACAACTATTGCTTTTTAGTTTTTCGTGCCAACGTCCAAAGAGTCTGAGCTCCAGGACTATAGATTAGTTTTAAAGCTTTCATTACACCTGAGCAACGGCGGGCTATACTGCTAGAAAAAAGTAAATGTAAACGTGAATATAAGTTTGTGTATTTATACAGCAAGTATTTTGCGTCAATTAATTTTCATGATCAAACTTTCAAAACTACAAATAAGGTGGAAATTCCGTCAGAAACTTCCCGATGTTGATTTCAGAGGAAAACTACAAAGTAACATGATATGAATATTATTGCTCACTCGGGGAATGTTTTACTAAATAAAAAAACACAAAACTGTTTACATAGGATATGCAAAACCACAGTCTCTTGGATACTCAACTGTCACCTATCGAACCAGAGTTCCATCGGACAACAAATAGATAAGCAGCATAGGAATCATAATAACATTAGAAAATTACTTGGAAACAAAACCAAAATATTCTTAAAGCAATACACAGACAATAAAATTACCAATCCATAAATAAAATGAATTACAACTTAAATGCCCGAATCTCAAATGTATGTAAATAAAAAAAATCACATCACTTACGTGAAAACACTCAGTAGTTTTAGGAAACTGCCCATTTATCTATTCTGGTGAGGATTTAACAAAAAAAAAAAAGAAAATTTGGGCCATATCTCTTGTAATTTTCTTCCGAAATACACTTCGGACATTTTCTAAAGGAAATTGTGCTTGTCTGAGAAGGGTTATTCTTAATATTAAAAATGATGGTCAATGAAATTAATCAACACAAAATGTCCATTTTCCTATATATATATATATATATATATATATATATATATATATATCATAACGCACACGATAGACCCCGAAATATTTTATTAAAGTAGCACACCAGAAAAGGGAGATTTTTTTTTTTTTTAATCATATCACGCCGGTGAGCGAGTGATTGCAGGCGGTCAGCCAAGTCGGTAACGATCACATTACAGATTTTTCGCTGTATTTTATCAAGAACCCCGACGAGAATAGCAGGGGCACCCGACCAGATGTGGCAGCAGTACACGGGCGGATGGTAGATTTATATATGTGCAGGATAGATTCAGACGGAAAGAACTTCCGGGCCCTGCATAGAGAGCCGACTTTCATAGCAGCGGATTTAGCAATGGATTCGACGTAGTCATTCCACTTGAGGTCCGCTGAGAGTGTGAGGCCAAGCAGGCGTAGTGTTTTATTCTCTGGGTGGCAAGCCTGTTCCATGCTAATGGGAGGGAGATGCGGTTGTCTATGGTGGTTAATTGATAGCAGCTTCGTTTTGGAGGAATTGAATTTTACGAGCCATTTCTTACCCCAATCCACCTCGGAATGGAGGTCCTTTTCAAGTTCGGCAGCTAGGTTCGGCTTGTCGCTCACACCAAATTTTTGATCGAGGCGAGATTAAACTGTGGTGTCATCGGCGTACATGCCTATTTGGGATGCTATGGCACCGGGAAGATCATTGATGTAGATCAAAAAGACGTAGGACCTAGGATAGAGCCTTGAGGGACACCCGCGTGTGTAGGGTAGTTCTGGGAGGCATATCCGTTTAATACCACCTTCAATGTGCGGTTAGAGAGGAATGACTGGATTAGGTCCAACAAAAGTCCAGTTATGCCATAACTTCGCAGTTTCCGTAGAAGGCCGGCATGCCATACTCTGTCGAACGCTTTAGAGATATCCAAGGCAACGGTTCGGTCTTCACCATTCTTGTCGAGAGAAAATGAAAAAGAATTATACTGGATCATATTATAATTCGGTTTATATCCTCAAATTTGTATCCTATCTGAAAATTCATGGTCAACCACGTATGGAACTACTGGTAATGGTTGGTCAATACAACTACAAATTATGATATATATTTATTGGTCTGCCAGCCTTCGTACTCGAGAAAACTTTATAAAGACACGTGCCCACCAGTAGAATTCTAACCGAAAAAGAACCAGTCCGAGATTTATACTTAACTCGGAATCTGGACTTGCCTATGGTTTAAGTAGACTATTGAATGAAAACTTGGACAGCTTAAGAGCCCTACGTCGACTCTCTTACCTAGGATTCGGTATAAGTAACTATTAGGTTGTTGCAAAAGTAATGGTCGACTTCAGAAACATGATTTTATTCTTGAAAAGTTAACTGAAGAAATGTTAAAAGTAGGCAAAATTGGGCCTTGGCCATCTATGCACATCTGCCATTGATCGACGAGATTATTTATTAATTGCTGATAAAAAAGTTATTGGCTGTGATGCATCTTTGAAAGCTGATTGCATCTCTGGTTTGGACCGAAAACGTTTTACCATCTGAAAATGTGCTTAAGTACTTTTTCTTTTATAATCATATCGCCTCAATCGAGGCATTTTACTGCCACTGTTTTGCAGGGGGTTACATAGAAGGAAATTTATGAGAAAGAGTGACAGGTGATAGAGGGTGTCCGGAAGTGGGTAAGAGAAAATGAGAATACTGATGAGAGGGGAGTGGATGGAGAAAGGAGCATGAGAGAGAGGATACAGGTTAGTGAGATAGGAGATGACTATTGACTTTACATTTAAATTCTTGAAGAGTCTAGCTGCCGGGAAAGCAAGTAAACAAAAAAGAATTCCACAGGCGGGAAGTGCGAGAAAAGAAGCTGGTGGAGTAGAATTCGCGTCTAAATGTTATTGGTTTCACAGTAAAAGGCTTAGCCCTAGTTGCTAATCTTGTGGCTCGAGTAAATTTATATGTAGGAGGCACCAGTGAGCTAAGTTCATCGGAACAGAAGCCGTGAAAGTATTTGTAGACGAGACACAGGGAAGCCACATTGCACCGGTGAGAAAGTGACTGTATCTGAGCAGCCAAATCGGGATCGATCACATTACAGATTCTCCGTTGGATTTTGTCAAGGACCCCTAGATGGATAGCAGGAGCACCAGACCAGATATGGCAGCAGTATTCAATGCACGGGCGGATGGTAGATTTATATATGTGCAGGATTGTTTCAGACGGGAAAATCTTCCTAGCCCTACACAGAGAACTGACCTTTTTAGCAGCGGATTTAGCTATGGATTCTTTTTAGTGATTCCACTTAAAGCCTGTTGTGAGAGTTAACCCGAGGAGGCGCAGCACTTGAGGTCTGTTGTGAGAGTTAACCCGAGGAGGCGCAGTGTTTTGCTTTCAGGGAGACTAGTCTGATCCATGCTAAGAGAGGGGAGCAGGAGTGATTGCCTGTGATGTTTAATAGATACAACATTTCGCAGCGCATTTTTATGGAGCAGAATTGAACCATGTCGATTCACTAATGCAGATTTAATTTGTTCATTGTGCATGCATTTCCAGGAGTTGATTGCATTAAGGCTCTGATTAGCTTCCAAAAAGCTTTAGTGGATAACGCCAATTGCAGACCACCAGACAGTCACTATAATCTTTTACTGATGCAACTTTGGCTTTGGGAAATGTTTGGGAACTCATCACGCTCACGTTTACGGTTATCATAAAGGATCCACTTTTTCCCCAAGTGACTATTCGGTCAAGAAAGGGATAATTAGTATTACGCAGAAAGAGCCTTGAGCACACTTATAAACGCCTAAGTTTTTAGTTTTCATTTAGATAAATGGAATCTATTTATTGACCTTTTTCACCTTGCCAGCACTCGTCAAATAGCGTGAGACTATTGCAGTGCTGACACCAAGCGTTTAAAAGATTTCTCTGACTCTTTGACGCGGATTTTGCTCAACAACTGCTTTCAGTTGCACGTTGACAAGACTGCATGACCATACTATACCTTCTTCAACTTCATGGCTCTCATCAGCAATACGGAATTTCTAGAACTACCTTCGTACTGTCCGATCAGTTATAAGCCAATCGACTTCGCTCTTTTGATATTGACAGAAGTTTGGGAGGTACTGTGCCTAAGTTTGAACTCATGCAAGTAAACGAAGATCATGTTTTTTTCATGTTCTCAATTAGGAACATCTATGCTTCAAGAATATTTCTATCTGAAAATACGCTGAAAATTATTAAAGAGCACACATTAATAATTCAGTCAGTCAGTTAAGTGCCATACGTGAAACACGCTTGGGCGATCATATTTATAACTTTCCAAAGGGTATTTGCGCGTAAGTGAATGCAAGGAAATCAACAGGAATACCGGGATTACTTTGTTAAAATGGATTTTTAAAATACAACACTTCCAGCAGCCAGTATTTTTGTAACAACTTAATAGAACGCACTGCCAAAGCCTAGTCGCACTCTATTCGTTTGCGTCCACACTACCTCCAGGAGAGATTTATGTCGACACTTACGAAGAAGATCAAACTTGTCGATAAAGCCTCCCTGCTGTTAGTACCCGATCTTGCTTCATATTTGATGCATGTCCGGATCAAGGACTGCATTTAAATTGGTTGTTAAATCTACTCGGCAACAAGCCAAAAATGGATCGATCCGCCAAAACAAATCAGGTCGCATAACATAAACCCCAATGTGACACAAACCCCTATCATTTATAGTAACATTCAACACGGAAAGTCTCCCTACCGGATCTGCAAAGACAAGAGCCGGCGAAAACTCGTTCCCCAGCAAGAAAACCAAAAACATGCTGAATAGAGGAGTTTGAGTTCCAGTTTTGTTTAACGGTATATCAACTTCTGTGGGTTATTTAATGGCAAAAGGTGGGATTTTAAGGTATTTTTTAATACTCGGTTATAGTAAGAAGATTGGTATTTGTATATATTTCTGAGATGAGGTAGTATTTACAGTATGTACATTATTCGGACTATTGTCCTCGTCTTTGTAGCCATTTGTACGACGTTTCGGCCGTTGTACGCTCCAGCCTTCTTCTTCGTCATGAGTCCTTAAGAACACGTGGCACAGTGGGCATAGACGTTGGTTAGTTCCTGACTTGACTCTTTGAGTTGTGAGTTCTATACCAGGCTATAGAAGGGGTGAATTAGTAACTTGCAAGGTTAGAGGGTGATAACTCATGACGTAAAATCGAGGTTTTACGCAAGGAATGGAGTTCATATATCCCAGTGATTGTAATAAAGGGTTTGGTTCGAGTTTCCTAGCACCTGAAGATGGCCGGAGCGTACAACGGCCGACACGTCGTACAAATGGCAACAAAGATGAGGACAATACTCTGAATAATATAAATACTGCTGGAAGAAGATTGTTTTAATCAGATTTTAAAGAAAATATTTTGTTTTTTTTGTTTTTTTTATTTTAGAAAACTGAAAATGTCTTCTAGTTTTGTATTCAAAAATGTTTTGCTGAGAATAATTTTTCCTTCAAAAATTGTGTTACGGCAAAAACGTTTCTTCAAAAAATGTATTACTAATATTTTTCTTTCAAATATTTCTATAAAAGTAATTTTATGTATATATTACTGAAAAAGTATTTTTAAACTGTAATAGTGTTTTGGCCCGATTTTGGGAGTTAACTATTTGCCCATAGCTGGGACCCTAACAGGTGCTACAACCCCGGGTCAGGGTGGACCTGGGGACAACTGCAATTAAGAGGTGGTTCCATGCTTCTCACAACTTCCCAATCAGAGGCTTTGCTGCCGGATGCAGTTTACCGTCATGCCCAGGACCTCTGAATAGAGGACAATCCCCCTAGACAAAATACATTCACGATTTCAGTTTGAAAACCGAGTCTCCCGCTCATAATATACATTCATCCCGATACGCTAAAAGTCGCGAATGAGCCTCTCGCTGAGGGAGTCCGATCTCAGGCCTTGGGCATGCACACTAGCCAAACAGAGAGACTTTATCAGACAAATTAGGATAAAAAGTAACTGGGGTGAAGACATCTATGGCCTGTCCCTGATCCTTGCCCCATTTCATTCCTTATTATGTCGATTCTGGACTTACCACCAATGTCCAGTGGGAAAGTTTATTTTAGTTAATTTTAGATAAGCGATGAACAAAAAGCGGAAGCCTCCCTGCACAATATGGTTGCAATCTTCTAATGTTTGCATCATCAAAATAAGCCAAATGGCGGGGAGGAGAGGTAGGTTGAGATGGCATCATTGGCCTCCTCTTGTCCAAATTCTGCCGCACACCGGAGCCTGATTAAACGACAGTCATTTTCCTCTTGATTTCTGTGAAATTTACGAGAGTTCCAACGTCATTCCCGTCTATAGACTTTATGTTTCATATATACGTTATTGTTTTTTCTTTTGAATGGACCAAAGCCTTTTTTACTGTTCCTCTCATACGCAGCAGATATTTTCCCCGAGACCATCAAGTGGTTCGATTTTTTCTTCTATTCTTAGTCTTTTGGTTGAGATCTGCTTTTGTGGATACTGTGGACAATATCATCGAAGATGAAGGAAAAACTTGAAGCAACTGAAAAGTAGTTCTAAGGATGCTGCAGATATCATGGATCGAGCATGTGAGCAATGATGAGGTTTTGGAAAGGATGGAAACGAAAAGGAAATTAATCAGGAAGAGACAGCAGATAGTTCCTGGGACATGCAGTGAGGAAAGAAGGCTTAGAGAACCTGATACTAACAGGCCAGATAGAGGAAAAAAGAGACAGGGGAAAACAGCGGATAACATATTTGAAGGACATATTCAGGTGGATGATGGAACGAGGGCTGCATGGTGTAACAGAAGGCGTGCTAAGCGCCACCAGGGATAGGAAGATGTAGAAAGCCATGATCGCCTACGTCCTGAAAGGGCAGGGCACATTGAAGAAGAAGAAGAAGAAGAAGAAGAAGAAGTGAAAATGATTGAGAAGGAGTGGAAACTATTGTAGTTGGGATTAAATGAAATAGAAAAGTAGAGAGGGTTAGTTTTTTCTGAGTAATGTCATGTTTGAAGGGGTAACTGTCAGTGATCATGTCATTGATGGTGGGGGCTATGACGTTTAAAATGAGGGGCCCGACACATCCACTAGTTTGGTTTCTTTATGTGATTCTCTTCTATCATCATCATAATCATCATTTGTCCATCACACCCAGATGGTGCATAGGGCAGCAACTTTTTGTTGCTGTTTCTGTTTCTGTAACAAACTGTTTTTACGGAGCAGGGTTGTTAGCCCTGCGCCCAACCCCCAAACCTGGAGAACCGGTAGACCATTCTTGGTCCTTACGTTTACAGCACCTGGTATTCCCAAATGGTCATCCATTTAAGTACTGACCAGGCTCGATATTGCTTAACTTCGGTGATCGGACGGGACCCGGTGTATTGAACACGATATCGCCGTAGACGATTCTCTTCTGTGCCTTCCTTTAATTTTCTCAATTCTTCAATGTTTTTCACAACTGTGGTAATTCTTCTACGTCTTGCTAGCTGTGGTCCCATACGACAACGGCCGTCGCTCTTAAAAGTAGTACAGGGAATGGGACACTAGGTGCTTTTTTTTTTGTTTTCGGTTCTTTTTTTTTTTTTTTTTTTGTTTGCCCTGAGTGATTCAAGGGACCGAAGCCCTACTGCTTGGTGCTTCCCTCTGCCCTTACCAACAACACACGAAGCCTTTTCTTATTATTCTTTATTCTCACTTGCGGAAGGCCTCGATTTTGAGGAAATGTGAGGTGAGACCCGACCGAGAGATGGAAGGGTTGTCCTCAGCGGTCCGGGTAGCTGGTTGCCCCATTATAGGCGCTGCAGAACTATCAGTATCTACTAGAGAAGAACTTGGGATGCCTGAAACAAGGGTCCATCTTTTCTGTACAGGAAAACGAGCGGTGACCAGTCTCTCTACATTTCCAAAAAGTAGGTTTTCTGCCAGTCACTATGACCGGTATTTTCTGGTCGCAAAAATATAAACAATTAGAGACGGAGACCAAAATCATACGATTGGACATGATATCCAAGCTTTTATAACCTGTCCAGGTTTTCAGATGCCGTATTTATTATTTAGCGATATCGACTGAAGTGGGCTCTCCTACTGGAAAAGGGACTTCGTATACTCTCACATGGTTCTGCGCTGTCCCTGATAATCAGTCTGTAAAAATGAAGTATTTGATAATCAGCTCGAAGACTGGAAACTACAAGTACATTCCTCGTTAAAAAAAATGCATCCACTTTAATGACTCTTTCGGGTTCGACCCAAGGGATATCAATGATTGGACCCCTGTATCTTTCGTGGCGTGACAGATTTTCCAAAACCCCATCTTCATTTATGAAATAATCATAACTGTTGGTTCTCTCCAAAAAAATCCGTGAGATTGATTATACAACTGGGTGAGGGATTTCTAAGATGAGGGTGATTCTACGGCTGTCGTATTATTCCCTGCCTCGCTTGGATTGGGCACGTTGTTGCTGACTTCCTTGTTTCATTACTTTTGTCTTCTTTAATTTTGACATGCTTAATTTTTGTCTTCTTGATTTTGAGGTTGATTCAACCCGCGAGCCCGATCTTGGTTTTCTTTTATCGGGTGGGTCTGGCTTAGAAAAAGACCCGAAAAATTTTTCTCAACAACGGATTTTTCTCGGCCATATTACTAACTTTGTCTCTTCCAATTAATGTCACGTTGAAAAAATAATCTTGGAACAAATTATATTTAAAGTAGATTACGGTGGGTGAGGAGGGGAGAAAACACCAGCAAACAATTTCTTCTATAAATAAAAGACAAAAATTAATTCAAACCAACGACCCAAAAATACAGATCAGAAAACTGAACAATACAAAATAAAAGTATATACTGCAATACAGAAATCAAACTGTTTGACTTAAAAATGAAAAAATGATATTAAACTTGCTAATTTACAATAAATCGGAAATCAAAGAAAAAAAAATGATGTAAAACAAAATTCACCGAAAGAAGGCAAAAATGTAAATGAAGTTCGCGTAAAAAAAAATGAATTAAATTTCACCTAAAATAAAGTTTAGTGAACAAACGAAAAATAAAATTCACCCAAAAGACGACAAAAAAATTAAAAACAATAAACTTTGAGAATTGAAATTAAGCAAGAAGAAAATCCTGGGAAGCCAACCTAAAAACGTAAAATAAATGTCGGTCGAAACGAAGAAGAAAAACTGAAAAGAAAATAACAATTCGAAACGTTAAAACAAATAAACGAAACTCGACCGATTTGGTGTCAGTCGGAGTCGCCAACTCCTAAGCCAAAGGCGTATGGAATCAGAGAAAGACAAATTTTAGCGTGTTGTATATAAGCGGGGGGTATACACACGCCAGTCACTGGAAAAACTCAATTCAATGCCAAAAGTTTAAAGTCTTTCTCTTGATTTTGAAGAATCGTCCAAAAGTCTGAAGATGAGTACCTTTTTCAAAACTAAACGCTTCTGCCTGCAGAACAAAGGGATTTCTCTCCCTGATGGGATTTCTGGAATATTCAATAATAATAATAATAATAATAATAATAATCACAAAATTAACTCATCAGATCATAAAATTTGATGCCATGAATTAAATTATTTGCATTCTCTGTTAGTATTAAAC